>NHNW01000036.1:0-377614 GCA_002786025.1 Zasmidium citrigriseum | reverse complement strand
ACGTTATCTATAGCCTATATCCTAGAAGTATTAGCCTATCTTATTTCCTTAGTAGAGGTAGAGAAGTTAAGTATATCGATAGTAAGCCCGTCTCCCCTATTAAACTAATAGACT
The DNA here is from genome assembly GCA_002786025.1 of Zasmidium citrigriseum. Lineage (NCBI taxonomy): Eukaryota > Fungi > Ascomycota > Dothideomycetes > Mycosphaerellales > Mycosphaerellaceae > Zasmidium > Zasmidium citrigriseum. Next base: position 377,500 of record NHNW01000036.1, on the reverse strand, counting down.
ACGCTAGTAAGGGAGTAAGTAGTTTCCCTAGTATAGATAAGGATCTCCTCTTCTTTACTAGTAGAGGAATCCGAGTTATCGTTAAAGCTAAGCTCTCGTATTAACTTATTAACTTTATAGTCGTCTTAGGAATTATCGCTATCCTCTCTAGCGCTACTATTAATGCTATAGAAGTAACTAGTAATAACCGGAACGGTAGGGAACCTAACGGCCTTCTTATCTATCTTCTTAGCCTCGTTAGCGTTAGTAATATATTCTCGAGTAGTATAAACTTTACTAGTAACGGTTATAATGTCTTCTCTAACTAGTTTAGCTAGCTCTCGGTAAATATCCTCCCGATCCGTCGATACCCTCTTAGTAAAGAACTCTTAAAGCGATAGTATTAGAATTAGAGCCTAGTATAGGGAAAGCTAAATTACTTTGTTATAAATAAACCCTCTAATAGCCTTCTCCGGATTAGCGATCTTCTAGATAGTAATACCTTATTATATAGTAGTAGGCTTTCCTTTACTAGTAATAGGTAGGTTACGAGTAAGTATCTTCTTTAGAGGGTTACGAGGAATCTCCTCGGCTTTATCGTTATTATTAGAATTATCTTAGGCCTAAGAGCGGCCGGTAGTATTCTAGCTCTCTATAGTAGTATCGTTAGAGCGTCCTTACGCTATAGTAGAGGTACTAGTAGTAACTAGAAGTCTTAGGGCGGCGGTAGCCTCTCTCTATAAGGTAGCTTACCTCTCGTTAGTAAGGTTACTAATTATAGGTAACTCGTTCTCCTTATTAGTAGCAGCAGTCTTCTTAATACTAACTAGAGCTTTACCTAGCGTCTTAACTCCTCGAAGAACACGTAGAGGTTTCTTAATAGCTTCTATATTACTAGTATAGACGCGTATAGCTATATTATTATATACTCTATACTAGCTATCTACTTTATTACCCTTAGTCTCTTCGAAGCTATACTCTTGCCTATAGCTAAGCTCGAAAGAGTAAGCGGCGACTACTAGAAGGTTAGATACGAGCGTAACTTCTCCGATAACTCGGTTTTATATCTCTAAAGAGTCTTAGTAAGACAAAACCTAAGTAGCGCGAGCGTTAACGGCGCTATTAGAGTTAGTTAAAGATCCTACGGCTTAGTTCTAGGTAGCAAAGTTAGCTACGGCTTCCTTATTAGCTAGCTAGCGTAGAGTCTTCTTAGGAACGGTTATAATAGAAGGTAGCTTATAGTCTAGGTTAGCCTAGTTACTATTATTATTTAGCTTATATAGAACTAAGGCGATATTAGACATATCTCTACTAGAGCGGAGTTATAGTAATAGTACCTACTTAAACTAAGAGTTCCTATTAGGGGTGTATTCTAAGTTAGGCTTATTAAGTTCGATACGGAGCTTCTTCTATAGAACAAAAGCCTATAGAAGCTAAGGGTTAGTACCGAAAGGTGGATTTATAGGCTTCTTATTAATATCGTTCTAGCGGCCGAAGTACTACTTATAGTCGTTATTATTATTATTAAGGTAGCTAGAACGAATCTAGTAATTCTAAACGATATAGTTAGCTTTAAGATAGGAAGGATCGTAATAGAAGTAATAGTAACGTCCTCTAGTACTAGTAGAAGCTTATCTATAGTTCTAGGTACTATTATTATTATTCTCTCCGTTCTAAGGGAAGTTACTAGTATAGGCGTAGATAATAGGAGGCTTAGCTTAATACCTTCTAGACTAGTATTCTACTAAGTCTATTACGGCTAAGGCTATCTTATATATTTACTCGGTTAGCTCGCCGTTAATATACTTACTAATCGTCTTAGCCTTAGAATCCTTTAACCGTTAGCCCTTAGATCTAGCTTTAGCGTTAGTAAAGAGCTTATCTTAAATAATAGAAGCACTCGGAAGAGGTTCCTTACTAGTAAACTAGTCGGTACCCTAGATAAGCCTAACCTTCTTAATAGTTATCTAGTATACCCTATCGAAGTACGAGAAGGAGCTAGACTCGTTCGGGTTAATCTCGTACTTCTCTATAATATATTCTTAGATAATAGGATAAGACTAGATTATCTTAAGAAGGTAGTAGGTCTTAGTATAGCTATTATAGTTAGTAACCTATTACTCGTATATCTTATAGTAGCTTAGGCTAAGTTTAAGGCTCTTAAGATTAGGGTACTTCCTCTCGCTAAGGGTGTATAGGAAGTCTCGAGTCTTTATCTAAGCGTTAACGTCTTTATCTATATAAAAGCGCTTAATAGACTTCTTAAAGATAGGGAGGTCGACGGGGTTATACCTATTAAGCGACTTAAAGACTTATTACTATTCTTAGATAGTATATTTAACGAATAAGGATACTTTCTTCTTATCCGTAGTATTAGGGTAGTATATAGAGAAGACTTCTTCTTCTATACGTTCGATAAAGCGGGTAGTATTATCGCCCTTAAACTAAGGGATATCCTTTTCGCTAGGTAGAGGATATATCTTAGAAGAGCTTCGAGTAGAAGCCTAACCCGTAGTAGCTTTATAGAAGAAACGTAGTAGATCCGCTACTAAGGCTTAAAAGATAATACCTTAAGTAGGAACCTACAAATCTATACTATTAGGTATAGTTCTTTAATAATTAGCTATTAGGGAGGGAGCTTAGTCTTTAGAATTAACCGCTAAGGATATATACTCGCTAGAGCTAGCTTCTTTATTATCGATATTTATACCTAGTTTAGTAGTAGGCTCGCGAGGCTAAAAGTTAAGAGGGTTAGCGTTAACGCCTATAGTAATAGTAGCGTTCCTTTACTAATATTAGATCTATAAAAGCTCTTAATCCCTAATAGTAGGGTCTTAGCTTATATCTTAGCTAGATAGTAAGCTATCTAGAAAGCTTAATTCCTACTCTACTAGTAGGAAGTAGGAAGAGTAGAGGGTCGAGAGAACGTAGTAGAGAGGTATATAAGTAAAATCTAGTATAGAAAGGGGTAGTAGAAGGTAAGTAGTAGGTAGTAGAGGGTAGAGGGAAAGGAAAAGGTTCGAGCGGGCTCTAAAGGTAGGCGATAGCTAGTATATCGAAGATTCGCTTATAGTCTCCTTCGGAATCGCTAGTAAAGGGGTAGTAGGGTAGTAAGGATAGTATAGGCCCTATTAAAGAGAATTAGAAGCCTTAAACCTCCGAAGAGCCCTATTACTCCTTCTAAATCGGGAAAGGTATAGGTTTCGTTATACTAAATCGGTAGGCCTTAAGAGGTAAAGTTTATTACTATACCTACCTAATAGCTCTAGTTCTAGTAGATAGCCTCGCTAGTAAGGAGTAAGTTAGCTAGGCTCTATAGGCGAGTATAGGGCTTTAATAAATACCCTCTAATATCGTAGTTCTTAGTATTTTTAGGGTTAGAGCTATACCTCCTCCGAAAAGAGAGGATATAGAGGTCCGAAAAACCTTAGGTTTTAATACCTAAGGCCGAGTACTTTATAGCGGTATATATATAGCGGCGGTACTACTTTTACGTAGTCCTTCGCGTAGCGCGCGAAGAAGCGTTAAAATTCTAGGGTTTAGCCGGAAATAATAGAGCGGCTTTAGAGAGCCTAACTTATAGTATACGGCGGCTATAAAATAGCTTCTTCTCGAGATTCTTATTCTTAACGTCGTTAACGGTAGACGGTAGGGTCGTAGTCGTTACGAGAAGTTCTTAGATACTAGGGAATTAGTAGTAGGCGTCCCTACTATTAAATACTAATCTATAGGGGGGGGTTATAACTATAGTTAGGCGCGTAAACTTAGATTCTTTAACTTTAAACTTAGCTTTATAGTAACTTAATAGGCCCGTTTCGTAGATTCTTAATTATGTAATTACTATATAGCTATCTAGGCCTGTCTTAGTAGTTCGGTAGGCCTTCCTAAGGCCTACTTAGTATATTTAACTATATAGTTTAATAGATCTATCGCTAGCGCCTAGCTGGACGGTTCTATCGCCTTTCTACTACCTAGTTAGCTTAAACGCCCCTCGTACTAACTACTATAAATATAGCGGGGCCTAGGCTCGGCTCTAGGAGGTAATACCCGTAGTAGTAGTAGCTAAACTAGCTAGCGGCTCGAAGAATCGCTCTAAATTAGAGCCTTTAGTAAAGGGTACCCCCTTTAGCTTATCTTAAAACGCTATAGAAGGCTAGAAGTAGTCTATATAACCTATAGGCCGTATAGCTATAAATATCTAGCTATCTACGAAGAAGAAGCTTAGAAAAGCCGAGCTTAAAGAAGGTTAAGTAACCCGTTATAGCCTAAGGTAGGCTAATAGGATCTCCTACTATAACGCTTACTATCCTACGCTCTATTAACGCTAATATCGCGGCTAACTTTAACACCTACGTTATAGCCGCCGTCTTTAATATTACCCGCTAGTCCTCCTCGCGAAAGAAGGGCGTTAAAGAGCCTAATAGAGTAGATAAGACCTCCGCTAACGACGACGACGACGAGAAGAAGTCCGTCTAAGAGCCTAAGAAGGAGGAAGATAAGAAGTCTATCTAGGATACTAAGGATAAGGACAAGTACGTAGTTATAGCTCTATACCCGACGACTACTCTACCTATAAAGTAAGCTACTACTAACGACTCCGCGAATAAGGTAGCTTAGGGAGATATCGCTAATAAGGGCTATAAGGATAATACTCTTACTATCCGTTTTTAAGACGCTAATAACTTAGGGATATTCTTAAAGATATCGCTAGCGGCCTACTTAACTAAGGTATCTTCGGTAGCTATAATAATTAGATCCGTATCTTCGGTTAATTTCGACTCGCGCTAAGTATATATTAGCTAGGCTAGAGGTTTAGTTCGCGCTAAGTATATATCCGTAGAGCTTTCGGTTCGTAATAGCGTTAAAGTATATACTAAATATAAGATAGGATAGCTTCCGGATACGCCTAATACGTTAATAATAACGGTAGGGTTAGCTCTTACGCTAAGTATATATTTTAGCTAGGCTAGAAGGTCGATTCGCGCTAAGTATATATTAAATTTAGCCTTAGGGATAATAAGGCCGCGTAGTTAGTATTAGAGTATTAGTTAGGTAGTTATATTATAAGTAGGGCGTAGAAAGATATACCCGTAGTAGGTATAAATCTTCGCGTAGTACGCGCGAGAGTTCCTAGATCGATTAGGGCTTAGCTTAGCGGCTAGTAAGTAAATAAAACACTTTCTAAAGGAGCTTTTAACGCTCTTCTTCGACAACCTAGGAGATTTAAGAAGGTTAAGCGCCTATAAGAGGTAGCGGAAGATAATAGCGCTAGTAGCGCTAGTCTATACGTAAGATAAGAGCTTCGAGGGCCTTAAAAGTAATCGTAAGGCGTTGAAAAGATTACCGTCGTATTAAGGGTTCTTATACGGATTAGATAGTATTAAGATCTTACGCGTATCGTTACTTTCGAGGCGGAGGTAGTTACGGAGTCTAGCGTACGCTAGTACTAAGTAGCTAGTATAGTATACTCCTTCTTAATCTTCTACTTCTTATAACGAAGAAGAAGAAGAAGCTAGCGAAGAAGGCTACTACTAAGGAGGGCGAGCGCTAGCTAGCTAGAGGTCCGTACTTTCTATACTTGTACGCTACTATATACGAGCCTAGTACGCGTAGGTATATCGTTAAAAAGGGTACTATTAAGCTCGTAGAATAATCCCGCGTTTAGCGGTAGTAGAACTAAGCGCTTATAAGGGTATTTAGGGCTAAGGCTAGTATAAGTCGAGTATACGCGTACGGACGTAGTAGCGTTAGCTACTTTAAGGTAATTCCCTAGTATTAGCGGATAGAGTTAGACTATTAATTTACTAAAGATATAGGCTATTAGAAGCTTAGACTACGTACGGGTTACTCCGTAGCCGCGAGGGTATATAAGATACCCCTCCTTACTTCCTTCTATTCTTCGACTAAAGAGAAATAGCAAGAAGTCTTTAATATTCTAAGTAAGGCTACGAAAGCCTAGCTAGGCTAAGAATACCGTTAGGCGGAGCTATAGCGTATAGAGCCCTAAATAGCTATTATTAACGTTAAAAATGCTACTATTTAACTCCTAGTAACTACGCGAGTCGAATAGTATATACGCTAGCTATATTAGCTCTTATTAAGGGCGGTACCTATACTAGTAGATAAGGTATTAGACGGTAGCCTCGTCCGAGTTTCGTCTTACGCTTCTTACCGCTATTAAAGAAGAAAAGGCTTAGAAAGCGTAGAGGTGTCGAAGATATAGGGGCTTAGGTATAAAATAGACTAAAAGTTCGATTCGCGCTAAGTATATATTTAGCTAGGCTAGAGGTTCGCGTCGCGCTAAGTATATAACTATAAGGCTTTCGATTCGCTCTTATCCGTTTATAGTGCCTACGAGACTAGAATAAGGGCTAAATAGGTACTATTGTCTTTACTATTACTACCTAAAGTAAGTAGCTTATAATGCTCTACGCCTTTATATATAATTTTCTCGAGATACTAGGGTAAACTTTATCTACTATTCGATTACTCCTTAGACTCCTCGAAATACTCTTTCTAACGCTAGTCTCTAATTTCCCCCCTAGTTAAAGCTAACCTTACTATCGCTACCCGAAGTAAGGGGGTTATAACGCTCTTAGCCTTTATATATAATTTTCTTAAGATACTAGGGTAAACTTTATCTACTATTCGATTACTCCTTAGACTCCTCGAAATGCTCTTTCTAACGCTAGTCTCTAATTTCCCCCCCGGTTAAAGCTAACCTTACTATCGCCGCCCGAAGTAAGGGGGTTATAACGCTCTTAGCCTTTATATATAATTTTCTTAAGATACTAGGGTAAACTTCATCTACTTTTTTATTACCCCTAAAACTCCTCGAGATACTCTTTCTAACGCTAGTGCCTAATTTCCCCCCTAGTTAAAGCTAACCTCGCTATCGCGATTAGATTTCTATCTACGTTCGTCTTTTCGCTCTCCTTCTTAATCGTCGTCTTAGTATAGTAGTAGCCGTTAATATTAAGTGCTCTATTACTAACGTTACTATAGGGTATCGTATCGAGCCGGGTCTCGTAGTAGATATAACGTATTAGAATAAGGACGGTCGCCGCGTAAAGTAAAGTTATTATAGTACTTTTAGGCGATATATATAAAAATCTCGACGTAAAGAGGATAGTAGACTATCGAAAGAGTAATGTTATTAGCCGTAACGCGTAAGCCCGATTTTTATTAGTCTAGAACGAGTAATCCGAGGTAGTTTCTTATCGTAAGTAGCAATACTCGTAGACTTTCTTATAGTACGCTAGTACTAAAGCTTAGCCTACGTACTAGCTATGAACCTTTACTTTCTACCCTATATACTCGCCTATTTTATATTACAAGTATACGCCCGTATAATACTACGAGGCTAGTATGTTAATATTAACCCCTTTCGCCTATATATCGAATATCTCGTATATATTAAGAGGCTACGAGAGTATACCTAGATTAGGAGACGACTTCTCCTTAAGTACGAGCTCGATATAGAAGAGCGTACGCTACGACGGCGAATACGACTCTAGGGACACTATTTCTAGAACGAACTACTAAACGTTAATAAAGAGTATAAAGATTAGCTATATAATACTATACGTTTCCTCTTTTACTAGTATTTATTTAGTAACCTAAGGAGCGTAAAAGCTCTCTAGATAGCAGGATTCCACCTTACGCTCTACTAATACTAGGAACTCTAGAAGGCGCTAGGTATGTATTAACGCCTAGATCCTAAACTAGTTAAGGAAGTAGAGGCTAAGATACGTAAGGTAATACGCGATCTTATTACTTTAGGTTAGAAGTTCGATAGCGGCTATTAGGGAATTACGAAATTTATTCGAATAAGATACGAATATATTAGGATATAAGTCTAACGCTTATACCTCGTAGGAGACGACCTACTAATCTTACTTTAGATATCGTATCTACCGTATCGCGCGAAGTATCTACGTAACTCCGTTTATCCGTCGTTATCTCCTCTAGCCTTACAAACGCCCTTATCCTTATTGTCCTCGGGCCTATAGAAAGAACGAGATCTAGTCTATAGATATATACTATAAGGGAGAACTCTTCGGGTTCTAGATATATATCTATATCGATATCTATATAAGATTAATTATCTAGGCCTATATAGGTAATATTACGAAGACCTAGTTATCGACGTTAAACTAATATTAGACTACGATTGCTTATTTAGGGTACTAGCTAAGATACCTTCGATTAGATTATAGCGTTAAGACCCCGATAATAGTAGACGCTTACTACGAACTCCGCGAGGACTTCGAAGGAAGACTACTTAACTTTCGCGACTATTTTATATATACGACGAGTAAGGGGAATAATACTATAGAATACTAGAATAGCGAGCTCGCGAAGACGGTACTAAATTAATAGAGAGATATATTCGCCTGTATACTAGATAATAGTAGATACGATCCGTTCTAGCGAGCTAACTATATCGCCTTCCTCGCGATTTATATACCTATTCTACGCTACGTAGTAAAATCGTTCGTAGAGGCTTGGAATTATTATAATACTCGATATAATCTACTAGCTAAAACGTATATCTATAGCTACCCTAAAGGCCTCTACTACTAGGATAAAGATATTCCTAACTATAGTAATCTAGTTAATCTAGAGAGTCTAGTATTCTAGCGAATACGAGCTAAGATAGAACTATTTAGTACGTATATATCTAAGCTATTTCGTCTACTAGCTAATATAGCGTAGACTTTAATTTATACCTACCTAACGATACTCTATAAGTCTACGAGGGTATACTATAAGAGCTTAGGTTTCTAACTAGTTTTTATAGTATAGAGCCTAGTCGAAACGGCTTAGCTATATAGCTCTATATATAGGTATATTACGTATTAAGGGAGAGGTTAAATATATTCGAGATAAACGGAGGTGTACTACGAGAGTTTCTAAAAGGCCGAGATAGCGAGGAAGGATAGCTACGCGATTAGGTAAAGCAAATCTTTATAGAGGTAAATAAACGACTATAATTAGGTCTATAGGTCCCTTTAATTAATAATGCGTTTTAGTACGAACGTTAATATTAGTATACTTTCTTATAGTAGTATACGTTACCGTTCCGGGGGACTTTAAAGTTAGAATACTTATTTAGAGTAGTACGAGCTACTATCTATTAACGATACGCCTTAAGTAGGAACTAGATTTTATCGATATAGATATAAATAAGTATATATAATAACGATTTGCTAAAACGCTAACTACTAGAAATCGTTCCTACGCGACGCTCTCTACTCGCCCTATTAACGCTTACTCCTAAGTACCTTACTACTACGAAGCTATATACCCTCCTAAGATAGAATATTCGGAGTAGGGGTAGTATTATCGCCCTCTACCTAAGAGGGCTACTAAGCTCGCAAATCTAGGGCTAACCCTACTAAGTTCTCTTAATTAACCGCCGCCGTCTCTAAAGACGAAGGTACTAATAAGGATACTTTAGTATTTAGCCTAGTATAGGGACGACTATTCGTACTAGTACCCCTTAGCCGTCCGCCTCTACCCCTCTTAGCTCGCCTCTAAGTAAGAACCCGCTCTATATACCTAGGATCGTTAAACGCGCGCTACTCCCGTTACTATCTATAATTCGTACCCCCTAGTAGGTAAAGGGCGTTTATTAAGGAGAGTATATTACGTATAGTCTCGTCTTCTAACGCCTTTATAAGTAGGTCTTCGCTTATTAAATACGAGTCTTACGTACTAGATATAGCTAGGGATAGTAATTATACGGGCTCGAAGCGTAGCTAGATCGGTTACTAGGTAGGAGTTAAGGGTTAGAAACGGGCTAATTCTACTAATTATCGAGGCTTACCTATAGCCTAAGAGGAAGACGAAGCGGCTAGAGGCGAAGTTATCGAGGTCTAATTCTTAGAAAGCTAGCGTAGTTACTAGGACCTACGAGTAGGAGTACTAAAGCTAGTAGTAGTACTTAGACGAGTAATTAAATCTAGCGCCTAGGTAGTAGTAGTAGATAATAGCGAAGTCGCCTAAGGCCTAGCCGCTAAAGGTAAGTCCTATTAAGAGTGCTAGAGATCTAGCCCTATAGTTAGGATCCGTCCGCGCCTATAGCTTAGTAACGATAGAGCCGCTAAGGCGAATACTATCGCTATCGAGTACTAGGGAGGCGTAGAAGTCGATATACTTCCTCTTAGTATAGGACGCCTACTAGTAGGGGTACGTCTCTTACGTTCCTTTAATAAGGGCGTTCTATAGAGAGGATACTAGGCTATTTGTTAGTATACTTAGTACTACTCGAGACAATTATTATATATATCGAAGTAGTACTCGTAGGTTAGAGTTATATAATCGCCTAGTCTAGACTAGTTATTATATAACTTCTTTAGATATATATAGTACTTATTAAGTACGCTCTCTCTATCTAAATTGCTTATTAAGCTAGCCTCTATCTAAGTACGAGGAGCCTAAACCTCTTGTATAATAGATAGTATAGAGGACGATAGATAAGATAAGGTCGGTACTATACGATTAAGTACTAGGCTCTTCTACTACTAACGAGAGAGCTATATTCTAACTAGCGCCTTAGCGAAGGATAGTATATCGAAGAGCTTATCTAAATCTAAGTTATTATCGATTACGTTCGTATTACCTCGAGCGCCTATTAGTAATAAATAATAAACCGCGGGGTTAACCGTATAGGAAGGATAACGCCCGTAAACAATATCGTCTATAATAGCCTAGAAATACTCCTTATCGATATAGTTGCCTATATTATCGTAGATTAGTATCGCTAACTTCTTGTCGGATCTTATACCTACGTACTCGTTATTTCGAGGACTCTATAGGCGGCTAGATACGCCTAGAGAGCTAGATAGCTAGCCTTAACGTTATAAGGGGAGAGGAAGTTATAGTATACTAGGACGCGAAACGATAGTAGGTGGGCCGAATAAACGAATACTATTTAGCTCCGCGTTATCGTTAATATCTATAACGATAAATAGTTTGAAAATAGTCTTCTTCTTAAGTATACTATTAATAGGTGGATCGCTAGTTTATCTTTCTATAAGCTAGCGGTCTAACTGCTTTTTATTATACTAGGCGAAGGGAGGCGTAACTCGTTCTAGTAGCTAGGGAGGCGTAGGCCTCCTTTTCGTAATATAGAGAGTATATCGTAGCTATATCTCTATCTAGTAGGCTAGATTACTATTATTCTTAGTAAACATGTTAATAATCTACTCTTCCGTATCGTATCTATATTAGTAGGAGTCTAGGGTAATTTCGAAGAAGTCTTTAAGGGGTATCTTTAATACTTATAAGTACGTCTTAGCCTTAGGCTACCGTTTCTTACTCTAGTACTACCTATTAGTACTATACGTATCGTCCGTCGTTACTATTACCTCGTATATCTCTATATATAATACGATATCTTTGTCTTCGTCGCTATAGCGCGGTTTAGCTTTTAGTACCTCCTAAACGTCTAGGTAGATTAGATTAACGCTAGTATTTACTACTAACTAGAACTTAGAATAGATTCTCTCTTAAGACTTCTTTACGTAGAGTACTATACCCTTTCGAGAGGGTGTAGAATAGAGCGGGCTAGTATAACTAGGACTTATATTATAATATATACGATCTATTATATCTAGAGTAGTAACTATCGAGGACGCGGGAATTAGTGCTCCTATTACTACTAGTACGCCCTACGTAGCTTAGTTAGGTCTTTTAAGCTCCTTCTTATAGTTACTATAGTAGTTAGTATTGTCTAGTAGATAATCCTACGGGTAGTAATAATAATATATCTTAGGATAAGGGTAAATAGTAATAGGCTAATACTTATTAGGTATCGTATAATAGGGTAAGAAGACGGAGATTAATAAATATAGTTAGGGATAAAGGAGGTAGGCGCTAAGATTAAGAGAGCGCGGCTAGACTTAAGTATTCGAGAAAGGAGGTAGAGTTCTACTAGCCTCCTCGATTTATCGATATACTTACTTATAGTACTAAGAAAAGTCTAATATAAGTAACTATCTTAATAATTTAAGGAGAGAGTAAGACTATACTAGACTCGATATAGGCGACTACTACTTTATACGAGATCGTAGTAGTGCGAACTAGGAGTAGTATAGCGTTTATATAGGTTCGAAGTATATACCTATAGTATATAACTCGTAGTAAACTATAGGTAGTAGACGTATACGGCTCTAGACGTAGCCGAGTCGTAAATAAGCTCGCGAGGATTAGTAATCGTAGTATAATTAATTTACGACTATAGCACGACCTACTCTAACTAGTTCCTTTCGCTAGGGGTCCTTTACGATAATTATATAATTCGGCCGATCGTCTATATTAATATTCTTAGCTAATAATCGATACGAGGACTTAACTCGTACGTAATAGTAGACTATTATTCGTAGTAGTACTAGGTACGTAGAAGACGCTAGGCTAGGCTCGAGCTTTACGATAATTATGTATTAATAGCCGTATCGTAACGACCGAAGAACGCTTATTATAGGACCTAGACTAGCGAGCCGCCGCTAATAATTCCGAGCGCTATTAGTCCGCTAAGGAACTATTATTAAGGCAAGACGAGAGTTTCGAGATCTACGATAAGTATATAGAAGGGGAACGCCGTAGATATAATAAACGAGCCGTAGTAAAGTTAGGTCTTATATTTTAATATATCCGCTAATATCGCCTCGTTCTCGAAGTAGTAAGTATTATACCTCCCTAGGTATATCCTTTCTATTCTATACTACTACCTAACGTCGCTAGAGTATCTATTTACTTTAAACCTCTTCCTCGAGACTTCTTCTAGAGGACTAAGACCTATATCTAACTAAAGACCCTCCGTAACGTATTGTCTTAGACGTCGAGTTTCTTAAGCTCTACCCTCGTCTTTTCCTAAGGTACCTTAAATACCCTAGTATTAATTATATATATATACGCCTCCTTAACCTCTTCTCTATCCTATTCCTTTACCTCGCTTATTAGCTCCTATATAGCCTCCCTTATTCGTTATAAGATATCGTTAGCCTTATTAGGGGTTGGATTCTAAGATACTATTAGATACTTAATAAATACTTCTTCGTCTTCGCCTTCTTATAGTAGAATAAGGAGGCTACGGCTAAGGTACTATATATTACTACTCTTAATAAAGTTTAGATAATACTAGAAGGCCTTAGGGTATCGTTACTTTATTTGCGACGCTATATCTTTGCCTCCCTTTACTAGGCCCTATTCTCCTTTATAGTTATAAGAGTAGATAATTAATAGGCGGTTACCTATAGCCGCCGCGACCTCTACCGTAATAAAGAGATCGCTAGCCTCTTCGAGAAGGCTTACTATTATTAGTATAGTTTTAGTAGGCTTCTTTAGTTTACCTTTAGAAGTTTCTAAACGGATAGTTAGTAAGCGACGATAGGACGGGAAATTGAAACGTACGCTAACTCTAGGCTTATATAGAGATTAGTAAGTTCTTTAAAGGAATCTTATATATAAGTAGTTAACGTAGAGTAGATAGAAGGCGTAGGGTTAGTAGAGGTATCCGGAAGAGGTTTAAAACGATAGAAGGAGGTATTAATTACGGCGCGAGAGGTTATATAGCCTAATATATACTACGATACGGTAGGTACGACGTATCTATCTACCTCCGAAGAAAGGTACAGATCGCGTAATACTAGACCTCGTAACTACTTAATTCGAGTATAAAGCGGCGCCTAGCTTCCTTAATTTTTAGATTACCTCCTCCTAATAATACTACTAGCGATACTTTTTATCGACAATACCTTAATTATAAACTACTATATATATATTTAGTCTTTATTAAAGTAGGTCTAAAACGTATTAGCGGTATCGTAGATTAACCGCCTATTTTACTTACTATCTACGAGTAGTCGTAATAGGTACGACTATCGATTCTTTATTTTCGTAAAGCTAACTCGTATATAGCGTTATCCTCGTTCTAAGTACTATCTACTATCTAAATCGACGATAGTAAAGGCGATCTCTTTAAAGCTATTATCCTCGACTATATTATCGTCTACTACGTATCCCTACGCGCTACCTAGGCGAGAGGTATCGCGAAGTATATTAAGGTACGCTTACTAGGTATATTTAAGGAAGCTCGTTAGTATAGTAGGTAATACGGCGAGAGTCTCCTAGGTACCGCCTTACTCGTACCGCTAATAGATAGCGACGAAGGACCCTACTTTACTAGTATCTTATATACGTATAGTAACGTTAATAGGGAGATCCCTCGAGAGAGGTACGATAGGCTCGTCCTAGCAATTAAGTCGTTAATAAGACAAGTTAAGGAGTATAACCGTAGGAACCCTATAAATAAGGCTAGATAAGTAATTATACTATAGATTTACGCTAGCTACTTTAACGTCGTATAGAATACGATAAGGCGCTAACTTCTATCGATCTAGGTAGAGTAAGGCACTAAAGATTCGTTTAAGGTAGTTAAGGTAGTAGATAAGAAGTATAGAGACCTAAATAAAGGCTTTCGCGGAGACTAAGCGAAGTTAAGTATAAGGCTTATATACCTAGAGGTAATCCTCTATTATAGTAGGGCTAGTCGTAGTAGGATTAGATCCTATACTACGCGGAAGGAGAGAAGTACGAGGTTTTAATAATAAATTCTATTTAATTAAACTCGAGCAATATAGGCGTTAAGTTAATAATTTGTTATAGTATTTATACTCTAAATAGACTAAGAATACTTCGATAAGAACTTAAAATCTCGCTATATAGTAGAATCTAGCTATAGGTAAGGATAAGAGGACAATAGAGAATATAGGTTAAGTCGACGTACTATAAATTAGTTAAGAGAAGCTACTAGTACTATAATTTTAGTAATTTACGGTCCTAATATAATACTAAAGATTACGAATCGAAGACACCTTCGTATAGCTACGTATAATTAGAAACAATTATTCCTCGTAGAAGGGCTTATTATAGAAGGAATCTTAATTAAGGACGTAATATTAATATTAAGTTTAGCGCGAAACCGAGATAGGCTAGGCGAGCCCTTAGCCGCTAGGCTAAGCCTACTAATCTAAATATCGCGCTAGAAATATCGCGCTAGAAATATCGCGCTAAGACTATCTTAATAGAGGCCTAGCTAGGCGTTTAACACCTCGAAGATTTCGCTATCCTCTCGTAAAATAGACGTTAGCTATCGATAATATACTTACTTCCTAAGCTTAACGACTATCTTTATTATATCTAGTAATACCTCGAGTAGGTTACGTACGTATAGTATACGCGGAAAGCGGAATAGTAGGTCCCCTAGGTAACGTTACCTCCTTTAACGCTCTTAATCGTAACGCTAACTCTAGCCTTTAATCCCTAGTATATAACTTAATATCGTAATAGCCTACTATAAGATTAGTCTATTAGCTCTATAAAGGTATATCTTATCTATTCCTAACGACGACGTTCGAACTACTTTCCCCGTACCGTAGTAGGTTAGAAATAAGTTAGAAGAGTATAGGAGGAGTATACTAGCCTAGGACGGCGAAGGGGAGGTATAGTTATCTATAGTAGTAAAGAGAAGAATTAATATATATACTCTAAATATACGTATAATATAGCCTATAGTACCCTATATAGATACCGCTCTAAGAAAGTATTATTGCCTACGAGTTATAATAAGGTTTCCCGGGTAAGCTCTATAGGCTAACCTAGAGCTAGGCTTGTCCCTAGTATTATAATTAGCGATAGTATATATCCCTACGCCTCGCTTAAACGATCGATAATCCTCCTCTCTACTCTAATCTATTAACTTTAACGTAAAGCTAAAAGGAAATATTACTACTACGAGCTATATACGTAGAATTCGAGCTTCTAAAGCACGCTTTAGCTAAAAGCGAGCCGCTAGACGTTTATTTACCCTATAAATCTTCCTACTATAAGAAACTATTGTACCTACTTAGGGGTCTATAAAGTCGACGATCCGTTATATATAGCTCCTCCCCGCTACTAAACGATATTAAGACCGTTACGTTGCTTTATAAAGGCTAGGCGAAGTATTAGAAGACTATAGGGTATTCGAGACCTTCTTATCTAAGCCCCTTCTACTTTCTTATCGTAGTACTAGCTTCTTAGAATATTAAGCGATACGAAAGTAAAGTTAGAGACGTATTAAAGGCGGCTAAATCTAATTGTTTAATAATACGCGTACCTACCTTATTGTTGTCGCGATAACGTATAAGAGTAAGCTCGCTACCGCGCTACTCTTATAGCGCGTTACTACGTAAATAACTTCTTCCTCTTACTACCTATAATAATATCTTATATACCTTCTTATAACCGCCTATAATACTACTATATTAACGTCCTCCTACGCTACGAGTATAGCTCCTTAGATTACTACCGCCTATTACTCGTCCCCTCGTAACCGCTCTCTCTACTCGTCTAGCTTCTTCGTTGCTATTACGCCTTTACCTACTAGCTTTACTATCTACTCGGTACGCTACTTTATCTTAACTACTATAAATATTAAGCTAACTCTAAAATAGAAGGAAATTAACGCTACCGCCCGCGCGTTTAATACTAATAACTATAGTACTATTACGCCTAGAGCTCTATAGTTTAGCTATTCGCGTATAGTAGGCCGCGACTAAGTACTATACGTATTCGATATATTCGTAGAGTCTTATAGCTCTACTAATACGCCTACTAGGAAGATAACCGCTACCGCTTACGCTACTACGAAGAATAAGCGTCTTACTACTACTACTACTACTCGTAGACGTACGACCTTTCGCCGCTTCTCCTACCTCCTCTCTACTATCGAAGCCCTTAAGTTAGCTAGAGAGTATCTAGCTAAGCGTCTAGCCGATAAGAAGGTCGCCGCTACGAAGCTAGCCGCTAAGAAACTAGTAGCTATTTAGGCTACTACGAAGAAGCTTACTAAAGTTACGTCTTAGTACGCTGCTATCTTACTTTAATTTAAAACTTTATTTCTAATACTATTAGTAGCTATTCCGCCTCTAACGCCCCGCTAGCTAACGATAGCTTTAGCTTTAACGACGATAATAGGTAAGCTTATCTAGTGTTTAATACTTAATAATTACTAACCTAGTATAGCGATAATAACCCGCTTTCGCCTTTCTCGCTATTCGTCTCCTCTAGTCTAGCTACCTCCTCTTTCCTCGCTCTACTAGCTAAGCTCTCTATACCTCTACCTACTAACCCCTACTCTAGTTTCTATCCTCTTAGCTCTTCTTTTAGCGCTAGTAGTCTCGCTACCCCGCTAATATCGATACCTCCTCCCTTAGTCTATACTCCCTCGCCTCCTCCCTTCTCCTCGTAGCCTACTTCGTCGACTCTATATAAGGTTAGACGTAGTATTAATAATAGTAAGATAGGTCGTCTAACGAAGATAAATAATATCTAGTATATAAGGCTACTAATTAGTAGTATTATATCCGTATTAGATAAGTAGTAGTAAAAGGAGATTAATAAGCTTAAGGCTAGTACTAGCGGCGACTCTACTAGTAATCTTTTAAAATAGACGTATACTAGTAATATTTAAGATATTAATCGTAGACTTAGCGAGCCTCGCGAAGGAGGTCCCTACGCCTTATATATTTCTAAGTCGCGTAGAAGCGATATTAACTACGCTAGCTAGTACTACTAGTACTCGAGAGATAGCGCTAAGAAGGTAGGTACTACTTAGTCGACTAAGTATAGACTCTACTACTAGTTAAATAAGCCTTATAAGTAGATAGCTTAGGCTTAGGCTTATAGTTCCTATATACTACTACTTAGTTCTAGCGCTACTAGATATTAATTTCGAGTAGGAGATAGATAGCTTTTAGTATTACTAGGTTACTTTTAGTATTACTAGCTTACTTTTAGTATTACTTAGTTACTCTAACTTAGGCTTAAGATCGTCCCCTTACTATAGGCTAGTTAATTCTACTAGGGGTTCTACTATAGATAGCTAATCTTGCCCTCGACTAGGCGAGAACGAAATAGATACTCGTACTTATACCTTTGCCTCCTCTCGTATCTTAAATAAATATTAACTTACTCTAGTATCCGTTTATATACTTAGCGTAGTACGCCCCTTAGCTCCTTTATATACTTATCGTAGTACGCCCCTTAGCTCGCTTACTTACTTTACTTACGCTTCTTCCTATTATAATAAAAAGAAACCGCGCTACTAATAGTACTAGCTTCGCCTCTTTAAATATTAAAGGCTCGCTCTTTAATCTTCTTACCCTAATAATATCTCCTTACTACCTACTACCTATACTCCTCGCTACTCGCCTTCTTTAATACGATCTACGATCCGCCTACTACTAATATTAGCGATAATAGCGCTCGCTCTAAAACCCGCTAGTTTCCCCGTTTAGCTATATAGCGTTACTACCGCTAGCGTACTATATAGTACCTATAAGTCTTATCGAGTTTTAGGTAGTAAATAGCCTTTACTAACTAGATTTAGTTGTTACTAAGTATCGCTTCTATAACGACGACATCGTATACCTCTACGATTACCTATATAGTATTAGTAAAGGTAAGCTATTACTATTAAATACCTTCGAGGCTAACTACGCCTCCTTTCGCCTATTATTCTCTATTAACTATAACCTATAGAATACTACTAGTACTACGCTTAGCAAATTCTCGAAGTATAGTCTATACCTAATTAGTTAAGTTACCGCTAATCGTACTATCTATAGTAGTAGAGAGGCTTATTAGAGATATTGTAATAGTAATAGTAAGTTTAATAGCTATATTACGCTTATTAATAGCGCTAGAGATAATATTATAGCTAGTACCTATATAAACTACTACTTTAGTAAGAGCGCTATCGTCTATAGTAAGTCCTATATCTTTAATAGACTAAAGTAGGAGACTAACGAGGAAGAGGCTAGTAAGAAAGAGGCTAGTAAGGTAGATAAGAGTAAGTATAATAGTAGTAAGAGAGTTTCGAGTAGCTAAGAGCTAAGGAAGGTATTATTTAGTATACTATAGGCTATCTAAACAAGTAGATATATTCGTATTCCTATTAATACTTATAATAGTAGCTATATATCTATCCTAGTAATATAGAGTCTTATTATAGATATTACGGGCTACTCTTATACCCTTAATAGTATACTCCGTAATATAATAGAGGCGCGCGGCGAGGAATAGGTAAGTAAGCTTATTAAATACCTTAAATCGAAAGAAGTATACTATACCTACGACGATACTAACGATAAAGAAGGCGAAACGGAGGTTAGCGAAGAGGAGTCTAACGCTAAGGAGAATATTAACAAAGAGGATATTAATAAGAGTAAGGGCAATCCTAAGAATATAACGGATAAGGACGATTAATTCTAGTTTAAGATAATATACTACTTTCTTATCGTAGTACTTTCTTATCGTAACTCTACGCTAAGAATAGAATACTAAGAATATAACGCTAAGAATATTACGCTAAGCTAATCAAAACATTTAACTAAGAGAGGTATACTCTCGCTACTATTTGCCTTAAAAGAGTAGTACCTCCGCGTCCGTGCGTTGCTTTTTTGAAAGGTTGGCCAGGTTGAACGTTTGTTCCGCCGCCCCAAGGCATGCCGGATGTTCGTGGAAGTCGACTTGCCCGACAAAGACGCACGTGAAAGTGGCATTTCGACCAATGGCACTGCATGGATTCAGCATTGTGGGCCCACTTTGTTCAACGGAGCTTCAACGGAAGCAACGGCAGAGCCAAGAGCTGTCATCAGCGTCATCATCTCGGCCGGCGATAGGAAGGAGAAGAGTGAAATAAAGGCAGCTGCTACCCGACTGAGCGGTGAAATGAAAGAAAGTGTGAAGGAAAGAGAAGAGAAAGTGTTGTCGTCGTCGATGTCTTGTCAGGGTTCAGGGTAATTAGATAAGCGAGATCGCCTGAGAAATGGTCTGAGCTCCCTGCTCGTACGATAATTTGAACTGCCTCGATTCCTAGTGGTCGCCGCTTGTATACCTCGACACCGACTGCTGTCTTTCTCTGAGGACCAGCACAGTTGTCGCGACTCCTCTCCTCGTTTACTGGACGGGCGTGGCAAGCGGAGGAAGTTGGAGCAAGAGCCATTGGACACTTTTCCAGGCACAAGTGCGAGCTGCTCAGGAACGACGAGCCTGTGATTGGAGCGCGGCAATACCGACAACCACCTACACAACACACGACAATCCTCAGGATTGGGCCACAGCCGGCAACATGGCTTCGGTAATGGAGAGCTTCAATGCCTCCTCGACGTCCATCCCCGACACCATCCACGCTACCATTGCATCTGCCAACACCGGCATCCTCAGCAAGGCATTCGACAATGTCACCCCAGTCAGCTGGTTCGGCGTCTTTCTGACTCTGTTCCTTGCTGCTGTTGTATACGATCAGAGTATGTGATATACAGATCCGAGATTCGGTGGGAAAGTACTGACTGGAATCGCAGTGTCATACTGGTCACACAAGGGCCCTCTCGTGGGAGATTCATGGAAGATCCCATTCGTCGGCCCCTTCTTTGACAGCGTCAAGCCATCCTTCGAGAAATACCATACCAAATGGATATCCGGTCCGCTATCCTGCGTCTCCGTCTTCCACAAGTTCGTCATCATCGCCGCCACCCGCGACACCGCCCGAAAGGTCTTCAACAGCCCCATGTACGTCAAGCCATGCGTCGTCGACGTTGCACACAAGCTTCTCCGCCCTGAGAACTGGGTCTTTTTGGATGGGAAAGAGCACGTCGAATACCGCAAGGGTCTCAATGGCTTGTTCACTCGCAACGCGCTCGAGACATACCTGCCAGGCCAGCAAGAGGTGTACGCTGAGTACTTCGAGGATTTCGTCCGCGAGAGCGAAGCTGCCAATGGCGAGGCGAAGCCATGGGTCTACAACCTCCGCGAGATCATGTGCGCTGTCTCTTGCCGCACGTTCGTCGGACACTACATGTCTCGCGAGGGCGTCAAGGCCATCGCGGATGACTACTACCTGATTACTGCTGCTCTCGAACTCGTCAACTTCCCCATTATTCTGCCATTCACCAAGACTTGGTATGGCAAGAAGTGCGCCGACAAGGTTCTGGAAGCTTTTGCCAACTGCGCTGCTAAGGCCCGTGTTCGGATGAGGCAAAAGGGTGCCGAGCCAGAGTGCATCATGGACCGCTGGCTCATGCAGATGCAGGAGTCTGACCGCTACCGAGAACGCATTGCGAAGGGCGAGAAGGTGCCAGATGAGGAGAAGCCGGCTATGCTTCTCAGGAACTTCTCCGATCTCGAGATCAGCATGACTGTTTTCACTTTCCTGTTCGCTTCGCAAGATGCCACTTCCAGCGCATGCTCATGGATGCTCCAAATCTGTGCAGACCGACCAGACATTCTGCAGAAGGTACGAGAAGAGGGCGACAGGATTCGACCAGACCACAACCAGGAGGTTTCTCTTGAGATGCTCGAGAACATGGAGTACACACGTGCGGTTGTCAAGGAGACCCTCCGCTACCGCCCACCCGTCCTCATGGTCCCATACGTCGTCAAGAAGGACTTCCCTATCCCAGAGAGCAACTACGTCGCCAAGAAGGGCTCCATGATCGTCCCATCCACGTGGCTATCTCTCCACGACCCAGAAGCCTACGAACGACCTGACGAATTCGAGCCAATGCGCTGGATCACCGGCAACGCAGAAGAGCAGGGCAAGAACTGGCTCGTGTTCGGCACCGGCCCGCACTACTGCCTTGGCCAGACATACGCCACCCTCAACTTGATGCTCATGTTGCACAAGCTGAGCGCACAATACGAGTGGAAGCACACAATCACGCCCAAGAGCGAGGAGATTCGTGTGTTTGCCACCATCTTTCCAATGGACGACCTACTGCTCACCTTTTCACGAAGAGAGGGTGCATAGGTTGTTGAAGCATTTTTCTGCAGTTTTGTTACGATTCTTCCATCGGTGCGTTAGCCAGTGCGCACGATGAAGTCGTGTCCTTGAGATACACCATTGCTCTTTGCATGTACGCATGAGCATATATAGAACGAAGGCAAACATAACAATAAAAGTACTTTTCAAACGAGACATTTTATTTTACTTCCGTTTTCACTCCCTCAAGTTGCTTCTCCACATGATGCCAAGATTTAGCCGCCGATCGCGCTTACCGCTTTCGCCCGCATGAACTTGTTGAAATCATGAATGGGCCTCTAATGGAGACGACGAGTACAATGATGGCCATGATATGCGAGTACGCAATGTACCCAGCCACTTGTCGAGGATACGCTACTCATCCAAACTGACTGTTGCAAACCTCTGATATCGACTCCGATTCGACGCAAACCGCTTCCGTCTTGTGAGAATCCCACGATCGCATAATACGTTCATGAAGCACGATATGTATCTTCAAGCACGCCGTGCCTTCTTCCTGGCCGCTGCCTTCTCCTTCAGCTTCGCGAGTTTCAATTCCGCCTCCACCACTTCAATTTTTGCCTGGAGCCAGTCGTCATCTCCATCTTCTTCTTCGACATCAGCATCTTCAACATCTGCAACCACAGTGGTGCTGCTCTCTCGCTGCTGTCGCTTTTGGAGAATGCCCGTTGGCTCGCAGAGCACCTCCTCGTTGACTGATGCTGTCTCCGGCTTATCTGTGAGGTCGATCTCCGCTCTCCCACTTCCCTCTTCTTGCTCTTTCATCGGCGCGCCGGCCCGCATCCAAGGCGGAAAATCCTCATTCGCCAGCTTTGTTGTTGAAGCATCGTGCGGATCTCCCCATTCAGTCCATTCGGACTTGAGAAACCAATGAGCTGCGTATTCGAGCAAGTGGACGGCACGATTATAAGCCTCCAGGTCGGACTCCAGACACACGTCTGTCAGCCGAGGAAACTTGATTAGCGTATCGTCAAGTTCTGGAACTGGTGGAGCCTTGCGGTCCTTCAGGAGATGGTGAAGTATCTGCCAACTCTCACTCTGCGCTTCCGGTTGCACGCACTGATCGATCTTCCCGTCCAGATGATGCACCATCAGTATGAGACTGTACGCAAGTGCGGTGATACTCCTGCCATCATGCTCGAGCAGGAGTCTCCTGCTATTGGCCTCTAGGCCTTCGGATGATGGCTTCTGAGGATCGAGCTTTGCCTCATCGACTTTCCTAGTCGGAAATTGCTCTTCCTTCCCCTTGTCGTCTCGATCCAAATAGTCTTGCTTCACCACACGGAGGACTTGTCTGCCCGAGTATACTCTCCCGCGGTGTATGGCCCAGTAGCGGAGGAAGTGTTTGAGGAAATAGTGCGAGGAAATGAAGATCTGCAGGTCCCGCACGCAGTCAAAACCGAGGTAAGCTGCGAATTTGCGCGGATGGTGAGGGAGGTGGAGGAAATTCGTGGTTCTTTCTCGATCGCCAGGTTGAGAGACATGGAAGTCCTTGAGTAGTTGGTCTTGGGAGCGCTGGTAACAGTGTCAGCGCTTGTTTGAGTCGATCAGTCCGTGGCTTTGAGGAGTCGTACTGGTGCTTTCTTGCTTCTCGTGTTGATTCGTTCGATTTCGTCTTCGATGTCGCGAGCGTGTCGCTTGTGGCTGCGGCGAGGTCGCTGGCGATGTCGTCAGCGTTTGTTTGAGCAGATGTAGTGTTTGAGGAGGGGGGCATTAGTACCTTCTTGCTTTCAGTGTCAGACTGGTCTATCTGGGCTTCGTCTTCGCGAGAGTGTCGCTTGCGGCCGCGGCGATCTCGCTGATCGACCGTGTCTGGCAGCGGTCTGGGGCTTGTGGGCGACATTTGTCCTCTTCAATATGCAGTTGTGATTCGGGTAAGCTGCGCTGGGGCAACTTTTGGAAAGTTTGATGCGGCAGCCTCCCAGCGGAACCAGCGGGAAAACTTCGGCAGCATGTGAAAGCTGAAGGAAGGTGCGTCTCGTCATGCTTCAAGAACGTGTTTGTCTCGACTGAATGCCGTAGCATCCTCCGTCCCTGTTCAATGTTCAGCAGCGTGACCGTCCTGTTGATCGGTCGCACGCGGCACGCCTACTCTTCTGTACAGCATCAGCCAAGTCCCAGATACTGGCTGCATCGAGGACATCGCTGATTGTAGATGACGCCTACTGGTGATTAGAGACGCCATGAATGATGGCACTTCTCGCGTATAGCAGTAGGTCAGACCAGGAGTGCACCTGTTGCCCTGCCAGCCAGTAACCAGAATCTCCCACCGCGAATCTCAAAAGACGCTAAGGCAAATGCGGAAATTGGGAGCAATGACCTATATATTTGCAAAAGATTGCGCAGCCAGTAGGAAAAGGTAAAGGTGTATCCAGCAGCATTGAGAGGTGTGGCGTAGTGGTTAGCATTAGCGACCACGAAACCCATTCGGTAGATGTTGTTGTAGTTCCCGTTGACCTGCGAATTTCCTGCCGACGACGACGACGAACGATCCGACCGAACGATTAAAACGATTCCGACCGAGCGATTCGAACCCGGACCTGGATAAAAAAACCGATTCAATTCGAGTTTCTCAGCTCACCTTGCGGGAGCTGAGTTTTTGCCCTTTTTGCCCTTCCTAGATCTTTTCATGATTCTTTTTGCACTTGGACCACAAGCATCTGTGCACAGGCCTCTCTCTCATCTCTTTTGGGACTGGAAGTATGGACAACGAACTTCGACTGAACAGCGACGGAAAGGAAGCAGTCACCACTTCGCCATCGTGATCGCCCATAGACATGCCTGCAGCCGAAACTGGCGGACGCGCAGATGGGAGAGGACATCCGATCAGAGGCGAGGATTGACTGTAGCAACGTAATCCGCGCGTACCGCGCACATTGTGATGCAGATGCGATTCAGATTGACATTGGCTGGACATGTACGGGGTTTCTGTCTGACAATAGCTTGAATATGGGTGCTGCGACCCAACATGACTCGAAACAGCTGGGCCTTCTCGTCCGGCCTGGCTCATCGAATGCCATCAAAAGCTCCATGTGCCGGTCGACCGCGAGCAATGAGGCGAAGAGGTCCACGTGGGTAGCCGTCCGGCGATTGGGGAAGTGAAGATGATGAGGAGAAGAAGTCTTTCTTGATAACGAACCGCGCGAAGTCATCCTAAACGCTTGGGCCAAGACTCGAGCCGAGCCGGACAGCACCACCGACACCCACGTGTCAGCCCCTTTCCTCATACGTCTTCTCTAACTTGCGCGACTTCGAGTCTTGTCTCACAACCTCTTCCCTGACCTTACATCGTATCAGGAACGGCACATTTCTCCTGTGGAAACCATATGCGAGGACGACGCGTATTATGCGCCTTCGGATGCAGATGCGACCCGAAAAGACCGTCCCGTTGGTACCAATAAATTGGAAAGGGTACTTCACGAGCAGAACGACAGCGATCCCCCGAACACGCCATGATGAGTGGTTGAGTTTAGCTTTGGGGTAGGCAAGGCCATCCATGCCGAAAGTTCGGCTTCACACCAAAACGCCGGGGACAGCCAAGGAACACATCTCCAGTAGCCCTGAATTAGCATTCGGATTCCCTGGATGGCCTCAAGGATACCCAACGCCCAGGCGCCTCCGCCTTCCGAGACAAAACCACGTCTGACCTCTCATCTCTCAACAACATCGAAAGATGAGTGTTCCCGTCGTACGCTCCTTCTCTCGGCGCGACCAACATGCAGCTTTCTCTCGTTGTTGCAATACCGACTTTCGTGTGTTCTTTGCTGTCACTCATCGCTGATACCGTGTTCGCGCTTACGTATGCTATCTTTCCGCCGGAGAGGCACTTCCGTCAGGCGCTGATCATCAATCTACTTGTTGCCGGTTCGCGGAAGACCACACTCTGAAATGTTCGACGAGGCTTGCTGACTGCCTGAATAGATTGGATCAACGCGCTTAACAACACGATCTCCGGTGCAGTCGCTCTCGCGCGACGATATCATGATGAGCCTCTCGAGAAGGGACCGGCCTGTACTGCGAACGGATACATCGGGCAATTCTCCGTTCAGGCCATCGATTTCAACATCTTGATCATCAGCTTTGCGGTGTTGCTCACCGTTCGTCAAAGCAGCATCACAATCGAACCGCCTTGGTGGCAAATAGCCATTACATGCACTCTGCCATGGATCCCATCCTTGATTACAAGTAAAGTTCGCGAAGCCTGAGTATGATGCAACCTTCTAACACTCGCAGGTAACATTGCGCTTGGTCTTGATGTGTATGGCCCTGTCAGCGGCAATTGGTGTTGGATCAAGCCCAATCTTGTCCTACGTTATACTCTTACCCATGGCTGGAGAATAGCGATCTTCTTCATCACCATCGCGATCTACACCTGTAAGTCTGACGCTCAAAGATATTTGAAAGGAGGCCTAAGGCTGACACACTCCTCGATGTCTACATCTATCTGAAGCGGGTCTACGGCAAGCTCAACCTCAGTACAGACAGCAGCGCGACACAGGACGACCTTGATTTGAACCCAGCCGAGGAACTACCCGATATCAAGCAGAGGCCTCGAGGCCACTTGCGCATATCCTCCATGGCCACTGTTCAGGATAATGACGAGGTGCCACTGTCGCCAACTCTCAAACGTGGTGGTCCCAGCAACGATGACATTGGACGCTCTTCCACACAATTAGTCGGCAGGAAGTCACAGGCTGACGTAGAGAGGGTCACCACAATCAACACGCTGGGCGAATCGGCAGCCGCAGCAAGAAAGAAATCACTTCGGAAGATGCTTTTGCTGAATGGCTATCCAATTCTCTACGTCATCCTTTGGATACCGGGGATCGCAAACCGCATCGTCGAGACCGTTGGAGAGTCTCCAACCTGGCTCAAAGCGCTGCAAGCGTCGACACAACTCGTTGGCTTTGCGAATGCACTCACCTACGCCTGGAACGAACAGCTACACAAGCGAGTGAAGAGCCGTTGGAAGTTCATGCGAAGAAAGAACCGGCGGTCATTAACATTGGTCTCAAGAGATACGTCTGGGTTTCTATGAGAGTAAGAGGGAGACAAGACGACATTCAACGATTTGACGCAGTGTTCAACGTGTTCCAATTCGCATCATTAAGAAAGCTATCAGTGCATACATGCGAATGCCCTAATATCGAAGAATTCGAGACGACTTGGACGACCACTTCTTTCCGACACACGTCAGGCAGTTATCCGATCTTTGACACAATTGCCCTCAAGTGTTATCAGTGGAGCCTTGACCAAAATAGTGGCGATTCGTCCACACTCAGACGTAGCCGCCGACACACTTCTTAAGCGCCGGCCCACTCCCCGACCTTGCAGGCGAGATTGCGGAAACCCTGCACTTTCTATCTCTGCTGGCGTCTTTAGAGATACAGACGTATGGAAATCAGATTCCAGGACTGCATTTCAAATGCGTGATTCGGATTGTCGATTTGGCCAGGAGCGAGAAAGCGAGAAGCGCTGGATGAGCCGCCAAGCTCAAGGACATTTTCAGTCCGACGACGAAGTGGCACAGCAAGACGAAATCGACCAATCTTGATTAACGCAAGACTAGGGGCTCGGGCGTCTAATGTGGCACCTTGTTGCAAATCATGGAAGGTGCCAACCGCTGATTCTTCTTTCTTGACAGGATTCGTTGCGACTTCCCATTTGTACCACCGATGTTGTTCGCATTGCTCATGCCTTTCTTGACCACTAGGACGACTTACACCGTACACCTCTACGTACAGTAACATGCTCGCAACTCACGGGACGCAGTCTGCTCGCACACGCAGGATACGAAATATCTGGATAACCTGCGCTTTTCTGTCCGCTGTTGCGCTTCTGGTATCTCAAAATGGCCACCGTCTCTGGGCGTACAGGACTACCGCACACGATGAGACATCGACGCAAGAACGTCTTTGGAACCAACACGAAGTCGCACTCGTCGTCGCCAGTCAATTGAAAGACAATACGACATGGTTGGCCAACGCGTTCCCGGATTGGAGCAAGCTTGTGTACACCACCGACGATCCAAATGCAATCTTGACGGTGCCAAGGAACAAAGGGAGAGAAGGCATGGCCTATTTGACGTACGTCGCTCTCGACCTTCATGTGCATGGAATCTAGCTGATCAAAGCGGACTCAGCTACATTATCGATCACTACGATAAACTTCCAAAGGTTGCCATCTTTTCTCACGCGAACCGATACCAGTGGCATAACGATGATCCTCTTTACGACGGCCAGCGTGTGCTATCCCGGCTGCGTCTAACTCATGTCGAACAACAAGGCTATGTCAACCTTCGCTGCGTTTGGACTCTGGGTTGCCCGGACGAGATACGCCCGCATGTCGAAGCTGAAGCCTCTGGTCCTGCATCCGATCCTACGTCGAGCGAAGCCAGAGCAGGTTCCTTCTACAAGGAAGCATTCGAAGAGCTCTTCCCGGGCGTCAATGTTCCAGATGTTGTAGCAGCGGCCTGCTGCGCACAGTTCGCTGTCACCGCTGAGAGGATACGCCAACGTCCAAAGATCGAGTACGAACGATATCGCACGTGGCTTCTTCAGACGGAACTCAACGATGATCTCGCTGGGCGGATCATCGAGTACTTGTGGCATAGTAAGTCTTATGGCCCGCCAATACGAGGATCAGGCTGACAGATCAAGTAATCTTTGGACAAGATTCAGTCCACTGCCCATCCGCGTCTGAATGCTACTGCCAGCTCTACGGCCTCTGTAACCTGCAGTGCGAGGAGGATGGTGTCTGCCGAGAGTATTACGCCCTGCCCGCCAGCACAGATTTCCCTCCTGAGTGGCCTGAAGTCGACCGAGATGGCCAGTGGCGCAATGTTTCCCAACTCCAAGACGAATACGCGGCGAAGTATCCTCTATGAAGGATTTAGAGATCTTCGTCGACACTTCGGGTGGCAATCACAACGCAAAAGAACATCTCCCGTAAAATCCATCGTCCCAGGTCCATTCGGTAGCCGATCGATGGGCTCTTTGGGCTTCCACTCTCCGAACGAACTTGGCTACATCTGACTCTCGCCGCCCAAAGGCCTGGGCTTCATCAATCTTTCGGCGTCGTTCAAGCTGTGTCTGGACATCTTCCTCACCAATGTCCCAACCGGCGCGGACATATGTACCAATCAGGATAGGCCAAGAGAGAAGTTTCCAGAGCTGTGTGTGTAGCGGACCTTCACTGTCGGTGTGTGCGGTGTCGAAGAGGAGTCGAATGTGCTGGAGCAAGTTCTGGCTTGCAAGGTGGACCCGGAGCTTATCCTGAAGTGTGAGAGGGAGCGCGCACGACAGAAGGAAGTAGAGCTGGACGGCGGCGTGGTAACAGGATGCGTAGGAAGCCAGAGCTGTGACGTCTAGCTCTACCATGCAGTCTTCCGGTCGCCGTGGAAGAGGTTTACCCAAGTCTGCGACATTCATTACCCAGGTCGTGGGGTCGAAAGCATCGATGAAGCCCCATGTCTCCTCCATCTTGGATGCAAGATCTTCGGAGCCTTCGTTCCTCTGGCCCTTCATGGAAGCTCGCAGCATATTCACCCTCACGATGGCCTGGATCAGCGGCCGTGGACACGGCCGACTACACGCGAACACATCATAATCGCTCTTCTCCAGCACTTCGATATACTCTGCGTGCATATCCGAGCACAGAGAGTCAATCATCCTCGAATCGAACATCGTCGCCGTGAAAACGTCCGCGACAATGTAGTTCACCAGCATCCGCCTCAGGCTCCAGATCTTCTCGAAACATTGCTTAAAGCCGCCATTCAAGACCATGATCCTCCTCGCGGCTTCCAAATGAGTCGTCCATAGGCCTCCGGTGTACATGTCTGCCGTCATCATGGTGATCACACAACTCAGGACCAGCCCGTGAGGATCGTTCGCGGCATCAGGAAGGCTTTCTCGCAGCGCTTTGATGCCGGTTCCGCGGTATAGACAGAGGTCGCTAATCTGGGAGGGATCGATTCCGATACGGCTGGCTTGCATTGTTTTCATCAATGCTATCCAGATGTGTTGCAGCATTTTCGGCACGTGGTGCATCCAGACCTCGACTGGGATCTCGACCCGCTGGAAGGGAGCGTGTGCTGGGGCTATCTCCTTGACGACGGAGCTGTTGTAGAAATTGCATGAGTCGACTACGTGGATTGAGTCTGCGTCGATCCATGGGAGAGATCCTGGAGTACTCAAGGTGAAGCTTGGTGATCCTGAACGAGAATTTTGGTCAGTTCTCGGAGTCGCTCGGAGGTTTGAGAATTGGTCTCTGTTGGCTAGCGAGGATGAGTTCTCATCATTCTTGAGCTGGATGGGCGTCTTCTCGGCATCTGTCACAATGGTCTTGGTGACTGGATCTTGTCCTTCGGTTGCATGGATGCCTTTGGAGCTGTTGGGATAAACGCACGTTTCGCCCCGCCTGGCACAAGTTCGACATATCGGTACGTTCTCGGGACACTGGAAACTGGTCAACTTTCGTCTGTTTCAGTCAGGCCATTACATTTGAACTCACCTTCACCTTCCTGGCCTTACACGTGGAGCAACCGCGATGGGACTTGTGATGGGCTCGCAGCCGGGGCTTGTTGGTGATGAAGATGACCTCTGTACTGGACTTCGATGCCATGTTGAGAGCAAGCTGTCTATTCCGCTCCCATGCTCACTCACTTACCTTGTGAGAATATCTTGTTCAATTCAGCCATGGCACAGCCTCAACAAGCTCTGGTGCGTCGGCAACACATGACGTTGCTCGCTTTCGCATATGCGGCGACGAAGGTTTGACGGCCTACAGGGCCTATTATGCATACGGGGACCGGCTGCGCCATGGATTCCTTGACGTTGTACGACGCTTTTCCGAATCAAGGGATGATTTGCGGTGAGTTTCGCTGTGGCCGGCCCAATCGGAAGAAGACTGACTTACTAGGGTTGTGACTTTAGGTTATGTTAATAGTATAGCGAGTAATCTACCTAGTAAAGGTGTTATTAATTATAGTAACTATCTAGCGCTTATCTAGCTCTTAATATTATACTATAGCGACTATTATTACTACTCTTCCTTATACCTTCTTTAAAACCTCGTTAGACCGCTATTAGCGTTAATAACTACTTAATAGCGTACTAGTATAGAGTAGATTAACTTCTTAACGTAGGTATTATTTACGGCTATCTACTATACTAATAGTACTAACTCTTGGAGCTCGTCGACGCTACTAATATAAAGCGAGTAGATAACCGCCTTAACCTTTATAAAGTAGTTCTTAATAGGGTTAAGATCTAGCGAGGAAGCTAGCTACTAAATCTAATAGACGTAAGCGAAGGCGTCGAGGGTAATACCGCCTATATAAGGTAAGGCGTTATCTTACTAGAAGAGGGTATAGTAAGCGCTCGTTAGTAGATTAATTAGTAAGGCGAAGGCGCTAAGATCCTCGTATAGCTCGTTATTAATCTTTTTAATCTTAGCCTTAATAAGTAGTAGTACGTTATTAATATAGTTAACTAACGTTATATAGTATTAATCTAGTAGGCTAGCCGCCTTTTATTATACTACTCGCTCTAGTACTATACTCTTCCTTACCTTCTTAAGCTATAGCTAATAAACTCTAGTACTATACCGTCTACTAAAATAAGCTTAAAATATAGCCTATTTACCGTTAGTAAAGCTTAGAGCGAGGTAGTTAAGGTTAAAGACTTCCTATAGTAAGCGAGTAACTTAATAGTAGTAGCTATATCCCCTATTAATATAGAACTCGTCCGTAAAGAGTACCTAGTACTAATCCTTATATATCTAGTATTAGTAATCGAGAGCCTACTATAGGCGTTACTATCGCTTTAAGAGGTTTAGGTATAGCTTACGGCGTATAATATAGCGGCGATAGCCTATCTAATTAAGGGCTTAATAGAGGGTATTAACGCTAATAGGTAGCTATAGTTCGAGAAGTAGTTTATAGTAGAGTATATAGCGGAGCTAGCTTGAGGCTATAAGGGCGTTATATACGTTAAGGCGCGTTAGTGTATCTAATATCGATCGTCTCGTTAGTAGTAGATAGCGTAGACGGTACCTCCTAGGGGTATAGGCTTCGCGAGTAATTCTAGATACTATCGAGTACGCTAGGCTAGTTCTAAGCTAGATATCGCGTATAGAGTTACCTATCTTATAGAAGAGTACCTTAACAAGTTAGCGAGTAGTATAGGGTACTCTAGTACGTTATAATTAACCTCTTTTAAGGCGGAAGTCGTTTAGGCTAAGTAGATTCGTAGCTACTTTAGTAATAGCCGCTCGAGCGGCTATAGCTACTCTATTACAAGAAGGCGTCTTATCTTAAGCTTCTTAACCTTCTTCCTTATTATCTATACTAGTTAAATTAATTACGTTACTAGGCGTAATAGTAGGCGCTAGCGCGGGCTCTTAGAATATTAACGGCGTCTCGATATCGCGTAGTTCTATCCTTATAGCGTCGTACGGAGTCCTTAGACGATCGTAGTAAGGGCGATAGCCTAGAAACTAATAGTATAAGGCGCTATAAGTATATAGTATCCTAGAAAGCTTAATAGACTAACGTGTTTAGTATATAATAGAGCTCGTAGAGAGTAATCTTATACTAACTATATCCTTCGATAGAGCGCTCGATATTAGCCTTAAAGGTAGGCTAGATTTACTTATAGAAGATCTCGATTAGGTTCTTATTAGGGTAGTAGTATAGCTAGTCCTTCTATATTATACTCTTTACTAACGATTCTATAGGTATTTAATACCTCTAGAGGCCGTCCTTTATATACCGCTCCCTCTTTCGCCCTACCTTCGCTCTTATAAGCTACCTTGTTATTAAAAACTAGCTCTTTTATTATTAAATCCCTAATTAATAACTCTAAGGTCCCCTCTAGTACCGCTAACGTTACGGATTTACCTATAAATAGTATAGTATTAGAGATTAATAAGGTTAAAGAGAAGATTAAGAAGGTCTATAAGTAGGAGGAAGAGACATATACTACTATAATCGATAACTATTACGTTAAAACGCGATCTAGAGGGTATTATTTACTAAGCCTAACTCGTATAGGCCTAATATTAACACTATATTACGTGCGGGAAGCAGCGAATCACATTGCCCCGATCATCAGGGATAAACCTTGCAAATCACAGCCAAAAACAGCTAGGGGCTCCCAATCCTTCAGGAACGATAGCGCAGCCGGTCCCCGTATGCATAATAGGCCCTGTAGAACTATATTTTGACGCGTAGATACAGGTCACCGTACACCAATTTGAGAAGCCCTGCCACTGACATTTGCATACTTGCTCCTACTCCAAAATCTAGCTGTCTCGCCTCGTCTTACGATTGCGGCTATGCCTCCACCGCGCTCAAGTATCCGTCAAGAACGCAGCAACCACACCACCCCAAGAGCCCGGGTTGTTGTTCTGCGTCACCAGAACCGCGCCATTGTTGACCACAAGATTCATGTTCAGATGCTCGTTAATGCCATACCAGTACAAGCCGCTCACACCATTCGTCCACACGGCATTCGTCTGGCAGACACCATTGTTCGAACAGTCAGCACTGTTGTGGTTGAAGAATGTCCAGAAGCCGGCACCGTACAAGAACAGATTCGATCCGCCGTTCATGTACATGTACCAGGCCATGCGGCATTGTGCGTCGCCGCTGTTGCAGTTGGAGAAGTCGGGGTCGTAGTAGGGAGAGCCGGTGATTGAGGACCATGGAGCTGGAGCGAGCGAGGGAGAGCCGTTGCCCTGCCAGTAAGGCGTCTCTGATTGTTGCATGCCGGCGAAGACGTTCTGTGCGTTGTGGAAGGAGTATTGGTAGAGAGTGTTGTGCTCGAAAGCAGTACCGTGAAGCCAGGTGGCTGCAGTAGCCTCGACGAGCATACCACGGCCTGTTGCGATGGTCTGACCGTGGCCGCCATCGAGATCGTGATCGGCGGTCCATCCCCACATGTTCTCGATGTAGGCCGAGGACGACGAGGTGAGATGGGCAAGCATGAACGCAGCCTTGCACTGAGCCGGCGAACCACCGCAGTTGGTCTGGACTTTGGAGCCGGCCGCACCACCAACTCGGAAATGGCTGTCCCAGAAAGCGACATCTCCGGGGTTGTTGCCGGCAATGTTCACTTCGAGAAGCGTGCAGCCTTGGAGGACGTCCGCAACGGTGAACAGCATGCCCGAGAACTTAGCAACGCCCTTGTCTCCAGCATTTCCGACCCTCACCATGACATTGGGAGAGTTGGGGTTGTAGTAGTTACTGCCAACAGCTGAGATGGCGGCCCATGCCTCACCAACCACTTGAGAGCCAGCCGGGAAGAAGATGGTGTTGGTCACAATGTAGGTGCCAGCAGGGAAGTACAGGATCTTGCAGCCAGCGTACATGGAGATGACTTTGTTCAGATTGGCCGTATCATCAGTGCTGCCATCTCCGTAGACTGGGTACTGCGATACCGTCTTGACGTTGATGAACTGGTCCGAGGCGTACTCCTTGTAGGTTGGTGGCTGGAAAACTTGATAGTTGCCGTTGCCCTTTGTGAGTGCTGATGGCCGCGGTGAGTTGTAGCGAGTACCTCGCTGATGAGCACCAGTGTTGGGACCGCCTGGAACATACGCGTTACCATAGACCCACGCCTGGCCTTGGACATTGTCGTCCAGCACAGCATTGCCGTTCGCAGTGACGACGTGGGTGACTGAGCTTCCCTTGACGAAGTTCTCAATCACGAGCGAATGGTCGCCAGTCGAAGGTGCTGGTGCTCGGACGACGGTGTTGAGATTGGATCCAGTCGAGTCAAGGAGTGCAACGAAACCAATGTTGCCACCATGCGTGTCCAGACCATACCAGACATTCTGGAAGTTCACGTCGATGAAGACACAGTCGTAGCAGTGAGAGACCAGGATACCAGTTGTGCAGCCGTTGAAAGTCAGGGACTTGCCTTCGTACTGTTGGTTGTCCATGTTGATGCCAACGACACCTCCGTTGAATTGAAGGTTTCCCATGAACGTTCCAGAGCCACCTTCAGGCATAGTGATGCCAGTGTGTCCAGACGAGTAGTTTGGCATGTTGAAAACGACATCGCTGAGCTGTGTAGCTTGACTGACGCTCCAGTCCAGCAAAGTGAAGGTCGTGTCCTTGTCTACGTTGGTGGAGTCAAGAGTCAGATGCTCGATTTTGATGTAGAAATTGATCGTCGAGTCATGATTGGGATCTTTGCCATAGATCAAAGTGTTGCCGTTGAAGTTGGGGCCGGCTTTGATTGTCGTTCCTTTCACTGGATCACCAACGAGCACAGTGCCAACGTAGAGCTGCAGTGGAGAATCGATTCGATATGTTCCACCCGGGAGATAGACCACTGCAGGCTGGCCAGTTGTACCGAGAGAGTTGGAGGTTCTGTCGTAGCCACTGTCAGATCCGTCGTTAATAGCATTCTGAATTGCCGATTGGGTATTGCTGTTTCCAGAGTTGTCGCCGCCGTACTGCTTGACTACGTTGCGGAAGACTCGCCAACCGTTGTCGTTGATGAATGGCGATTTGCCATTGTGCGTGATCTGCTCCAGCCAGTAAGTCGATGGATTGCTCGCTGTTGGCCCTGAGCATGATGCAGCAGATTGGAATTCCTGAGTCTGAGGGTTGTTGCTAGCATGGACCGTTTCCCATGGCTTCTTGGAGGCGTTGAGCGGGATGAGAGGAATTCCGGTCAGGTCGGGAAGATAGTGACGTCCATTGTCGTATGTGTATGGAGGGTAGAGCTCGGTCTCGTTCTTTGGCAGAATAACAGGTATGCCCTTGTTGTTGACGGGTCCTTCTGCTGGAACTGGGTTTGCTAGAGCAGAAGACGCCAAAGCGACCAGCGCCGCGGACAAAACTGAATGCATATCGACGACTGGAAGATAAAGATCTTGTGTAGAAGACTTCGAGATTCTGAAGGATTGGACTCACTTTTGTACTTTTACAGGCCTCTCAGGACATCATTGTTATGCTGTAGTGCAATGCGGCATGGCGAAGCCGATGCAACATCGGAGAAGCTCGTCAGTGTCGTACATGGCTGGCCTTATGCTAGAGAAGCACCAAGTGGACAGGCCGAAAGGAGAAGGTGAGGCCGCGGTGTGAGTGAAGTAAGGCGGACACGTTTAGAGCGTGCATTAGGGTGTAACTTTCTAGTGTCCTACTGTAGATCATGCGTGCCACGGAAAGCTTGAATGGTTAATCAGCCGTGCAAATCAGATGGAAATTTCATCTCCTCGTGTGTATAGCGAAGCACGTTACAAAGCCATTTGTACTCGTGAACCGTGCAACCACATCCTTGTCATCAGGCTGTGGGCTTTCTCAAGCCAGCCTGAACGGTCAACCCTAAAGCCGCGACACAAAACGTCATTGTTTCCTTCCTCCGCGGGACTGTTAGGTACAGATTGTCGCCCAATCGAGCTCACTAGTGTTGCAGAAGGACAGCACGTGTACAGAACTGCCCGCGTGAAACGGCATCTCTCGGAAGATCGGCGGTATTCGACTGTGATGGAGGGTGGAGGAATGTTGGACGCCTTATATTTGATCTTTCTCGGAATACTCAGACAGGAACAGACTTTTCAAAGCTGTATAGTTTCTAGTAGGCATTGATCTCGAACAGGCAGAACCTAATAGCTCTACCTTCCAAATTGGGCGATTCCTCCGCTCCCAAGTGCCCTAAAGCTCCACGCACTATTATATGCAGGGCACAAAGTAGGCGCTGATCTTCGAGAGAATCATGTGATCACTCTTCCACCGATGTTTCCGCGGCAATCTTGTTCGTCACGATCAAGGAGCAATCAGAGATGTGAAAGGCAATCGTTTGGATTCGTGTGCTTGAGCTCGTCAATACATTCCATATCGAACATCGTCGTTCAAACACAAAATCGAATAAACATGCATATGATTCATATCTCTATAGCATATCATCCAACATCTCGTTGTTCTAAGTCTGCTTGCAATAGTAAATCGAGTTGTAGCAACCTCCTCTGTTACAGTAGAGCTGACGGTCTGTAGAAACATGTCAGTTAGTCTTGCCTTCACTTACAACGCTGATGATCGTCTTACCGTTGTCGCGGAAGCAGTTGAAGCCTGTGCCATAGCTGTTGGAACCGTACTACATTGGATTGTCAGCCGAAGAATTACTGGACACTTTCGAGGAGAAGTACGCACACCCGCATCTGTGATGGAGATTAGCCAACATCATTCCATCAAGGGGTTGGAACCGCTCACATTGGCCAACGGCATACCCCTGAGCCCCTGAGTCAAGGTTCACCTTGAATGTTGTTCCTGACGAGAACGTGCCTGAGACTGTTTGCCCTTCCCAGTGCTGGTAGCCGCATCCACCGACGCCAGCGGTGTCGCCTGGGCTTTGACCGT
This sequence comes from Zasmidium citrigriseum, assembly GCA_002786025.1. NCBI lineage: Eukaryota > Fungi > Ascomycota > Dothideomycetes > Mycosphaerellales > Mycosphaerellaceae > Zasmidium > Zasmidium citrigriseum. The sequence goes on along the minus strand of NHNW01000036.1, from coordinate 340,280 downwards.
TCGATGATTGCGAAATGTCGTTGTAGTAGGCCATCTCGCTAACATCGTAGCCCTGATTGCCGCCTGCAAAATCAGTACGAGAGGTCCAGGGGTCTCTTCTCTTGGAAGAACAGCTTACATGGAGTGTACGAGTTCTGACCGTTGGCCAGGTAGACTGCCTCAGTGGCGAGAGCGGTGATAGGGAAAAGAAGCGTGAAGATGATGGACTGCATGATGTTCTGCTGTTGAGACTGGCCGTACGATGATAAATTCTGGGCAGAGCTCACGGCTGACACTGCGTCTTTATGCTGCCAAGAAAGAGTCAGTCGAGCATAAGCCGTCTCCTGTTGAGACTGACGCAAAATTTCTCGCCTTCTCGCTCGGTCTCCGATAGAGAGCGGCTTGTTACGAGGTCATTGAGGGGCAGAGTCCATTGAGTTGCCGAAGAGCTTCGTCTGTCCACTACCAGACCTGCAGAAACCCTTAAGCAGTTCAAGAAATGGACGATCATTGAACTAACGACAGTTCTACGCATGCATGTCGATCGCTAAACATTCCTTCAGGAAGCCGCTGAGCAACGTGGCGTTCCTGAGGTGGAGACAAAGAATAGTATATGCTCCCGAAGCGGCAACCCGCACAGGCTAGTAAGGCTGAAATGCAGGACGATGTAACGAGGCTGCATGTTAAAACGCTACCACAAACCATAAATTTGAACTTACGTCGTTAAGCATTTAAGCTCGACAATGAGAGAGCTTCAAAGAAAGCTTAGCTAGACGTCAACATTGTTTCCGGACAGATGCCCCCATTCCAGCGACCACGTTCATGTACCCTGCAGTGCAGATCAGTCCTCTAGCACCACCGCGGTAAAGGGTCTTAAGGCGTCCAGAGACCATCTGGAAGCTACCAAACGACGCATGAGAATTGAACAGTGTTGTATGACAACGTACAGCGGCCAAAGCTGTCGGCCAGAATTACTCCAAATGTTCCGCGGAAGACATCACTCTTGAACTTACGCACGCACTTTGGCAGAACGGGCTCTACATGGAAGGTAGTAGACGGATGTAACACAGCTCAATCTCAGATGACTATTGGAGGCAGAACGGAACTCACGGCATTGTCTCTGCAGCAAATCGTTCAATGGAGGGCCAAATCATCATGGTTAGCAATGGGAGAACATGATCATATATCTTGCCCTCGTCCTGCTTTCAAATGAGAGGCAAGTTCTCCAACGACTAGATCGCTTCGACTATACTCGTGGTTCTCATCATGTTCTCCGTCATTGCTCTGGTCGTTGGCAGTGCCTCGCTGGTTTCAGCAGGTGGTGTCAACAAGTCTCTGCCCCTTCCTCCAGGCTCTCGAACCTTTCATGCGGACTCTGCACAAGCCACAGACGTTGCTGTGACTGGTGCTGCCGCAGTCTATGGAATCAACGACAACGAGAACAACAATGACGGACTTGGATGCAAAGCATACGTAGGTCGAAGGGTTTGAACTTAGCAAGAGTCAAAGTGCTAAGCTTCCCGTCCAGTACGGCGATGGCACCACCAACGACGGCTGGCCCAGCATCAGCCAATGGGTCTCGTTCAACTACATCTGGCAGGTCAACTACAACGAGATACAAGGCTCGTGCTCTCAATATGGTGTGCCCAACAACTCTGACGACGAGATGAATGATCTGTACAACGCTATCAACAACATTGCCGACCAATACAACATCGATCATCGGTACATTTTGGCCGAGATTCTGACGGAGTCGTCGGGTTGCGTGCGAGTTCCAACGACCGGTGGTCAAGCAACAGGCATCTGGAATCCAGGGCTTTTGCAGGATTATGATGGCTACTATACCTGCAACTGCGAGACCTATAACGGCGTGAGCAATCAGGTGAGATGTATTCATCCGCTTGAAGGGGGGGGAACGTACTGACCGTTCTCTAGTATGGCGAAACATGTGGCGTTGTCACTCCATGCCCCATGGGTACGAATTCGTCTCAGAGTCGAGTCCTCTTGAAGCTCTTCGCTAATGACATCTTCACAGACACAATCCAGAACATGGTCCGAGAAGGCGCTGTCGGCACGAATGACGGCTATGGTCTGAGCTCATTGATCAACATGGCTCAAAACCAGGGCTCTACCGGTGCCCAGACGTTTTATGTGGCCAGCGAATGGTACAATCAGGGAGCTTGTAAGTCGTCGATGTTCCGAGGATGCCCATGAACTATGCTGAGTGGTATCTGCAGACACGCCGAATGTTGGAGGAGATCTCGGCGCCAACTGCTATGCGTCCAATGTTGCCCAGTGGTTGACCGGATGTACTGGGCCGGTCAGCTGCTAGGCATAATTCCCTTGAAGTTTCTCGCATGTTGCTTCGAGTTCTCTAGCAACAAATCAAATGCCATTGGATTGCCGCACACAAATGTTTGACTGCGCTGAGATTGCTGCTCTCATGCTCGAAGACGTTGATCTCGGTCGTAGTTGAGAGACTCGACATAGTCGTCTCCAGCAGTTGCTGGTGCATGGCAAGGTGAATCTGCCATTTCGTTGTGTATGTGTGAAGCTGAAAGGTAGGAAGGCGCCGCCGACGATGAAGTGCGGTCGGTATCGGGTTCGGCTGATGACGGAAGGACCGGGAATAAACTACGGACTGCTATAACTACAAGGTCAGGAAACTAGAAGTACCTCACCTCGTCCGCCGAATCATGTACAACATCAACCCTACGACGCGTCCATCGAAAATCATATCATTGGCACTTCGTTTCAATATGATTACATCCATCAAATGCTCAAGAAGCAAATCCTGGTGTAGATCACCATGTCAGCCGCAATGGACAGCTTAAAACACCGACATGGTTGGCCGACACATGGCCTATCTGGACGCAGGATACAGCGCACAGATAGTGGGCTAGGAGCTTCCATCACGAGAAATACATCTCTCAAATCTGCTCGTAAGTTCTGAAAAGTCCTCATCTTCGATTGAAAACACCAGACTTGCCTCCTGAGCCGACCATTCCATCACCATGCCAGTCGATATCGGCGTCTTCGTCCCTATCGGCAACAATGGCTGGCTCATCAGCAAGAACGCCCCTCAATACAAGCCGTCTTTTGAGTTGAACAAGCAGATTGTCCAAAAGGCCGAGAACGTTGGACTGGACTTTGCTCTGTCCATGATCAAACTCCGCGGTTTCGGCGGAGCAACCGAGTTCTGGGATCACAATCTGGAGTCTTTCACTCTTATGTCGGCATTGGCTGCTGTAACATCGAAGATCAAGCTGTTCGCCTCTACGGCTATTTTGACCCTCCCGCCGGCTCTTGTAGCGAGGATGGCGACGACGATTGATTCTGTGGCCCCAGGACGATTTGGTATCAATATTGTTACGGGATGGCAGTCGGCAGAGTATACGCAGATGAATCTGTGGCCTGGAGACTCATACTTTGGGTCAGTCGCCAAGTAGCTCCTACCCCTGAGCGAATGCTGATCTTCTCACAAGCTATCGATATGACTACGCCACAGAGTATGTCCAGGTCATGAAAGAACTCTGGGCCAATGGCAAATCCGACTTCAAGGGCAAGCACTTCACAATGAACGACTGCAAGCTGTCTCCTCAGCCTTCCAGCGACATCAAGATCGTAGCCGCCGGACAATCTGGCCGGGGCATCGAGTTTGCTTCCCAGTACTCCGACTTCAACTTTGCTTTGGGTTCTGGCTTTAATACACCCACAGCCTTCGCTGAGGCCGGCTCTCGTCTTGTGCAGGCAGCACAGAAGGTCGGACGTGACGTAGGCTCCTATGTTCTCTTCATGGTCATCGCAGACGAGACCGGTGAAGCCGCTGAAGCGAAGTGGCAGTACTACAAGGACGGACTGGACGTTGACGCTGTTGCTTGGATGGCGTCTCAAGCTGGAAAGGACACCAAAGCTGACTCCAACGCCACGGCTACGAGGCTCTCACTGCCGGACGGTGCTGTCAACATGAGCATGGGAACGCTTGTTGGCTCATATACCAAGATTGCAAGCATGCTTGACGAAGTCGCTAGCGTTGAAGGAACGAAGGGAATCATGATCGTTTTTGATGACTATCTCAAAGGCATCGATGACTTTGGTCAGAAGATTCAGCCTTTGATGAAGAGTAGGCAAGGCAAGGCACCATGAAATTGCAGCTAATCTTCGTCAATGCCACAGAGTCTGTTGCTCACCTGCCACAGTTTCTTTTCGGCGACTGGGTTGTAGATCTGGCGACCGTATCCAGACCTCCAAGCAGGTCCCTCAGGCGCTGCCTCCTCAGCTTCACCAACATCGTCGAGATACATGCCTCCGCGACCAGCCAATCCCTTCGCGATCGCGGCCCATACCGTCGTCGCAGCTCCCTGCTCCGGACTTTTCGTCTGCGCCTGATATTCCGGAATCTCGATGGCGCTCTTATAAAAGTCCGCATCCTGAACGTGACGCTGCAAAGGCGTCTTAATGCTTCCTGGATGAAGACTGAAAGCTCTCAGATTCCGACTCTGATACCGACGGTTGAGCTCGTTGGCAAAATAGATGTTTGCCAGTTTTGATCGTGCATAGGCTGATCCGGGGTTGTATTCGCTCTTTGAGAAATCGAGGTCGTCAAATGGTAGCGCTGGGCAGTTTCGGTGCGAGGTGGAGGAGAGTGAGATGACCCTTGATGGCTGTTCAGGGGTTGCTGCTGCTAGGAGTGCTGGCTTCAGGAGCTGGAAGAGGAGGAAGTGGCCTAGATGATTTGTTCCGAATTGAGTCTCGAAGCCATCGACTGTCGTTCCTTTCGGACAGGCCATGACTCCGGCATTGTCAATCAGGACGTTCAGCTTGGACTCCACAGCAAGAAACTTCTGGGCTGCTGATCGGATTGAGTCGAAACAATCGAGTCTCATCTCGACGACATGGACCGGTCGACCAGGATCCGTGGACAGCTCCTTGGATACTTGATCGCCTTTACCGGTGTCACGAGCGGTGATGTAGATCTTTGCACCGGTGGAATATCTGCATAGGTCAGCGAGATGTGAGAGGCTCGGGCTTGGGCTGATCTACAATGCTCGAGCAGTCTCGATTCCAATGCCAGAGGTACAACCGGTGATGAAGATCACGCAATCCTTCAGACCTTCGACGAGGCCTTGGTCTTGCACGACCTCCATTGCTGTTGGTCGCCGGTCACCTGGACCTTTGAGGTCTTTTTGTCGATCGGCGTATGGTTGGAGAGGCATTCTGTCGGGTTCGAAATTTCAAGCTTTTTTCGATGCTGGGATGGCAATTGAGAGAGTCTGGGAAGAAGTCGGTGGCCTTTTATATGGGACAGGCTCTACGGTTCAAACAGCTGAAATGAGAAAACTGATTGGTGGCACATGCAAGTCATGGCTGCAGACTCTCGCTACCACCGCTTATCTCCAATCCCGCAGCATAGATGACGAGTGACACGATTATACAACACACTTAGACGACATAAAGACTTCTCTCAACGGGACGAGTTAAGGCCATCAACACTGACCTAGTGACAAGCCACGATGTAATCGGGCCAACATACCGCTTTGGGCGCGGGCGTTGCGGCCGCACTTTTCAGTAGTGCGCCATGCGGCCGAATCTGAACCCAAGAGACACCAAAGAGACCTTACTTGGAAGCTGACATCGCTATTCAATGCACATCAAGAATACCTGTACCACATTGCTCAGCCCATCAAACAGCCTGGGCCCCAGTAACCCTCCTCGTAGGCAACATCTTCCTATTCAACCCAAACCTTATCCGATTACACTGAAACATCTGATCCTTAGTCGTAGTCGGCATCCGCATGACCGTCTCACGGTAACACGTCTGCGTCTCCCATTCATAACTGACACCCACAGCCCTCTGCATTCCACCTTCCTCACCAGCGAGAAGGAAAGCAACCGGCGGACGAACGGCTTGGAACATGGTGACTTCCATATTACCCGTGTCGACGATGGTGAAGACACGCATATCCCCTGGTCTGGCGTGGGTGGCTTGAGAGACCATTTGCTTGATTTCAGGGTCGGTTGTTGGATCGATGCCGATGCATTCGTCGTATTTGTTGCGTCGGTGGCGGGAGAGTGGAGAGGAGTAGGGGGACCAGGAGAGGCGGCCTAGGTTGGTGCCGAAGACCTGCTTTTCGATTGTTTCGACGGGGAGGTAGCCTTCGAAGCCGAAGAGCCAGGCCTGCGAGATGTCAGCGTGAGAATTATTGTGGTGATGTAGACGGACGTACTTGAGTGTTCCAAAGCTTGCCTCCATAGAGTATCTTCACGAAGTAAGGAGCACCCATGATGGCGATCAGGGAATAGATCATCAGCACCGCTCCTATGATCTCGTAGATTGTGACAGCGGAAGTTCTGCCGGAAGACTGTCGTGCACTGCTTGCCGCAGCGAGCAAACCGATTGCGACGAAGAAGAACAACGGGGCCGAATGTTGCAGGAATAAGACGAGCGTCCGCGTCCAGTTGGCACGTACTAGGCTCCTGACCACTTCAAAGGACTTCCAGCGTACATTGGCTCCACGAAGTCCGTCAACGACGACGGTATCATCGCTGCCGATGCCTGCGATCTGACAAGTCGGATAAATGTCCCATAGCTTGGCATCCCAGGCGTCGTCCATGCAGCTCCAATGTTGGTCTGGATCCTTGGGCAGCGTGCTTATCAGACGCTCGAGGAGCATGTCGCTGTCGTTGGCCAGAGACAGTCTTGCGAAAGCTTGAAACTCAGAGTCGGTTGCGTCAACTTTGGGTCGCAAGCGCATCAGACCCATAAGAGCGTATGACTTGTCTCCGGGAAGATGCTGGGTTGTCTGACGCCCGTGCGAGCACTGTAGTGCGAGTGTAACAAGTTCGAGACGGCCGAGAACGATGCTTCCTTCGTAGTGGTCGATCAGCTGGCGGGAGACATCGGCATCTTTCCAGACAGTCTGGGCAAACTGCCTCTTCGCAATGGTGACAATGCCCTTGGCCTCGCGGGAGTAGACCTTGATAGCAGCGCCTGGGCTGAGAAGCACTTCCGGCCAAGTCCACATCCTCTTGCCCCACTGTTCCAGTTGAAGGTCGAACGAAGGGGCCAGTTCCTTGTTGCTTGGTCCAACAGCAATGATGAGCGAGTGAGCACCTCGAATCACATCACTGATGCGATAGACGTCTTGTTCGATCTCTTCTTCGTCTGGCATGCAGCTGCAGCCAACCCAGTATGCGTTCAGACCAACATCTCTTGTTGCTTTTTTGGCAATATCGTGCAGAGCGGTGATGTCTGCGTCCGAGTCATGATCGAATTGATCGGCAGTGTAGGCAATGAAGACATAGTCGAGAGGCTTTCCGGGATTTGCTTGTTCCCAGTCCGAGACTTTTATACGATCGATCGAGTTGTCCTCGCCAAGAACGCAAAGGTATCGAGGACGTAAGGCACGCTTGATCTCTGGATTTGTGGCCAGACTAATTCGTCGACCGGAGATGGTCAGAGAGTCATTCTCATGGGTATTTCTTGCCGCCTTTGGGTAGCTGTACGATTTGTAAGGGAACAGGTCGTATCGGCCGCCATTGCGTTCTTGCCCGGATGAATTGCCCGGGAACATGAGCTATGTAGATGTCAACGGAGTGGTCGACCATGGATATGGACAAGACTCACCATCACAGTGAGAGCACAAATCGAAGGTATCCATTTCGCAGCAGCAATCCAGTAATCAGAAGCTGGAGTCTCCCCATTGATATAGTCAAAATGATCTAGAACACCACAAGGTCAGTATCCAATCCCGGACAACAGAACCTCAACACTCACTAATCGGCCACCTCGCAACCCTCAACATGAACGGGCTAGTATTCCGCATGAATGTCCTCATGTACGTCGAATCATTCTCCGCACGATAGACATCATCCGTACTCTGCACGCACAAAGGCTTCGCACGACCGTCAAAGGGGCTCAGATATCGATCATCAGCAGTCCATTTCACTGTCTTACGGCCCATGATATCTCGATGGAAGTGTTTTTCGTTGGTGTCGTACTCCCAGTTGGGCTTGATGTGGGCGTTTGGATACTCCCATCGCCATCTTGTTTGCTGACGGGAGAGGTTGCCGTAGTTGGCGAGACGGACGTTGTTCTTGGGCTATTGGCGGTCAGCAAGGGTGATATGAAAGTAGAATTGATACCGTGGTCTACGTACATCTTTCGTCGTGTCTGAGCCGTATTGCGGCAAAGCAGTCTATTTCAAAATCAATCGCTGGTTCTTTCCAATCGCTCAAGAGCAGAGATGACGAAGAATGCGTACCACCAGCGAATCCCGCTGCGAGGGTTGCGAGTTCGAGCGGTACTCGTCGACTTTGGTGACGTTGACAGCCTTCTCATTGTACTTGCTCATTGGTCAGATAACGGTCTTGTTGGGGCATGTTAGAACGACTTACAATCTGCTCTTGTGGAGTGGCCGGGTTGCTGAGCTGGCGGGGGACAGAATGGTTGATGACGTCTTGGTGAGTGGCAGCAGCCTCGCCTGGCATTCGACCGCCTCCATGGCGAGGACTGGATGGCTGTTCATCTGGTCAGTGTTGGCCGCAGTCAATCATCAAGATCGCAACTCACATAAGGCTCTTGCTGTCCAGGCATCCTGCCGCCTCCGTGACGATCGACAGACTAGACCCAAAAATCAGTATTCCCTCCCTACACACAAGCATCGATGTACCATCAAACTCACCATCTTGACTCCCTAGATCAGCAAGTCAGTAGTCTACCTCTCGTAGGAATATTTGTTACCATCCCTTCGGGCAGGATCCACGGGCCCTAAGCATATTATATCCCCAGCCCCTCGAAGGCAACGAGTCACCAAAAGCGAACAACCACGTTCCAGACCACCCATTACCGCCTGCATCTCGCAAGACCGGCATTCCCGAACTCCAGTACCTTCCCAAAGCAGTCACTGCGAGAGGCTGTCACTCCGCCCCCAACTCCCCTAAGCGAAGTCAGCTGGGCTTGTTCGAAACGGATTCGGCAGCCACTATTGTTTTGTGTAACCTGTCCTTACCAAATACAGCATGTGTGGTCGCCACGATCTGTACTTTGATCCCGGTATTGGTGGTCGTTGCAAGCGCTCTCCTAGTCAATGGAGATTGCAGCTGATGGCGAAAATATATTAATGCCAGCGGATACCCGATGGTCTCGGTTCGGGGAAGGACTGCCGGACTGAAGCCACCGGGCCGAAATGGTCGATGCTTCGGGTGGAGCTGAGGGTGGTATGGCCTGATATTGCTTTCGTGGTCGGAGGAGGCATTCTCGGCTTCGAAATCTAGAGCAACGCCTTGTCTTGATGAGTGCGTTAACGCCCCATGCATGTCTCAAACTGATGGCATGTCAGCTGAACGCCCCAAGTCAGAAATTCCAATACCGGTGTGAAATCAATAAGTTGACATGGCGTGATTGGGCAGCCTTGCGAAGAAGCTAATTATAAGCATTGATTCTCTGGTAGGTGCAACGAAGGCGTAGGGGGCGAAACCAGCCAAGGAATTCGACCACATTGCTCCGTGACTTACGGCGGGTAGATGGGTGAAGCACTTTGGGCATTCTCTATGATCATTATCAGCTCTATCATTCTATTCTTTGCGTTGAATCGTCAGGGGATCCGCTGCTCGTTGCGACATCACAGCTCTACTGGAGTAGAATCGTAAAGTCAAATGGCTCTGTCTTCAGGGCGTACTCGTCGAGAGTCTTCGGTCCGCAAGAACCAGTACCTATTATGCGCATTAACATTAGCAAGTCTTCATCTTTGGTCTCTGCTCTTCAATACATACCCAGCCCATGATGATCAGCATCCAATCGGAGAATGACATCCTTCTGCTTATCCTCCTCAAGCTCGTACGGATGCTGCGCCTTGTCGATATCTTGAACATCGTAGTGGCTGGCCATGAAGTCAAACAAATGCCTGTCTTGCGACTCTGTAGACTTCAGGAACTGGACAGTGAGCTGAGTCTGTGGTGATGAGATCTTCAGCCAACGAGTATCTGTCCGGTTAGAGCATTCCTGTGGAAAGTCTGGATTGGCCCACAGCTTGTCGACACTCGAGACAGAGTGGGTAGCCACGCGCTGAGAGAGCTTCATATCCTTGTAGCTTTCACCTGGCCCACGCCCGAACCACTCGACTTTCTGGAACTCCTCTGGCAAGCCAAATGTCACTCCGATCCGGGGCAGAGTCTTGGGCAGATTTTGGCCCTTTGGCGTGCCCTTGACATTGATTTTGACGGCACCTGAAGGGGTGAAGATGTAGGTCGTTGCCAAGTCCAAGCTCCAGGATAGGACAGGAGGCGCGTATCGTTGATCCATGGTAACAGATACGGTGCCGTCGGCATTGCTATGCCATTCCACACTCCTGGTCTCCAATTTCGCGAGATGTAGGACTCGGTCTTTCCAATCCCGTCCATCACGAGGAGCATCGTTGTCGGTTGGTGCCCTGTAGAAGCTTGATTCCAGAGGTTGGGAGATGAGCGACTTTCCGTCTTTCGTCCATGACCGCAGCTGACCTCGTGCAGTATCAACACCCCACTGGCAATTGCCACCATCGATGGAAAGGATAGTGCCAGTTGCTCTCGCCTTAAGGGATGTTTTGACATCTGCGCCCGTGGTCGAGACTGGAGTCATCGAGTTGACTGGAATTTGAATAAGAGCAACTTCATGACCCTTCTCGGCCCAAGTCGTGGTATCCCTCAACTTGAAACTGAAGTCCAAGAAAGTCTCTTTTGCAGGCGTCGCGGCGAGGATGGGAAGCTCAATCTCTGCTGTTGCTCCAGGTTGGATGCCTGCTGGAATGGCAACCTCGCCAACGTCCTTCGAGCCATCCTCGTCGGTGGCAGTCACAGTACACGTAAGATGATTCAAGGTGTCAAAGTCAAGCCTGTTGATGATCTTGAGAGTGGAGCTTGAGGTCGCCAAAGCCTGAACAGGTTCCACAGCCTTCTTGTACTCAATGAGAGCGCTTCTCGGGGAGTGGTCTGAGTTGAGAACTCCATCCATTACGAAGTTGTAATCGTTTGGCACATCTCCAAAGTCGCCACCGTACCCGTAGAACGACTTGCCATCCTTGGTCTTTGTGAGCAGTCCATGATTGGCCCATTCCCAGACCCAGCCTCCTTGAAGCTTCTCGTACTGGTAGAAGGCATCGATGTATTCTTTGATGTTTCCAGGCCCAGTTCCCATGGCGTGAATGTATTCGCAGAGGACCAGAGGCTTCTTCTTCGATGGGTCTTTGCCAAATTCGACGATCTCTGAGATGTTTGGGTACATCCTGGAGTGCATATCCATGTCCAGAGCCTCGAGATCAGGCTCGTAGTGGATCGGTCGAGAGGGATCGTACTCCTTGATCCAGTTTCTCATTGCGGTGTGGTTACCGTCCTTCACGTAGAATGCTTCGTTGCCGAGACTCCACCTGCAGAACTTGTCAGTCAATCACATCACACAAAATATCTGGCGACAACGCACATGACTACTGAAGGGTGAAGCTTGTCCCGGTGAACGAGCTGCTTGGCTCTGTCAACGTAAGCGTCTATAGGTAGTCAGCATAACTTCTGCGAGAATGTGGTCCGAGACAGTACCTTTCCAGTCGGGATTGTTAGACGTCCATTGAGCTGCTTCAGTTCTTGTCAACTTCTGCCTCTCGAAAAACGGCAGAGATTGCTCTTCAGGCGGGAGAGCTGCATCGGCGATGGTCTCAAATCCGTGGCATTCAAGATCAGCTTCGTCCATGACCCACAGGCCCAGCTCGTCAGCCAGATCGTAAAGTCGAGAGTCACTTGGTTGGTGACATGTTCGGATCGCGTTTACTGTATCAAATCATTAGAAAGTTGTCTCTGCAAATTGTCACAGTTCCTTACAATTGTGTCTCTTCATGAGTAACAGATCGTGCTTCATGAACTCATACGGAACGGTCCTGCCAGAAAGTGGGTGATGTTCATGTCGGTTAGCACCTTTGAAGACCACCCTCTTACCATTGACCTTGATCAAGCCATCCTTGAGTTCAACCACGCGGAAGCCCACGCGATGGGACATGAACTGGTTGCTGCCCAATGATACTACCAAGTTGTAGAGATATGGTGTCTCTGCTGTCCACTTGTGCGGATTCTTGACAGAGATGGAGAAAGCGACATCAATAGCACCTTCAGAGGACGACTTCTTGGCTTCGTTCACTACTTCCGCGCCCGATGCGTCGAGAAGCTTCAAGTGGACCTCTCCGGCACCATGAACGCTTGCCGTAACCTTCAGAGTCGCGTCTTCGTATTTGTCGTCGAGCAGAGTCTGCACTGACAGGTCTTCGAAACGGGCCTGCTTTGGGAATCCGAGAAGGAAGACATCTCTGAAGATACCGGAAAGCCTCCATTGGTCTTGATCCTCGATGTATGAGCCGTCTGTGAATTGGTATACTCGCACGGCCAGCAGATTGTCTTCTCCCTGCTTGACAAAAGATGTCACGTCGAACTCTGATGGGTTGCGTGCCCCTTGGGAGTAGCCAACTTCCTGTCCGTTGATCCAGACGTGGAAACCGGAATCCACTCCTTCGAACCTGAGCCTCAGTTGATGATCGTGGAGCTTTTCGGGCACCCGAAAGTGAGTGACATATAAGCCACACTCATTCTCCACGTAAGGCGGATTGGGAGGGTCCACGAAGAACGGGAATTGGACGTTTGTGTAATGAGGCCCTTTTCCATGTCCTTGCATCTGCCACATCCCCGGCACTTGGATATCGCTCCATTTCGACCTGTCGTAAGATGTGGCCTCAAACCCGTCCGGCGCCTCGAAGGGATTCTGCGACAGGTGGAACTTCCATGTGCCGGATAGGCAATGTGCTTTGGCCTTGCTGATGTCACGGGAGAGAGCATCAGACTCGGAGTTGTAGAGGTAGAAGTCTGATCTTGGTTCCAAGGTGTTCCTGTGCAGGACTTTGAGATTGGCCCAGTCTGGCTTCTTGTTTTCGGCCGAAATGTCTCCCATCTTGGAGTGGTCTTTCGATTGTGACTGCTGTGGCGAAGTCGCTTTCAATGCTCAAGTAGGCGCGTTGGAGCTCAGCAACTGCAGGTCCGCTGGTCTTGCTTGCCTACCTTGTCGATGCCAAGTGCGGGAGTCGCTCTCAGGTGCTCTTGCCTCTCCACATCCCGCCGCGGTGATTGATGAGATGGAGCAAGCAAACACCTCCTCCTCCGCCTACGACGAGATGGTTGTCTTGGCTCCATGTCTTGTGTTACGTGCGGCAAAGAGGAGAGCTTCCACAACGAGTCCAACGTCCGCCACGTTGCCGGCATTGGCCAATCACATGACGAGTTTCACCCGGCTAATGAGTTCAATTCTCCACCAGTCCACCCGCAGCTTCGCCGCTCCAACCTCACCCTCTTCGTGCCCCCGGGGAGAGCAGGACGACCGAGTCAGGAGAAACATGTCGCCCACCTCACGCGATCACTCCATCTGCAGCTGCCTCTCCGCACCCCAATCTTCGCCTACGCTGGCGCCGACCGGCATTGGCGGCATCTGCCGGGCAACCGTCTGGGGACGTGTCAGGGCCGTGTGAAGGAACCCACGCGGAGGTCTCGATCATCTCCAGCAACATCTGACAGCTCTCACACAATCTGTCACTTCTCTCGTTCCGCATCGGTGCGAAAAACGTGTACGTCTCTGGAGGATCCAACAACCAAGCCTTGTGGTTGTCCGATCAATTTTTCCGGCAATGCTTTCGCCAGCGCTATCGGCAGCCAAGCAAGGCTAACCTCCTGGGCGGCATGGAACAGGTCTCGTGGTACATGCCAGGCCAAGTGACAAAGCGTCTTTGACCATCGTACGGTCTAGAAAGCCACGCGAGTGTGGAGGAGTTGGGGAACCCGTGGCCACGAACCAAGGGTTAAGCGAAGTGCACGCGAAGCAACAATGGATATAGACTTCCAACACCCTCGTCCTTGGTCCTGGGGAATCCCCAGAGCGTGAGTTACCTCCCTTGTTTCAACCCTTCACAGACCCGTGGCTCCCGGGCCTTGATCTTTCTAATTTTGACGTCCGTCTTTTTTGTTTGTCGTCCGACATCATGGAGAACGCCAACGAGAAGGATTTCAAAGAGGCTGTCGACACTCAGCATGTGGTCCATGTCGACGATGAGAATGGGAAGGGACCGGCTGTCAAGGAAAAGGCTGTGCACTCTGTTGCCTTGGCCGCAGCGGTCGAGGCTCAGAAGCCGTCGCTATGGTCAAGAAATATGATCCAGCTCTACGCGATCATGGGCATTGGATATCTGGTCTCGACAATGAATGGATTCGACAGCAGTCTGATGGGTTCGATCAATGCCATGAGCTCATACCAAAACACATTCGGATTGGACGGCGCCGGCAGCACGACGGGAATCATCTTCATCATCTACAATTGCGGCCAGATTGCTGCTTTCCCCTTCTGTGGCTTCTTTGCGGACGGCTATGGTCGAAGAATCTGTATCTTCGTGGGTTGTCTCTTGGTTTTGGTCGGTACTGCGATCCAGACTGCTGCCAACAGTATGGGTCAATTTATCGGTGGCCGTTTCGTTCTTGGGTTTGGTGCCAGTATCGCCTCCGCTGCCGGGCCTGCGTACACGGTGGAGCTTGCGCACCCAGCTTACAGAGGAACAATGGCGGGCATGTACAACAACTTCTGGTGGCTTGGAAACATCTTGGCTGGGTGGACAACTTATGGTACTGACTTACACTTCCCGGACTCCTCTTGGGCCTGGAGGACCCCAACACTGGTTCAGTGCGCTCTACCGTCTGTGGTCGTAAGTATCTCTGCAATGCCGGATTCGAAAGGACTTGCTCACGCTTATTGATCAGATGTGCCTCGTCCTCTTCTTCCCCGAAAGCCCTCGATGGCTCATCATGAAAGATCGAAGAGAAGAAGCCCAAGCTATCCTGGCAAAATACCACGGAGACGGCGAGCTTAACGCTCCTATCGTAGAGCTCCAAGTCCAAGAAATCGTCGCCGACATGGCCGACAGCCGCAACGACAACCCATGGTGGGACTTCAAAGTACACAAAACCCATCTCCCTTCCCCCAAAAGGCAAAACCACTAATCGTTCCTTCTCAGGAACTCGTCCACACCCCCGCGGCCCGCTACCGCCTCTTCATGGTTATCGCAATGGCCTTCTTCGGCCAATGGTCCGGCAACAACGTCCGTCGAAACTCAAAAACTCCACGCATCTCTTCCACATCACTGACAGCCAACAGGTCGTCTCCTACTTCATGCCCCAAATGATCGAAAACGCCGGAATCACAAACACCTCGACCCAACTCCTCATCAACGCCATAAACCCCATCTTCAGCATGCTGGGAGCAATCTACGGCGCAACCCTCCTGGACCGTCTCGGCCGTAGAACAATGCTCATGGCCGGTCTCGCCGGCGGAATGTTCTCCTACGTCCTCCTGACCGCCTTCACCGCGGAGTCAGAGAAGAACTCTGACCTCGCGTATGGGACTATCGTGAGTATTTATCTGTTTGGGATTTTCTTTGCGTGGGGTTGGACGCCGCTGCAGACGCTTTATAGTGTGGAGTGTCTGGAGAATCGGACGCGGGCGAAGGGGAGTGGGTTGAATTTCTTGTTTTTGAATATTGCCATGGTGGTGAATACGTATGGGATTAGTGTGGGGATTGATAAGATTGGGTGGAAGTTGTATATTGTTTATATTGGGTGGCAGGTGGTGGAGTTGGTCGTGATTTACTTTTTCTTTGTTGAGACAGGTGAGTACCGACCTCAGAGCCTAGACATCTTGAAGAAGCGTATATTGACTTTGTACGCAGCTGGCAAAACGTTGGAAGAGCTGAGCGAGATCTTTGAGGCGAAGAACCCGAGGAAGGCATCCACAAGGAAGGTCAAAGTCGAGATGGACAATGCGGGCCATGTCGTGCATGTCGAGTAGATCATACCCGCACTGTAGACGACAGAGTAATTGCATGAGATCATCGGCGATATGACTATCGCTTGATGTATTGAATCAGCATGATTCTGCACATTTCGATCTTTTCTCCAGTGTCCACATGAACAGCGTTCGAAAGAGACTGCTGAAGAGTGTGTGTTCACAGCTTGACAATCACGAAATCTGGTGAGACTTGGGGAGAAGGTCAGAAGCAGACGGGCCAAAAGATGTAAAGTCAACATCATTGACATGTGAAAGTGACGCTAAACCAGCGCTAGCATGAGTCGTCCAAAGTCAAAAGATCCAGAACAAGGACGAGCTCTGCGAAGGGGCGAGTTGTACGATGGGACGCAACTGAGTAGAAGTCATTGCAGACCAATAGGTATAGAATCTCCACCAAAGTATGAACAACCTGACCATTCAAGACGCAACCCAATATCCCAAGCGCCTGCGCTGATTAAAACAAAACCCTTGTTCCCAATCGCGCCTGACCTGTACAAATCGCTTCAAACAGTCCTCTTAACAGAAGCCATACCGCGGCCGACGCCCTTCACAGGATGATTAGCACCGCCCGTCTTCTGCTGGCCCAGCGCTGGTGCACTGATGTCCCTCCTCTCCTTCATACTCACTCCTTCGATCATCTGCTTACGCGGCGTAACATGTCCGTTGGCGATGGACTTGGCTCGCCCCCGGCGGTATGCGATTGCTGCCAGCGCGGCTTCGCGATCGAATGTAGGTGCGGATCCAGATCGGTCTCGTGGGGAGAGTGGGTTGGGGGTTGGAGGAATGAGTTCTGCGTCTTCGATCGCGCAAGTGGAGCTCTTCATGGGGGTAAACTGCATGGGTATCGTTGTGGTGTGTGTGATTGTGCGGACGGATCGTTGTTGGTGAAATGGAGTTGGAGGTTGTGCTTGGCCTGGTGTTTGTGGGCTCGAAGGGGCGAGAGGTACTTTTGTCGTAGATCCAGTGATCGGAAGTTCATCTGCCTCTAGCTGGGGATCGATTGGAGTTGGGTGGGGAGCTTTTGGAGTCTCGGCCTCTGGTAACGGTGCCTGCTCTGGCTCTGGCGCATCTTCGACCATAGTCATACTACGGTCCAGCTGCTCCGGGGCGACTGGCTCAGGGGCATTGTCCATCTCGACATCCTCATCTTCAGTCTTGATGCGGGTAATAATCTCGGTCTTGTTCTCCTCAATCGTGACATCGTCATTTTGAACGGGAGGCGGTTGGGATAACACATCCCGCATCGCTCTTCTGATATTCTCCATAGCCTCTGAGAAAGCGTTGGAGATCCCCAGGGTGTCGTCGTGGTCATCTTTGGAAGATCGGCAGTTGCAGCACTGGAACCGACACTCCATACGCAGGAAATCGGCAAGCTCTTCCGCATGCTCTCTCTTGATCTTCTCCAGCTGAAGTTGTTCTTCCAGGGATTTCAGTTCGAGCATCTTCTTCGTCATGACGCCAGCATTTTCCTTGTCATCTGATAATGGAGAGGGTTGTCGCTTGGCAGGAGAGCGTCTCTTCGGCGAGCTCAGGAGGTCATCGTCTTGATTGCCTCCAGGCAAAGCGATCAAGCCCTCTGCAGCTATCCGCGCAACTTCCTCCTCCTTCAAACTTGTCTTCAACGCCTCCTTCTCTTCCTCGACAATCCTCATGCGGGCTCGTAGCTTATCAAGCTCTTCCTGCACTGCCACCAGTTGGTATTGTGCATCGAATGTCTGCTGTTCTCGGACTTGGATCTTGCGCTTCTCCATGTCGAGGTTGGACTGGGAGACGTTTAAAGTGCTGCGCATCGACTTCAATTCTTCTTTCAGCTTCAACATTTCGGATGATGACTTGAAGGCTTCTTTTCGTGCTCGGCGCACCTCTTTCTCGTAGACGGAAGATTGCGATGCATGGGTCTCTTTGAAAGTGCTGAACTCATCCTGCCAGGCAATTAGTAGCGTTCTTGATCGAAAAGTCGGCATATCCTACCATAAGAACTTCTAGCCTCTTCACCACTTTTCGCTCTCTGTCGCGTCCCTCGTCTCCTTCTCTTTTCAGCCGCCGTATCTCCTCGCGCATCCTCTTCACATCACTCTCGGCCTCCTCGCGCGCAATCTGGGCTCGTCGCAACTCCAGCTCATGCTTCTTGCTCCTCTCTACAATCTCGGCATCGCGATCGCGCACATCCAAATGCTCAAAGCGCTTAACAAGGCCTTGGACGTCGCTGTTCGTCCGGACATGGCTCCGATACGCGTTAAATTCGGGCAGAGACGGCGAAGCTGGCAGCGAGCCTTTGGTAGGACTGTACTCTGATAGCTGCTTTGCTTTGCGGAAGGGCGACCCTTTGGGCGACGCATTCTCGGAGGGTTCGGGCTCTGCGAAGGAACTCTTAGAAGTCATGGTCGAGGTTGTTGATATCTGGCGGGTGTTGACGCGCTCGGGCGAGAGGGTCTGCAGTGGATTGGACTCCCGCGGCGCCGGAAATCTGAAAGTCGAAGGCGATGCCATGGTCAGGTGGTGTCAGCAGGAGGATTGTGCCGCCAACATGTCCCGTGGTAGAAGTTGATGGTGGATGTGTTGCTTGGGAGCAGATCCCTGCTGCTGCTCGATTTGTTTACGCGCGCTCTTCGGCTGTTGCTCCAGCACATGCAGCTTGCCGACCCGACGTCCGAGCTTTCCGCGAAGACCTCACCTGCAGCCAGCTTCTCCCTTCACCGTCCTTCACCAAACTACTTAAGTAATCCATTCTCATCAACTTGATTGACATGTTGCTACGAGGACTGGAAAAGAATTTGCTGATCAAGTTCGAGAGCCATGAAAGGCAACCAGGTTGGATGACTACCCTACGACTGACTCTCTACTTTCTTTTCTCCATTTAGAACGACACCCCGCAAACAACAACGCCCAAACCCCTCTACTCCTCAGTTTCTTTTGCATTAGACCATTCCTCGTCAAATGTCTTCTGCTCAAACTTCGCCAGCTGTTTCGTGCGACTGGGCTAATCAGGCTCGTAGACATTAGAGCTTCAACCGGAAACACTGCTGCCAATCCTGTTCGCCATTGCCGCGTCGCTGTTGGAGGCCTAAAAGCATGGGCAGCCTTGGAGTGGCTATTGGAAGGTCAGTCTGCCGTCGTTCCAATGCCGAAACTTATGACTTACGAAGCCGCACTGGCCTTGTCCACCCCAGGCGTTGAAGCCATTGCACTGGAAGCATTGGATGAAGCCTGGGCAGTTGTTCTGGTTGCCGAAGGGGTTGCCCTGGAGGCTGTTACGCTTGTCAGTATCCATTCACATCGCGGCACCTGGACTGCTTCTCAGGACGTACTTGACACCGCCACCACCGAAGCCTATTTCTGAGGTTAGCAAATGCCTACACAACAATCGCGCTGTGGCTGCGACTCACCGAAAGCCTGGAGACCTGGCTGCTGGAAGCCGGGCTGGTTCCAGTTGTTGAGACCATTGAAGCCAGGGCCGCCGAAGATCTGCTTGCCCTGCTTGGCTTGCTCGGCCTGCTCAGCACGAGCCATGATCTGGGCGCCCTCAGCTGCCTGCATGCTATCAGTACATGTCGCCATCGATGACAAGTAAGAAGCCGCTCACCTCAGCGTTGGGAAGTGGGTTGGCCATGACGCTGGTGGCAGCGAGCGAGGCGAGAGCGGCAGCGATAAGCTTGAACTGCATTTTGGCGAAGTTGAAGAAGCTTTGGTAAGCGAAAGAGTTGTTTCCGGTGAAGCTGATTTATCGAGTGTTCCTGTGGACTGTCGAGTCGTTGCTGGATGAGAAGTGGACAGAAGACGGCGACAATGGCCTTCTTTATACCTTTTCGAAGACGACTTCAGCTCGCGGAGCCATCGGATACACGGCCAGGTCATTCGACTCTCGCACTCCTTCATTTGGCTGGAGTGACAGCATGGCCGTCTTGGGAGCTCTTTGCTGAGCAAATTCCACATGGTTTCTCCTCGCGTAGACCTTCAACGCCGACTCTACACGGGGAACAAACTCCAGGTACCATCGCCAACATAGAGTTAACTTTGCCGAAGAAACATGGCATAAGAGCACGCATTACCGCTTCTCGGCACTGCTATCCATGCGCAAACATCGTCCAAGCTCTGCCACGCGACTGCACGGAGATGAGAACTGTCTGAAGTTCGCATAAACTCGAACTCAAAAGTGCAGAAGCAGGGAACTTATAGGCACTAACTTTAGAAACACCAGGTCATTCGAACCATTCAGGATACCGAACGAGTTCAATCCGCAGCTAACCTAATCCTACTCGCGACATACCCATAGCGCTGAGGCTTACCTAAAGTTTTCCTCTCAGGCAGCATAAGTACTTTCGTCTTCGCCGACGTCAGACGTAATACTCGTTCTCTGCCAGGCTACATACCACGTGCAGATCGCACACAGGTGCACGGTCCCCAGCCAAATCGACGTTTCAGACGCTTCCATCGAGTAACAGAACCTAGACCGTCTGACCGGATGGTCGTCTCCGCTAGACTGTCAAGAACACCTCAAACATGATCTGCTCGGCGTCACCTAGGCATGTCTTGTCGCAGACCGTTGCCAATGCTTCTCACGTTAGGCTATCCATTCTCTTCAACCTCCTGGGACGCTCCTCAGCACGTGAATGCGATCCTTTGGGCAATACATCCCTACATTCGGGTTTTCGGTGGGAACGAAGACGGAGCTTTACGGCGGTGAAGACGATGGTACCTTGGAAAGACGTACTCGAAGGCTGAGATGTGCGAGGAATTCGATGGTTCGGATCGTCTACTGCTGCGATCATCTTTGATCTGACGGCTCTCTCGAACCGGCCTGGCATCTGTGATGCAGACCGAGCGCCTCACGATGAACGAGCTTTCTTGATGAACGGCTTGGCCCTCAAACACGTCAAGCACCTACTGCCTGATCTGATCGGAGATGGAGCGTTCTTCCCTATGAAGCCGTGCGAACACCAGGAGACTCGGTCCCAGGTTCACTCGATTCGCATTGCTTAGTAGAACGTATCTCTCATCTCTCGAGACTCGTATTCAACACGACAGAACATCCAGAAACTTCGAAGAATACGACCACCACGCTCTTGATCGACGTCCTTCATAGTTCACGACAACGCTCTGAATCAACAGCATTGCCCATCTCCGTCGATGGGCGCCTCATTACGGCCAGCCAAGTCGCCTAGTCTTCCAGGTACCTGCCGATCATTGAGACCGTCAGCACGGCATCCGCAATTGTTTCAACTACAACCCACGGGTACCTTTCCCATCGGTCAGCACCGCACTCACGAGATCCAGCGGAACGAACTCCAAATCTTGAAACCGCTTATGGCATCCAGTTCTAATTCCGTACTCATACGTACGAGAGCATCATGATCTATCCATCTAAATCGTCATCACATCGTATCAGCCTCGCGCGGTGCCTTGCCTTCTAAACCAAGAACCGGAACCCCTTCCGCATAGCCTCGCCTTCGCCCACGGAAGCCCCGGAGATACCTCCATCGATCGTCTCGCCGCGATCGAGTTTCTTGTTCAGGCGGACGAGCATGATTCTCAGGACTGCGGCCATGGCGATGGCTAGGAAGAGTGTTGCGCAGTTGACGGAGAAGGCGACGATGTAGCGTGGGCTGCCGCCGTACATGTACGAGGCGTAGATGGAGGAGGCGTTGGAGACGGCGTTGATGGCCGCGAGCGCTGCGGCGCGTTTGGCTGGGGGGCGGGGAATGGTGTTGGAGATCCAGGCGAGGACGATTACGTAGCCGGCGTAGATGCTTGGGACCTGTTGTCATGTCAGTTGAGGGAGGTCAATGGTGTTGGTTTGGATTGACTCACCATCAGCATCATCGCAACATATCTCGGCGCCGTAGACGTAGTCGCCGCAGCCAAAATGAACGACGCCATCCCAATCACAAGCGGAATGCTAATATGCAAAAACCTCTCCCCCGTCCTGTCCGCATGAATAGCATTCCCAAACGCCGTGAACACGGCCAGCACATACGGCGGCGCCGTCAACAGCAGCGAGATCATATTGCTGTACCCCAAAGTCTGCACCACCGAAGGGAAGAAGTTCGTAACAGAGGCAGCCGACACGATACCCAAGAGCATGATCATGAGGATCCAGACTTTGAAGTCTTTGAAGGCGAGGAACATGCCGTCCCAGAAGGATTGCTCTTCGCTGCTGGTCCAGTCGTCGACACCGATGTCTTCCTGGAGACGCCAGACGGCGAGTTGTCGTTCTTCTTCGGTTAACCATTTGGTTGTTCTGGGGAAGTTGGGCAGGATGAAGAAGCAGATGGCGGCGATGACGACCGTGATTGCACCTTCGATGATGAAGAGCCACTTCCAGGCAGGCAGTCCGGCTTTGCCGTCCATCCCATTCGTGATACCGGCAGCGATCAGACCAGCAAAAGCACCGGAGATCAAAGATCCAGAGTAGAGCACCGCAGACCTGAATGCCAGTTCCTTCCGGGTATACCAGCAAGACAAGTAGAAGAGACATCCAGGAAAGTACGCCGCCTCAACGAAACCCAGGAAGAACCGAATAGCCAGCAGACCTCCGAAATTCTTCGCCAGAGCGGTGGCGAGCGAGATCAATCCCCAAACAACCATCACACCAGGCAAGTACAGAGCAGGCTTTCCAACCTTGTTAAGGAACAAATTCGACGGGATTTGCATCAAGATATATCCAACGAACAGAATCGAAACGCAAGTCTCGTATTGTGAATCCGTCATATTGAGGTCCTCTTCCAGACCCGGATGGCCGGCGAGTCGGGCGGTGGCGATGTTGTTCTATCCCTCATCATCAGCTCTATCCTCTTCCAATCCCATCGTTCGATACATACCCGGTCCAGATAATTCATGATATACATGATAATCACCGGCGGCAACAGTCGAAAGTCAATCTTCCTGGTCAGCGCCTTCTCCAATCGCACTCTGTCCGCATGGCTCATGTCCCTGATAAGCGGCGGCGCCTCCAACGTCTTGCTGGGCTTGACGACATCCTGTCCGCCTTCAACTTCATCGAGGAACTCAATGGCCTGCTTATCGATGGCCGCAGGCTCATCGGTCGAGATACGCTCGCTGGGAGGGCGGTGAGCGCTCATCTTGGGCGAGAAAGAAAAGGTTTCAAGAGCAGGAAGATAGAAACAGACAGACACGCGGGATAGAAGAAGACGATCAGGTCTTATACAAACACCCAAAAAGCGAAAAAGTCACACGGCGTCTGGAAATGATCATGTAACACTTACTATCGCGCCCCATGGTGCCACTGCCATCGTGTCGAGGCAGTCGACGACGACCCCGGCTCCCCCATGGCGAAAAGAAAACCCACCCCACTGCCGCTCCACCTGGAGAAGAAATGGAGCGACGTGGGAGGCCAGTCCAAGTGGATCCGCGTGAAAATCGCAGTCGTTCACATGCAGGTGAGGTCGTGAAGAAGAGTGTGATTTGGCTTGGTGTTTCTTTCGGCCCCTCCGCCCCAACGCAGCAAACGGACCGTCTTTGGGGGCGTGCTCTCTGAGAGTAAACCTTGATTCGGTAAGCCGAGACCAGTAGCCGCTCGGGATATGACTTTTGCCGCGGTCTTGATGACTTTGATGACTTTCAAGAACACATGCATATGTTCATGAAGAAAGAGACAAGACGTCGTCTATCGGGCCGTCTTCCAGTCGGCGAACAGGCATTCGAACGCCTACTGCTCCTTCTCGGCAACGACACGATCCCAGCCATCCGGTTCCCGACGAGGCACAGCAGCACGAATATACGAGCCTTCATGCATACCCATCTCTATCTATGCACAAGTATGGCCCCATATTGATCCCATAATCAACGATTCTGGACATCGTTCCGCTCTCCGAGAGATCTCCTTCCGCCCCGGTTCCTGCTATTGGGCGATAGCTCCGAGATTCTTCTGTGCACTGGCGTGAAGTCGTCTGGAAGGCGGTCTGTAAATTGTTCTTGAAATGGACTCTGCGCCGTCTCGTCTTGATAGATGTCGAGAGATCCGTCCGCCGAGAACTGCAATCCTGGCTTCGTGTCCTTCTTCTGCTGTTTCTCGCGATGAACTTGGCGGATTCGCTTGTACTCGGTGTAGTCTTCGACTTCGTCTGTGTATGGACGGCTGAGAACGAAGTCCATGCTGACTTCGTTGGGCAGTCTTTTGAAGTTGATCAGGTAGACAATATCGCCGGTCTTGGGTTCGCTCTTGATCGTCCAGCCCATGACTTTATGTCTGCGATGTTCAGCTCAGATTCAAGAAGACATGATTACTGATAGAGTATGCTTTGCAGGTTTCTCAAGCATACGCACAGTCCATCGTATCTCAAGCCAGCCTTTGGCTTCCAAAAGCTGTGCAGAGAATGGCTCCTCAAGATTCGTATCGGATGGCGAGACTCAGGAGTACCTGCCGTCAAGCGATACCGTCCTGGATCACGGTCTGGTGCCCGATATTGGAAAGATTCGGGGTCAGGGCCAAAGATCTCGTCGTTGTTGGCCATGATGACTGCGTAGGCGCCCAACTGGTCTGAAACGATGCATCCGTCTGACTTGGCGCTGTCAATGATGCCTGCTCGGTGAGCAAACAAGGGGCTGATCCACCAGCTAGCATCTTCATTAGTGATCAGAGACTCCCAGACGACAGGCAAGACACTCACTCTCCAGGCGTAAATCCCAAATCTCCACATCGTCTCGACACAGCCGGACTCAGCTTCGACCCAGGAGACTTCAACCACTTCACCAGCAACTTCTCCTTACTCAGATCCCCTGGCTCACACATCCCGTGCAACCTCCCTCGAGGCTCATACAACGGCGTCCCCAATTTCTTCAAAGGCCCATACTTAACTTCCCAGATTTCCTGGATAGCATCGCACTTGTCGATCAGTTTCTTCGGCCAGCGAGTCGCCTGGCCAGCGATCTCGATGATGGCGAGGTGCATGCGACTGTAACGGATGTCTTCGAGCGTGACGTGTGGGTCTTCGAGGATGTGGCGGAGAAGTTCGTCGAGGGTGAGGGTTTCATCGGAGTGTAAGGCATCGGGACCTTCTTGGGCGACTTGCGGATCGAGCACGTCGCGGATCCAGCGGGCCTGTTGACGAAGGTACTCAGGATCGAGGGCGGAGGGCTTGGGCGAAGTTGGGAGGGGAGATGATTTTGGAATAGAGGTTGCGCTGTCGCTGGCGACTGGAGGAGGACGGGTGTTGGGGAGAGGGAGCATTGTCGCCGAGGCCAGGTTGTGTCCACGTAACGAGACTCATATGTAAGTGTAAAGGAGTAAGATGGAGGAAGAGTGAGACGAGAGTAAGGAGTTGCGAGTTGGCAATATTGGTGAGTCTTGCCTGCCGTCAGCAACAACGTAAGGAGGCAACTGTGACCCTTCGACACATCTATCAAGAAGGGAAGGAGGAAGAACTCGTTACAACGGGAAGGGTATCAACCCTTTTTCATTCTATTCAAGTATCAAAATCAAAAACGCCATGAAAGCCAGCCTTTTGTGCATCGCTAGCACAGACTCAGACCCAGTAGTAAAGAAAATTCAACCCATTGCGCCCTGTCGTCTATCTCGTGATCCCATAATAGCGTCGTGTGTGTCATTCGTTCAATTTGTCGAGGCATGTCGTGTAGTGTTGAAGTCGAATCTGTTGGAGCAGGATGCGTTGTGTTTGTTTGGATGAGCGAAAGCGTATCAGATCCAGCGTGAGGAGTACCTGTCGAAGTATCGACCGCCACAGCCACGGCCGCGCGAGATGTCTGGCATAGCGACGCGATACTTGTTGCAGAGAGTGGGACGGCCGCCAATGTTGTCGATCGTCCACATCATGGTTGGTGGAAGAGGCGACATCCCCGAGAAAGCGTCACCGGCTGGGCTATCCGCACCCGATTCATTGCCTTGGTTGCTGTCCACTGAAGTGGGAATGGTGGAAGCAGACTTGCCAGGAGAGCTGGAACCAGAAGCGACACCACTGGACGACGTAGGGCTCGACGTCTGATCGCCAAAAGAAGTGGCCGTGACCGAGCCGGCGGCGAGGGCGTTCAGAAGGTCGAACTCATCCCAGTCGGCGGGGAACGAGTTTGCCTTGCTTTGCATAGCCGCACGATCCATGGCCTCGCGCTCCGGGATGTAGAGATCCATTGTGGCGCGAGCATCCTCCACGGAGCTGTGAGACTTCTCTTGGATCGTGCGACCGAGGACGAACTCAGCCAGATCAGCGAGCTTCGGGCCTTTGGTAATGTCCTTTGCGTATTTCATGTATGCCGCTGCTTTCTGGGTATCACGGGATTCGTACATGTCCAGATCTATTCCCTTGTCCGCACCGGTTCCCTTCAAGTACTTCTTCTCGTTTGAGTATCCATGGGTGATGATGAGCCCGCTGGCATCGAAGATGGCCTTAACCTCCTGCAAAACCTTGTCAATCGGCTCTGCGCCGTTCTCTGGCTTCAAATCACCATATTTGACGCCGAGACCGAGAGACTTGGGTGGTAATGTCCACTTGTAATTGTCCGGATAGTAGACGAACTTGTCGAAGAGCACCTTGCCACCGTCCTCGTAGACAATAGAGACGCGGCCAAGACCCTTCTTCTCATCGCCGGTCAACTTCTTGCCATCCTTCTCGAGGAGCTCAACACCCTCGCAGTCTACCGCCACAGCCTTGCCCGGCTCGATGTTGACGATCTCAGCGCGCTTGGTTCGGCGTCTCCAGGGTTGACGAGATGGCTGCGCTTGAGAGCGATTCTCATACTCGTCGCGG
Source organism: Zasmidium citrigriseum (assembly GCA_002786025.1). NCBI lineage: Eukaryota > Fungi > Ascomycota > Dothideomycetes > Mycosphaerellales > Mycosphaerellaceae > Zasmidium > Zasmidium citrigriseum. Next base: position 313,691 of record NHNW01000036.1, on the reverse strand, counting down.
GTCATCGTGGTAACCGTCATGGTTGTAGATGTGGGGAGTTGTTGATAGAGTCTCTGGGTGCGATTGGTTCGAATTGGGTTGAGTAACGCTGAAGGTGTATTGATAGCAGTAGTTCGGTCGATGTTTATGATCCTCGAAAAGAAGGTGACCGAGCCAGCTTTATATATTTCCAAGATTCACCGTTCGCGTCGCGCGTCGTAGAGTGTATAAGTGAATGGATCGTCGCTATAGAGACCAGTCGCGATCGTGACGTGCCGTGGCCAGTTAATGCCGTACAGATTCGTGAATCTCCAGCGAGCGTCAGACGACAAAGGAAGGGCGTTCAGGTGACAAGGCCTCTGTCCCTCGAAATCCGAATCCACGGTCGGTAAGTTAATTGCTGACCTCTCGTCCCTTTCCCTGAAGTGCGGGTAAGCATCTTGAATAGGCAGAGGGACAGTGGTTCGAGGATTTTGCGTAGCCAAGGAAGATGGAGAGAGAGGTAAGCAGAGGCAAGCAGAGGAAAGAAAAGAAAAGAAAGCGTGTAGACTTCTTAGCATTTTGATTATTTGGAGATGCGCTGTATGTCTCTTCCCGCCTATTGGGGGCATAGGTCTTGCTTGAAAGAGAAAGAATCGTTGTGTCTCGCCGGACAAAGAGAACGGGCGATGCTGTCTTCCGGGTCCATGAGAGCGCAGGTTATCGGCTTTCAGAACACCGTCCAATCCGAGAAGAGATCATGATGGTACGAGTTCTCTTTCGTTGGCAAGGAGTCCGCGATTGGTGTTGTATGCCCTGGGACAAGGTGATTTTCTGAACCTCGAGAGCCGGCCTGTAAGCTTGTATGCTTCTCCCACAGACCGACCACTGCTCGTCGCCGCCGCTCATACTGCAAGAACGCATTCTTGGTCGTCTGCAGTTGCTCACTCACAGCCGAAAGGAGCTCCCGCAAGTCACTGTCATTGGGCGAGTACAATTCGATTGGCGTCTGCTGCGTGCTGTCAATCTTCACCTGACAGTCATCTCTGCTGTTGTCTTGATCATGGGTGGGTTCCTCCTCACTCGACTCGCTCTCGCTGGTAGGCGTCAAGTCCGGCGTCGGGTCGATTACACTCGCGGATTCGCTGCTGTGGATATTCTCTCTGGCAGTACTGGGAGGATACCAGGGGTTGCAGTAAACATCATAACTTATCGGTGACCATGGAAACGAGGCAGCATGTCCTTTGGCGGAAGAGTCACCCTCTCTTTCGCTAGAAAAGGACGTTGGGCCATTCGCATTGGCCGTATCACTAACATCGACCAGAGTGACCCCGTTTTCTGGTGTCTTCGCTGGCTGGACGATGCACGAATCTTCTGAATACAACGAAGGTGAATATTCCGGGGACAAAATTCTCGAAGACGTATCGACTCTGATTCGTTCCCATTTGCCCTGGGCGGGTAGCTCGCCCCCAGTTGCTTCGGTGGGTGCTTCAGCAATCCAGCTTTCATCGCCAGGCAATTCGAAGACATCGGAACTCGCAGGAAGCTCAAAGATCTCATTCTGTCGGGGCAGTTCATGTGGCGGCTGTAGTATCAAGCTTGCAAACGGCAACCTACGTAGCCATGGTTTGACCAAGGTGGCGAGCAGCTGAACGATATTCAAGTCCCGCAGACTCTTAATCATGCAGGGGCTTGCGTGTCTTGCAATGGGGATCAGTATGGTGATAAGGGAGACGAGAGACTGCAGTGATCGCGTCGTATCCGGAGCGAGAAGGACTATCAGTGCACGCAGAATGTCGACGAGCAAGTCTGGTAACAATGGCGATGAAGGAGGATAGTCTTGTTTCTCGTTGTTAACATGTGTCGAGAGCGTTGTTTCTGACGGGGCTGGTTCTGCTGAGGCTGTGATCATCGGACTCATAGGCTCCTCTAGGGTGTTTATTGGTTGCGGGAAGTCGAAAAATGATCCAGAGAGATCGAGGTGCCAAATCGTTTGGCCTCCTTGCAGCACACATCGTGCTCCAACGTGCAACCGCCAGACGTCGTTGGTATACAGGGATAGCTTCTCGCCCTGCTCAATGCCAAAGTAAGATGCGTTGATGGCCATCAGACATGGCTCATCCGGACCCTCGTCCTTGACTGCAACAGAGAGGCGTGGATGGCCATCAAGCTCGCTCAACTCAACGTACAGGAACATAGCAGAGGGCGCAACGGGTGAGGCATCGCCCTGCAGCAACACGCGCAGACATCCCAACGCTGTGCGCTCCTCTCTGGTGGCCAGCGGCAGCAAGATCAGGTCTTCTTGCAGCACGGCCTGCTCGTCATGAGGGAAAATGCTCTCAACTCTTGCAGTCGTGCCGTGAGATATTGAGATTCTGGAGCTGGAGACGTTGAGCAGCTCGGCTGGGTTTCTCGAGATTGTGACATCCATAGGCATGAAATCCAATAGTTCTCTTTCTGTGACTGTTGTGATCTCAGGCAGGCGATCATATACCTCTTCTTGTCGAGCGTGCGGTTCCCGAAATCTGCGATGGAGCTTGGATATGCGAGGGCGTCTTCGAAGGTGAATGGCAATTCGTTTGTTGGAGACATCATCGAAGCCACAGCTCAGCGCAATGAGGATCCTGTCGGCATTTTGATGCTCAGCAGGTATTCTTCTGCAACCATGCAGTTCGTTGAAGCTCGAAGGCGTTTCGGAGCGCGCAAGCACAGACACTCGCAATCCCTTGTTGGTGAGCTCGAATGTGTCCTCCTCTGTCATGACGTGCCGCACAATTCGATCGCATTCACAGAAGGCAGCAGGCGACGGCGCAAGTAGCTCTCCATGCCGACTGTACCAGACCAGAATTGAATGGTCTCCTTGAGTACGCACAATCTCTTCCTGTAGTCTCAAGAACGCTGCCTTTCGTCCTTCACCATACAGAAGTGGCAGGTTCACGTTGAAGATGCCAAGGAGCGAGTAGGCCTGGTCCTCAGGCCGTGTGGTAGCTCTAGCAGCAGCCCAAGACATCTTCTGCGCGATGCTTGCCCCGCCAACACTGTCTCGGTCCTCAAGGAACTCGGGGGAGATTCTGGTGATGCTTGATAGCGCCTGAACCACCTCATACCGTGTGCCGAGTGGTAGCCAGTTCGAGTCGTAGAATTCGATTGCCCTTGGACTCAGCAACTCCTGCAAGGTCCAGCCACGAGAGAACCAACGAGGCCGAGTGACTTGATTCCTGATCCGCTCAAATCGGAGATATGCCGAGTCATTGAGGCCATCCGCAGCGGAACAGGAGACATCGGACAGATAGGCATAGCACACATGGGCATTGTAATACCAGCGATACATCGAATTGATGGCCTCGGAGAGCTCCGCACTGCTCTTCTTGTCGATGCAACATGTGTCCACCCACACATATTGAAGGTCGTCTTTCAATGCTTGAAGGCAAGTAAGATGTATCTTGTGGTAGCCAGCCTTTTCTTCGACACAGTCCTGTTGGATATCTTCGAAGGTGACCTCGTCTTCTTCCCACGTATGCGAGAGAATTGCATATCTTCCGTAGATCCTTTCATCGTCTGGAAAATGCTCCAGATGTCTCGTTTCGGCATTCAAGAGCCACATGGTCCCTCGAATGGGAATGGCAGGCTGCCATCAACATGATGTCGAGAAGGGTAGGAAGGGTTCGAAAGAACGCGTCTTGCTCACCAAAAGGTCGCACCAAGAGGCTGTGTCGACACAGTCGGAAGGAATGCGGCCTCTTGGGGCGCAGCTTCAAGTCGTCCTTGTCTGTGTAACGCGTGACGCGCTTTCATTCTCTCAACGACGGCATCTCGACCCCAGTGGACGTTGAGGCACGCATGCACGCTCGCAGTGAGACAGTGGTTGACGTGACCAGCAAACTGTATCTAGCTGCGCGACGTCAACAGCCAGACATCATTGAGTTCAGAGCCCAGTCCAGCGGTTCATGCAGGTAGTCGTTGTACAGCATCTTCGTTGCACCGCCATCGTCGCGTTCAGACTCTTCCAGAAGCTCTGGATGGATTCATACTTGGTGTAGTCGTCGTACTGTCGCCTCCAACAGCTGCCTGAATGAAAGGGTTCTGATTCGAAACCTGCAGAGCCGAAGATCCAAAGGCCTTCCTACCGCCAGGCGTGAACTCCTCTCCCGGCATTTCTCCTTCCATGGTTAGCGGATCGTTGCAGAACACTGCTAAAAGTCTGTCGACAGTCTCCCGTAAGGCCTCCGTATGCGGCTGCAGCGATATGCTAGGCATGTGCTGACGCATGGCGAAGCAAGTGCCTTTGTAGACTTGGTGGTAGATGAGCTTGAACTCCTCATCGTTCCTTCTGTCTGCTTCGATCTCTTCGAAGCTAAGATCCACTGCCGGTGAAGGAGCTGCAGAGTTCACTCGTGACTTGCGGGATTTGGATTGATGGAGACCGTACAGTCGCATTCCTGCCATGACCATCTTTGATACCAGATCTTTGTTCTTCTGTTCGATGGTCACTTCGGCCTGGACATCTGGCGCGCCTGAGATGCTCTGTGCTCGGGACAATCCAGATGGCTTCGAGACTCCCGAGACTGAAGGTTCTCGCAATCCTGTAGGCTTGGTCGAAGCTACGCTGGATGATCTTGAGAGTGGCCTGCTCTGAAGAGGGATTTGAGCGTTGCTGACAGATCGACGATGTTTGAGCGTTGGCATTGATTGCTCAGACTTCACATGCCCTGCAGCGGCGGCGGCCACACTTTCACCTCCCTTTCGTCGAGCCTTACGCCGTCTTTCGGTTGCTTCGTCGAACGCATCATTGATGTCTTTTCGCTTCCGTACCGGCGGCCTGTTGATGACTTCTCCTGATTCCGTTGAGATGGCATGTCCATGAGGAAGGAACGTCGGTTCAATGTGCTGAGGGTCCACTTCAGGAGATACCGGGGGTGTTAGATCTGCTTTGTGCAGTAACTGAGAAGACAACGGCAGTGCAAAGACTCGAATGGAGAATATGTTGTCTGAAAAAGCATCTGGGCTCGGCGAAGATTCTGGCGGCGTTAATGGCCGAGTGGTAGTACTTGCTTCATCTTTAGCCGCGTAGAACAGAAGCTCGGTCACCCGAGGCGATGTGTTGCTGCTTGGAGCCAGTACGGGTTCCGTAACAGACACAAGGACACCCAATAGAGAGTCAGTCGCAGCATGTTGCCACCAACGTGCCGAACTTTCTGCTGAGTCGGTCTGACTTTCAAGTAGGATGCTGGAGAACCAAGACTCGGTTTCCTCGCAAGTGGTCTCAACCTGGAGAGGCCTTCCAAGGCTCATGTACAACGGAATGCGCGAAGTCTCGACCACAGATAGGAACCGCAGAGATGCTTGTGGTTGAAGGCATGGTGGGTGTTCGGATTGTGTGCAAATTGAGATGCCTGGCATCAAGGTCAATATGTGTCTTGTCAGAACCAGAAATATACATACCATCTAGACTGCGTTTTCCATTCAATGATATACTGCCGCTCCAAATGTCCTTCATGGTTGACATGATGTCGAAGATTAGTTCTTCGTGAAGCGGAAGACGCGATCTGAAACGCGAAAGTGGCGCGCTCGCTTGAGCTTGTGAATTGCCGAACCTTGACCTCAGATCTTCTTCCTCGCTACCAACAACCATCGAAAGCTATCGCAGCTGGGGATGTTGTTGGGTGCACGCAGTCTGCAGAGACTTGCGCGCTCCTTCTCAAGCCATGCAGTCCACCATGAGAAGCCCCTGCCTCCGAGACTCGTGATCCCAGAGACCGATATCACCGAGAGCTTCCTCAAAGGCACTGGCCCCGGCGGGCAAAAAATCAACAAGACCTCGTCTGCTGTACAGCTAAAGCACCTTCCCACGGGAATCGTGGTCAAGAGCCAGGAAACCAGAAGCCGGGAACAGAATCGGAGGACAGCTAGGCGGATACTGGCGGAGAAGCTGGAAGAATTGGAGAAAGGCCCTTTGAGTAGGACTGCGTTGAAGGCGGAGAAAGCCAGCAAGAAGAAGGCAAGTGCGGCAAAGAAGGCGAGGAGGAAGTATCGGAAGCTCGACGAAGAGAAAGCGCAGTCGGAAGATATAAGCCAGGATGTCCGGGAGGAAGTTCCCGACGAGGTGAATGAAGAGGCCAGAAGCACCGAAGAAAGCAAGAACGATGAGAGCAAGAAGCCGCTATGAACTCGAAATGCAGGAACCCGCTCGAACCTTCACGTGCCTGCCCAAGAAGCATTCACAGACATGCGGCGTTTGCACAAACGTGACGCGCGCTTCACTGACGCCGTTTGCTTTCACATGAATCCAGTCCTCACCCGCCTATTCGCTAGCGCCGAAATCGTCATAAATGGTCGTCCCTCTCGACTTCGCCTTCTCTCCCAACCCACACCAACACCAACCGCGACATCCACGCAAGTCGGACTTCAACCCACCTCTTCCTCAAGAACCGCCGTTCAAGAAATCCGCAAGCACCTCCAGCAACATGTCCAGCGACATGGGCGATCTGCGCATGCAGATTATCAGTACGCTTTCATCCTCCACAATGTAGCTGCCTGACTGACCGCGACCAGACAACTCCAAGTACATCTTCTGCTCCGCTATCGACAAGATCGATCGCTCCGACTCCGCCGCCAAGCTCCCGGTGCTTCTGGAGTCCAGCACCACCCTCGTGCCAGGCACCAACACGACCGACACCACTGGCGTCGATCCACAGGGCCTGAACGTCGTCGTTTACGGCGACGGTGCCGAGTTCACGGCGTCTGTTGTCTCTGGGTGAGTTGCCTTTGACCCCGAGCTCAAACCAGGATCTTTGCAACACCAACGCTGACAGCTCATCACCAGCATCAAGCCAATTCTCGAGGGCGGCAGCTCCGTCACTCCAGAGGGCGCTTACCGCAAGTTGCTGCTCGCCACTTCAGAGCTCTTGAACACCATCATGGTAAGTACTAAAGAAAATGAAGCTCGACTTCATCCGAGCTTACACCTTCTCCCCTGCAGCCAAAGATCGGTTCTCACCAACGCAACATCCACGGCGGTGGCGTAGTCGACGAGGACTACATCTCCCGTGACCTCCTGGACAAGAAAGTTTAGGAAATTTCTTCGAGCAGACATGCCCACCGGCAGGCTAGAAGAAGATCCTCAAACCTCTCTCTCACGGCCAACGTCACCCCTGACGAGCATACTGGATCGAATGGCCGACTGGCAGACCGACCTGCTTTGCATGATGTGCGGGAGGATCAAACGCTTTGAGGATACCTCATGATACCCTGAGAATGCGACCTAGGATAGCATTCGAATCGAAGCTTCAGTGAAAGAGACGACAACTTCCCACCTCCTTCACATTACAAACGTCACTGACTTACAGATATACATCTTCATCTTTCTTGCGGCCGTGCACCGCGGCCTTCAACATTGATTCCAACATCCAATGGCAAGCTCCAAAGCGATCTTCACAGATGACGTCGGCTCTTCCGCGCTTCACACCAGCACCATCCAATCCAAATCCAAGCCACGCTTCACTACAGCTAAAGCATTCCCTCCTTCCTACCAAGGCTAATGACAAGCTCCGACAAGCTTCAATGGCTGTACGACGCGTTTCAGGTGCGAAGTGTATCTTTCGTATTGTTTGCTATTTGACTTGTCCTCGTGCCACCTTCGACTTCGTTCCCTCATTGATATTCTCAGTCCATCCACTTTCTTTTCTACTTTTGTGCAATACCGACCTCGCCAACATGAAGACCACAACCTCTCTAACCCTCTGCCTGATTGGCATGGTCACCAGCACGCTGGCTCAAGAAAGTTCCTCTTCCTCAACCTTGCACATCCCAGGCCCAATGCAACAGAGCATCACCCAAATCTCTGGCACACGAGTCTCTACCGCCTCCTCGGACGAGTCTAGCACTACCTCGACGCCCTTCAGCTTCTCAGCTCCGCGGCCGATGGAGCAAAGTCTGACGACCACAACACCATTATCATCAACATCTGGTTCGTCCTCCAACTCACTACGTTTTAAGATGGTTTTACTAATACGGGAGGCAGATATGTCCATGCCGACCACAATGTCCGAATCAACAGATTCCATGACAAGCAACATGTCTTCGACGAGTATGGCGGATATGTCCTCCACGAGCACGGCTACGACTGAGACGCCATCTGGTGGCGTTGGGAATGATGCGACCAGGACGGGCGTGAGTCAGAGTCAGGATACGAGTGCTGCGGAAGCAGGTATGAGGGCATGGGGAATGGAACAGGTTGTGATGATGGGGTTGGGGGTTGGTGCTGTGTTGGCAGCATGAGAAAAGACGAACGGTGGTTCCGAATCCGGAAGAAGCTTGATCGGCCGTCTCATCCTTTCCTGTCGATATCATGATACTACAAATGCATTCAGATCCATCACACATTGCAAACCGAAAGAGAGAAACGAGATGCAATCCTCATAACATCCCCCTCAAGCCCCCAAACCAGCCCACCTTCTCCTCTCCCCCATCTAGTCACGAACTCCCATTAACAGCCCCCGCCTCACTCTGCTTCGAGCTCATCCCACCAATCTCACTGACATCTTGGCTCCACGTCAGTCCCTCTCCCCAATCCAGCGTATTATCCAAATCCTCCTCCTCATCCTCCTGCACCTTCAACCCCTTCTCCTTCGCCTCCTCCACAACAGGCTTCACACTCTCCTTCCTCGCATCCGGCACACTATCCCCCTCAAGTTTCCACTTCTGCACCGCCAGAATAATATCCACAGCGAGTTGCCCGTTTTTGGTAAGCGCATTCTGCCAATGCGTCGGAACACCTTGTCCTAGTGCAAGCATCCTCGCTACGCACCCGACGAGGAGCTGGCGCATTGGGGATTCTCCCTCCGTATTCGAGTAAATATACTGCACCCTCCTCAAACTCGGCCACGTATCCGTCTCATGATACCACCCCCTAACAGCATCCAGCACCTCCAAAATCAACCTCTGAATCTCCCACTTCTCCGCCATCAAATACATATCCAACAACGGAGACAAGTCTTTCTCTTCTTTGGGCGGGGGCACGCGTTCGGAATACAGCCATCCGACGAAGAGTTTGAAGGGTTCGTCGTCTTCGTCGGGGAGGCCGTAGAAGCGGTTCTTGGAACCGGTCTTGTTGTGGAAGATGTTGCGGAAGAAGCGCGAGCGGTGGCAGAGGAGTTTTTCGTGCAGGACCCAGTGGGTGTTTTCGGGGCCGACGTAGATGTCGACCATGTCGTGGGAGAGGAGTCTATAGCATTGCGTTAGTTTGGTTTGGCGGTTGGTGGGTTTGCGGTGGCGTACTCGTGGAGCGGTCGTTCTCGTTGGTCCGCCATGGTGAGGGTTTGCACTACTATCGTTGTAGTGTGTATAGTGTGCTAGTGGCTGGTAATGTAGAGGAAGCTCGACTATAATAGCTTCGGGACTGTTTCCGAGCTCTTGTCTCTCGACTGGCACGAATATGTAAATGGCAACGGAATGCTGATGAAGATGAGGATGAACGATGAGCAGAAGGAAAGACGACGACCTGCCAACCCAGATGTGGCTGCAAGCAACAACTTGAAGGAGGCTGGGCTCATGGTTCGACTGGTCAGCTCCATGTTGGTTGTACAGATACGTCACTCAGCCCCATCTGCACGCTCGGGCCAAGACGCAGCGGCTGTCGTTCCAAGGCACAATGGCGCTAGCGAAGAGAAGACAAGACATCATTCCTTTCTTTCTGCCATCATCATCGCTTCATCATGATGCCGGGGCATAACTCCAATCCAGCGGACTTGTATCGTCTAGAAAGGAGAAGTCGTCTAGATTCACCGGATAATTGGGATCCATGTACGTCTGGAAGATGTCGTCCATGCCTTCGAAAAGTTCAAAGCCATTCTGCGCTGCCATTGAATTGGGATCTTGCTCGTTGGGTGCTGGATTTTGGTTTGCGTTGCCTTCCGTAGGATCCGGGTCGTCAATGATTGTGTGAGGCTTCACCAGCGAAGCAGTGCAAATCCCGGGACTGTTGCGGCCTTCATCACTAAAGCGTCCGACTCGGAACGATGACAAGTCTGTGGCCTTGTTGAGTTGGTCGAGCACTTTCTTAGAAATGACACCAATGACATCGGCCGAAGACCAGCATCGGCGGAGCTTTTGAAGTACTTGACAGCATGTCCTGAAATCCTCTCGCGCGTCTTCCTGCTGGTGTTGAAGTTGACACTGTCGAATGCGCTGATACGCGACTGAAAGCGAGAGCGATATTGCGTACGGCAGAATCGGAAGTGGGTGTAGAGACTCGAAGAGACGCGAGTTCATGAGGCGTATAAGCTCGAGCGAGCAGAATGACTGCCGCACATAACTTGGGGTCGACCGTGGCATATACTTGACACCTCGGGATCGATGAGAAAGAACGGCCATCAAAAGATAAAAGAGATGCAGTGTGGCCAGCGTAGACTGCGGTAGACCCCAAGCTTGTCCTTCGTCCAACGCTTCCTCGAAGCTGGGGAAGTAGTCGGTCTCCCAACCGGTGCAAGTGAGAGGCTGACCGGGTCGATAAAAGCCAATGATTTTGTTGAGCATGCGCGCGATGAACAGCCAGGTATCGAAAGCTGGGAAACCGCTTTCGCCTTGTTCAAAAGGCTCGATGGCAATGTCCTCATCACTCATCATGACCGGCCTGCCGTAGAGACATCCGTTGATCCGATCCAGACTCCAGAGACACCAGAACAGTCGTTTCGTTGCGAGATCGTCGCCAGATGCCACGCCCTGTTGCTGCCCGAGATGCCATCCGAGAGTCTGAGTGTAGTGCATGGCCTTGTTCAGACACATGGTCGCATCTTCTGCACCGTCCTGACCTTCAGGGTGGAGCGATGCCAGTGCAAGAATCCGGATGAGTGTAATCTTCTCAAGGAGATCTGGCGTTTTGAGTGTCGCCATCACGGATGCATGTAGTCTGCTGCAGAAGTCTCTGGGGGTCAGAGGCGTGTCAGATTCGGAGAGACGAAGATGCGGTGCGGCTTCAGCATCTTTGGCCGCCACGAGACAAACAGCATGAGCGAGTGGCTCGGGAACAATACCTCCAGCGTGATTCTTGCGAAACTCGTCCTCGTCCAGTAGAGGTAAGATAGGATGAACCTTTCGGAAGTAGATGTCGATTAACGGCCCCAGAACAGCAGAATGCGGCCTCTGATTGTTGTGAACAGCCGCCTGAGCAGCGGCACTCTCGCTCGTGCTGTTCTTTTGTCGGATAAGGGCATCCCACTCGCGCTTGTCGACCCAGATGCCGATGTCGTCGTTCTGGTGTCTATGCTCGGGCTCACTGGTACGGTACGGACGCTGAAGGAAGGTGGCCTCTGGGTTCAGATCGCTGATGAATCTTCGGACGCCACCAGACTCGCTTTTCCGGTGCGAGCTGGGTGTGCCATTAACCTTAGGAGTCGCACTGCTGCCGGAATCCTCATGGTCGCTGTCGTCTTTCTCTCCATTCGCCGCATTTTTATCTGCTCCTGCAAAATGAATACATCTTTTCTGAATGGTTTGTCAGCGACAGAAGTCGAGGAATGCGTTGAGAAGAGTGACCTTTCTTGCTCGACAGCTTTCACACGCCTTTGCGAGGCGACGACGTTTGGGAGCGGTGTCGCCGTATTGATTCACAAAGGTCAGTTCCATGGCCATTGACCAAGGATACCGAGAGCCTCTGACTCTTGCCGCCGCGAAAGGTGTTTCGTGTCAGTCAGCCGGGAAGTTGTGACCGAAGTAAACCTCACCGCCACCAAAAGCTACGCCCAACTGTGCTCACAAATACGCCGGGAAGTGATTCACATGCATCGGATACTCCCAACGATTGGCGATCGACCTTGTCTCACCCTCCAAGGCAGGTTTCAACCTCACTTCTTCATGAACAACAATCACAACTGACCGCAACTCCTGCTAGATTGACCAGAATCGACCATGGCCGCCCAAACCAAGAACATCCTCATCTTCGGAGCTACGGGCCTGATTGGCCAACACATTACAAATGCCATCCTGGCCAACAAGGACAAGTTTGAGAAAATCGCCATCTTCACCTCGCCCAACACGATTTGGACCAAGTCTGACGAGATTGACCATCTCAAAGCCCAGGGGGCGGAGATCATCGCTGGCGAGATCACATCTGCCGAGGCCGTCAATGAAGGTACAATTCCATACAATTCCATAGACACACGCTATACCCTCTACACTAGCTGACGAGGTTCTAGCATACAACGGCATGGACACAGTCGTCAGCTGCGTCGGCCGCCCCGTAATCCACACCCAACTCCAACTCATCGAGCTGGCCGAGAAACATCCCGACATCAAGAGAGTGAGTCTCACCACCATCTCCCCATTCACCCAACCCAAACTCACACGTCTCAAGTTCTTCCCCTCCGAATACGGCACCGACATCGAATACTGGCCCTCCTCCGCCAACGAGGCACCACACCAACAAAAACTCAAAGTCCGCGCCTTGCTCAAAACCGTCAAGAACCTGACCTACACCTACGTCGTCACAGGTCCCTACGGTGACGCCGATGGGATGCTATACCTCGCTGCCAAACCGCCTCAAGACGAAGCCGAGGGGACATTCGACGTAGCCCGAAAACGTGCCGTCCTCCTCGGCGACGGCGAAGGAAAGATCTCACTGACGACTATGCGTGACGTGGGCAAACTTGTTGTTGGAGCGATCTTGCATCCGGATGCCGTGGCTAACAAAGCTATTCATGTGAATTCTTTCACCACGACGCCCAAGGAGCTTGTGGCGGAGTTTGAGAGACAGACTGGTGAGAAATGGGAGGTTGAGTATACAAATCTGGAGAAGTTGAAGGAGATTGAGAAGGAGAAAGGGGGGAGTGTGACGCTGAGGAGGATTTGGACGGAGGGTGGGACGCTGTATGAGAAGAGGGATAACGGACTTGTGGGGATGGAGGAAGGGGTTGATGATTTGGTCTCGACGGTGAAGCAGGCTGTCGAGGTTCAGAGGGCGTTGGCGGCGAAGTAGAGCGGCGAGAAAGGTGTGTTGAGGAGGAATGGTATGAGTTGCTAATTTATAGACATGAAGAAAAGCAAGGCCAGCGAAGTCTCACTAACCTGTTCAGATCTTGGCCTTGACGACATTACTCTTCCTCGTCTCCTCCTTATACCCTCTCTTGCGTCCGATTACTGCCAACTGGACCTCTTTCCCCTTCTGCCTTCCCCTCCCCTTTGGCCTGTACATGACCGTCTCGCCCTGCTTGACAGGGAAGACACTACCTTCCGGCTCGCAGTCCACGATCCACTGCGCCTCAAGCTTGACACCAGGATCCCACCTCCCCACACTCCCTTCAACAAAACTCCTCCCGTACCCAACTTTCTTGACCTCAACACTCGGCGGTGCCTGTCTCTTCAGCGCAGCTTGATGTCCCCCTCTCGCAATGACATCCTCCCAAAGATTGCCCCTCGCCGCAGGACTCGTCACGCTCTCCGAAAGCGGCGTTCTCCCATCCGGGGCATGATCCTGGATCCAACTCTCAAGGAATTCCAGATAATTCCATAGCTCTCTTCGTTGATACAAGCCCCCATGAGTCTGATGTTCCAAGACCGTAACATTCGCCCAGTGTTCCCCACCCTTCGCTGAAACCCTCTTCTGAAACTCCGCAACACCTTCGTTGAGGAAGTAATTATCCCAACTGCCCACATAGATATATATCCGTTTCTTCAGCACATCGCCAATAGTTTCCCAGTTGCTAGTAATATAGTGTGACAGGTCCATCGGCTTCCAGTACTCCACAGCCTCAGGGTAGATCTCGCCAGTGACTTTGTCCCACGGCTCGAGAGGGTAGTTGTTGAGACCTTGAGCACCGAAGATGGCGTTCCAGATATCCCATTGGTTTGCTGAGCGTGACGAGGTGCCGAAGGGGAGTTCCCAGTGGTTTTCTTGTTCGACGGTGACGAGGTTTGTTAGGGTACCGTTGACAACGGAGCGGATGGACCAGATTTTGCTGCCGTCGGGACGGGTGTACGCGTTGGAAGCGTCGTAGAGGGGAATGTCTTGGTGTCGGTGGAAGTCCAATGAGTCTGGATACGACGAAAAGCAGGCGCCGAAGAGGTCGGGGCGGAAGATGAGGCTGGCGGCGCTTTCCCATCCGCCTGTGCTGCCGCCTTCTTGAATTCGGGCGTAGGGTTTGGCGATGGTATTGAACATTTTGTCGATTGTGGGGATTAGTTCGTCGTTGATCGCATCGCCGTAGGGTCCGAGGTTTGCTGTGTTCACGGCGTATGAATCGTCGCTGTAACATTGTTAGCGTTTCAATCGCAAAGTGATTTGTGCATCACTCACTAGTAAGGAGCCTCATGACGGAAATTCACAAGAATCAGCTTGGGTGTCTCACGGCCAGCACTGCCGTTGGTCGAGGGAATGATTCCACTGTCCCACGCATCGGTCCAGTTTCCACGACCGTAGCTAGCAAAAGGAGAATCACCTCCAGCCCAGTGATCCTGTGAGTAGATGACCGGATACCGCTTGGTGGTGTCGTTCGCATTGTAGCCATGGGGAAGAAGAACATTGGCGCCGACATACCTGACAGTGTTAGAAAACGTCTCAAAGCGCCTTCTGTCCTTGGCTATACTCACATATCGCGATTCCAGAACTTGCTGAGCACCTCGCTGCGGATCTTGACGTGCTTCAAGTTGTCGGTGTCGGCGTAGTTCCCCTGCGAGCAACCGCCTATCTCTGTCCCATTGAAAGGGTCCACCGGCACCACGTCGTTGAAGGCGAGCTTGATCGTTTGCGGGCCGTCCGAGATCGTAACGTTGGTTGCATCTGTCGTTAGACTGCCAGGCCCGTCCACATTGACTTGCCCGTCACCACAAGGAAATCGAACGCTGACTATGGAACCATCGCTGCGAGTTACAGTCTCGTACTGATTCAGGAATGCCTGGACTGTATAGTCTCCAGCAGGCAAATCGTCCAGACTCGCATTTGGATATCCCCATACGCCAAAACTGGTCCGTCGTCCGCTTCCACCAGATAGAGTGACAGTGTCGCCAGTATCGAAGTTGTAGACGTTTTGTCCGTAGAAGTAATTGGGTGTTGAAGTGACATCGGTGTCGTCGAGGGGATCCACGCCTGCCGGTGCGAAGATTAAGAGAGCTCGTCCAGTTGTGCTGCTGTTCAGGATATCGTCCGCCACTGAAAGCTGCACTTTCAGACCATGTTGCGGCCGAGCAGATGCAGCGGCGGATAGAGATATTGCACTCAGGAGAGTGGCAATGGCTGAAGGATTAAGCATTATCCAAGCAATAGTTCGCAGGGAGCAAGACCGCAGGGGCAAGACAAGGTGTTTGTGAAGCAATGTTTGAGGACCTTACATTCCTGACATGCGAATGTAGCACAAACGTGGGACTCGCGTGAAACGAGCCGCAGAACTGCACCTACCTGCTCTGCCCATAAGTACCTGCATTAGAACTCGGGCCATGAGTTCGTTAGGAAGGCACCGTGACACCTGCTATCAGCTTGCCGAATTGTCAATGTGTCATGGCCGGGAGTTGGCCTGACGAGCCAGGCGATGTTCGTTCCCGGGCCACTGTACTGGCGAGGTCCACGGCCATTCCTGCCATTTGCGGTTCGAAACGAAGACATCGGATAGGTATCATGCATGATAGGCGCGGTATCGGTGCGAGGTAGGCGATGTTTCTAGGTCGCAAGTGGAAGGTGGAAAGAAGGAAGCGGAAGCGAGGAAGAGGGTGGAGTTCGAATGTCTTGGCACCGACGAAACGGCGGAAAGCTTGTTTTGGGTCTTCACCGCGACAAGACTTCCATGCATTGTTCAATGCGCCGCAAAAATACGAAAACGTTCTCCAGCATGTCGACAATGGAGCCCAAGCATGATAGACATAGCTCAAGCTGTATACCGCCTTGATGGGCTTATCTCCTGGATCGCTATCTCCCCATTTGCAGCTATCGCCATGGTCATCAAACCTCACCTGTATGGCTGAAGACCCATCAAGTTCGATGAGACCATGATCCAACGGAAACCTGTACCAGGAGGTCGGCCTCTCAAGACGGATCAAAAGGATGCCTTGGACAGGATCATGGGTGAAGCGCGACATCCGCCAAAATCCCAGCCACCTCCGTACGAAGCTGAGAGGATAGATTCCATTCAAGAAGGCCAGATCATCGACGAATTTGATGAACAGCTCGTGAGGCTTCATCTTGATGATGAGCCGGTGGCATCCAATACTGTCTCTGAAGCACCTGATGAAGTCCTTGAGTCGGATGGTGGCGAAAAGCCATCGAAAGTAAAGGCTGCTTTAGGGACGGCATTGAACGAGGCGGTTTATTTCGCTGGAGGTCTTGTCTCTCACCCGTACGAAACAACAAGACATTACTCCGTTCTTCGGCACTCAATCGGACTGGTCTACTATCGCGGCCCTACGACAAGTGTCGCCATTACTGTCTTCTCCGATCAAGCGCTTCCGACTGACCGCAAGCTATGGCTGCAGAAAAGGGGCTTCAGCGGCAAGACTGGACTAGCGATAGGCACTCTTGGCTCGAGATCTGCCTGGATCGATGTGACACCGACCACCTTCTCCACTGCTGATGCTTTGCCGAAAGCCGATGAGCGAGCATGGCAACGCGACATCAACAAATTTCTCAAGAAGGCCAAAGATGTCAAGCATATTCGGAATCATCGTCCTTGCGAAACGAATATTGTCCGAATCCCTCATGTGGCCGAGGACGGCTATTTGAGAATCGTCCTCTGTGATGGCCGGAAGGTGTTGTGTCCCTCGCCGGTCTTCCGATACGCTTCGATGTCCACCGATCCCAGCATGCTTCGAGGTGCAAGTCTAAGAAGTCTGCCACTCGAGCTTGGTATCAGAATCGGCTCTGTTGTTGCAAACAACGCGGCCAACGCTGCAGCCACTGGCGCCTTGCAGCCTGTGAAGACTGCCGTGCAGAACACAGTTCAGCCTTATCAGCTCGGCGGTCTAACACAAGCAGCAGCTACGAGCGCTTACGATAGTAGTGGAGCCCCAGGGAAGATCAACAAAGTCAACGAGACATACGCACAAACGCGAGAGCTTTCTCATCAGCCGGCCCAAGGTGAGTCTAGTGAAGATATGAGACTCGTCGGTGACGAAGATGGCGCGCGGCACCCTTTCCCAATCCAGTTCACGAGCAAAGTCATGCGAGGTACAAGGAGAAGTCAAAGGAACTTCGGCATGCCAACGGCAAACCTTGGAAACGTGGCTGAAGATACACTGCTGCGACTATCGGGCGTTTACGCAGCCTGGGCGAAGGTGACTCCTCCGACGAAACTCAAGGAGGACTTGTTCACGAACGAACTTTACGAAGTATGGCACCCTGCTGTGGCCACAGTTGCGCCTCTGAAGGACATCCAAGCAAGCGTAGTGGAGAAACGATCAGTATCAGTATACCTCATCCACGATTTCGGTGACGCAACTTTCTTCGATTGCAAAATGAACGTCATGCTCATGGGCTTTGTGCGTCCAGTCGATCAACCCACAGCGGAAGATCCAATCTTGCAAATAGCACAAGACATCGCCATCACCGGAAGATCCCTTGCAAGGCCTGCCTGGCAACCAGATACCCTTCTTGAGCGCATCAAGACCGAATCTTCCTCTCGATCCTTTACAGAAAGAATGGTCGACGTCCGAGAAGCTGGCCAAAAGCAAGTGATCGACAAAGTCCCTGTGCACTGGCTTGGTGTCAGAACGGAAAGCATGGGATTGAAAGATCGGCTCATCGGTAATGGTGGCATCTGCGTGAAGCGTTAAGAAGACCACCCCTAGCTGTGGCTTGAATCGAACACACGTCCGCCCCTTTCCGTGTGGACTATTCGAATCGATGCGGCGAGCCCGGCCATGGGTCCGACACATGGACGCCTCTCCGCGTAAAGACTGAAAGGATTGCGGGCTCGACATTGAAAACATGAGCGCAGTCTCCAAATTGAACGAAAACGGGCTTCAAAGCGACTATCCAAACATTATTGCCCATGGACCTTGCTTGAACACCAAGTGAGGGCATATTGGGCAGAATCATGGCAACGAAGTCAGACACCCATCGCGTGGCTCTCACGTCTTCACGAAGGCCGCTCCGTTGGCGTTCACGGCACAGAAATCCTTCCAGGGGTCTTCTGGCTCTAGCGTGCCACGAGGCTGGCTGAGAAAGCCAAAAGCAGACCAAAGAAACGTACTCGACCCGGAATCGTGGAGATGACCTTCCATTACGGGAGAAGCTTCTGATTCCAAGAGCCGAAAACGTGCCCAGCTTGGAGCTCAGTCCGTTTCATCAGCACAGGTTCTTTGGACGCTTCTGCGCACTGGACAAGCGTTGCAACATGTCTTTATAGTCTGGATACTTCTCCGAAAGAAAACAGATTCCGGCCGCTCTTGTCTGTCACCACTGTGCCCTTTCTGTTGATCTGTTCGACTTCCCAGCTCGAAAGCTCCTTGAGCGTATGTTCGTCAGCATGATTAGCCAAGAATCGCTTGCCGTCTCGCAGGCGGCCAACGATGTGTCCTCGCAGAGGCTTGTTGTCGCGATCGTATTCGACGGTGTATGTCTGGAGGCAGACGTCAGCGGTGCTACATGTTCGCTTTGAATCGACAACCTACCTCGATCGTTGCATTCCCCTCAGCTTGCTCTGCTATCGGCGGAATGAAGACATCTGTGACATATTCTGGGAGAGGAGCTGAATCTGGATATGGAAGACCGTCGCTCCGTGGTGACCTCGAAAGGCAGAGGACGTGCTGATATGTCACCCAGCCGCCGTTGGCAAGGATTAGACCAGTCTTGCCCTTGCCTTGTCTGAGCTGACGGGTCATCTCTGTGATTGCCTATCGACTATCAGTCCATACCGTGTAATGAACGATGATCTTGAGACTTACGTGCAAGGAGTAATTGTTACCAGCACCTCCGAAGGAAGTCAGACCTCCCAGCAGCGTGATGGCTTTCCGTGATCCTGTGATCGGCAGACCAAGGTGCTCGCATGCAAGTTTTGGCACGATCGGAAAACATCTGACCCCTATTAGCGTGGTTCAAGTACTCGAAAGATGACCAGACATACGAGTAGAAGTCATACAAGTCGATCTCCTCTTTCTCAATGGACGAGACATCCAAGGCGGCATCGAGGGATCGGGATATGCTGGGGCTCCACCAGAAGGCCGGTCTTGGCCAGACTGCATATTTCAACATTAGCTTAGCCATATATGAAGCATTTGGCTTCTTACATTCGTTGCTATCTGATGTCCCTGCGCCTCCCAATGGGTAAATGAACTTGTCCGGTGAGATGCCCAGCTCTCGGGCATATTCTGTCGATGTTACAATACAAGCGGCGGCAAGGTTGACGCTGTCAGCGTATTAGTAAGAACTGAGCTTTAGAGCATTTCGCTTGATCTCACGTATTAAAGGCATTCATCAATAGTGGGTCTGTCAGAAGGTCAGCCCGGACCACTGGCGTTGTGGTTTCTTTCTTCACTCACAAGGAAATGAAATCATACGATTCCTCTTCGAAATCGTTCCAATACTCTCAGCCGTCTCGGCTGGCGAGCCATAGTTCCATGCGTAGGGGTTGTGCTCTGCAACTTTGGCGAATTCGGCGTAGAGCTCGGCAGACTCGCGGTGGTTGTCTTGGATCGACTGGCCTCGGTATGCTCTGAATGCATTTTCGTAGAGAGGGTATAGTTGAACTGGGTTGCCAATAGAGTGCTTTGCTCCGAGGCCTGATGGGTCAGTTTCAATAGTCATGAAGGGCAGAGATTTGACGTACTTGGTTGAAGCTGGCGAGTCGTAGGTGAGAAGACGGCCGAGACATCTTCGGTTGGAGGAGTCCAGCCTGGTGGCGGGAGTTGCTTTGCAGCAGCGCATGCGGTTACTAGAGTCCACCATTAACATCCATGCAAGAATAAACACTTCGAGAGGCGAAACCCACACGAAGCCAACGCCTCTCCGCCCGTAACAACTGCCACCCTGCACTCTCCAGCACTCACCCTCCTCGCCGCCTCATCCACCAACTTCGCCGGCTGATTCCCACCATGCTCGCTCAACTCGCAGTGCACCGGCCGAATCGCCAATCTCTCGGCAATGAGGCCGGGATAATCGCAGGGCCAGGTCCAGGACTTTACGACGTCGATGCTGTCGATGGAAGATTGTAGAGTAGAGAGGTCGCGAGCTTCAAGGCCGGTATCTTTGATGGCCTCTTGAATGGCTTGTATCATCAATTGGAGCGGCTCGATGGCGTCTTTGGCATTTTTGGAGCGGTTGATGATGTCGCCGACGCCGATTATGACGGGAGTTTTGCGGGAGGGTTGGCGGGACATTTTGATGGTGAACGATGTTCTGCAGAACCGGTTTCACATCACGCATGGACTGACGGCCTGCTTCTAGAGGAAGTCGGAGTGAGAACGATGAAAGTTGATGTTTTGGTTGCATACCACTTCGAAGCTCGGTTCGCTGACTAGCAGGTGAGGTGGAGATCGGACCTCGTGCCTCGGGTTCGGCACAGCGAAATCCTACAGGGATTAGTTGTGCATTCACTTAGTTCTACAACTCAGCAAAGTTTCCAAGACTTCGGTCAAGCGCATCTGATGTACGAGAGATACGCAAGACGAGAATGCATCGTATCTTGGACCTCTCATGTTGCCTGTTCTATACGACATCTGTCAGTCTGCTGGGAAGGGCTCGAGAGGGGAATTGCTCAAAGAGTCGACGTATCCTGGTTGCAGCAAGGAAGTGATGGCTGTGTTTACATGCATGATGATAAGGCTTTTCCACTGAATGGCCATCGGGCTGTTGAAAGGATAAAATGTTGAGGGTACAAGAAAGGAAGGATGACTACGGACTTGCCTTCTTGCTGGAGCCTCTTCGGTTCGAACGTGCAAGCAGCCTATATCCTCACAGAGCATTTGCTCGAGATAATGGCTCTCCATTTGGCTAGTCGATTAATATGCAAGTCGAGTCTGACAACAGTTTCGATTCGAGGCTATGCAAGAGTCGTCAACGCACCAGCTGCTCAAAAGCTTAAGATCAATGCTGATCGACTTTGGTATGTGTCGATTCGATTCCGAATGATCGCTGGCCAAGTCGACTGATCTCGCCCAAGGGACGACATCCACACGACGGCGAAATGGTCTGAAACGAACGCGACAACCGAAGCAGGTGGCCTATCCAGACTGAGTGGAACGGCCTGGGACAAGATGGCTAGGGACTGGTTCCATGACCAGGTCAAATCCCTTGGCGCAAAGACGTACATTGTCAATGGCACCGGCTCTCAGTTTGCGACCTTCGAAGGTAAGCCACCAAGTCTACCCATAATGCCAAATGACTTACTCGTCACAGGAGAGAATAACAACATCCCACCCATCGCAATGGGCTCCCATCTCGACTCCGTGGCCACAGGTGGTCGCTTTGACGGTCCTCTTGGTGTCATCGGTGCACTGGAGGCCTTCAGAGGAATGAAGGAGCAGGGGATCAAGACAGACGCATCGATCGCGTTGATCAATTGGACCAACGAGGAGGGTGCGCGTTTCTTCCCTCCGCTCGGATCCTCGGTCGTGTATGCCGGTGAAAAGGTAGCTTTCGAAGTTTGATGCATCACAGTCTTTGCTGATCGACTTTAGGATGTCACAGCAGCCTTCGAAAGCAAGGCAAATGATGGCAGCGGCGAGACGATGGGCGCTGCTCTCCAGTCCATTGGATACATTGGTGATGGGCCGAATATTTTCAAAGAATGGCCGGTAAGCCCAAAGGGTCGAAGCCGTATCTTTGCGTGTCCGAGACATTTACTGATGCCCTTTACCTTTCACAGATCAGTGCCCACTTCGAGATACACTGCGAGCAACAGCGAAGACTTGAAGAAGCCGGCAAGCCCGTCGGCTGGGTCGAAGGCTGGCAAGGCATCGACTATTACGAAGTGACTTTCACCGGCGTCGACGGCCACGCCAACACATACGACATGCGTGGTCGGCGTGACAGCATCATCGGCGCATCGAAAGTGATGCTAGACTTGCAGCACCTCGCCTTGGCTCACGGCGGGATTACTACCGTAACAAACATTCAGTCGGGACCAATTGGGGCTTGCAACATCCGGTCTTGGACAAAGGTCGTCTTCTGTGTTGCCAACGTCTCGAATGAACGTCTTGCTGCCATGGGTCAGGAGATCCTCGCTCGTGCGGAAGCTGAAGCCAAAGCATCTGGTCTTGGGTATTCGGTCGAGAAGCTGATCGATTTTCCGGCTGGAAAGTTCTGGCCTGAGGCTGTCGATTGCGTTCGAAGAGCCTGCGGCGATAACGGGATTGGGGCGGACACTTGGACTGTCCATGACAGGTGAGGTCGACTTCCTTGGAGGTACATGCGGCCGGAAGCTGATGATGATTGTAGCTCCATGACAACTCGCTTATGTCCCACGGCAATGGTCTTTGCCAGAGCCAAGGACGGCGTGAGCCACAACCCGAAGGAGTGGACTAGCAAGGAAGATTGTGCCGAAAGCGCGTTGGTCCTGGGTAGGGCTGTCTTGAATTACGACCAGATCTTGAGAGAGAGAAATATGTAATCTGTTGCGCCACATCGAATAAGAGGTACCATTTAACGACGAGTAAATCCGTTGTTTGTAGTCCTCACGAGTATCGTTTGTAAGAAATGTCGCTGCTCGGATTCGGGTATCGGTTGTTGGCGATGAAACTTGCCATGATCGTCACCAATTGAGCCCGTTTCGAGAGCCAAATCCAGCAAAAAGGCGCCGTAAATCAGTCGTTGTCGGACACATGCTCGCTATCGAATATAGAAGATCCGCTCGTTGCTGAGAAGTGCGTTGGCTCAGCAAGGTATTTCTGCTTAGCTCCGCATACTCGGCGTTTGTGATCCACTTGACGGGGCAGAAAGTGCTATATCCGAGCGGATACGAATCGATATATATATCGCAGTCAGTCTTCTCCCGATACCAAACCATTGAACTTGGCAATATTCAACGTACCTCACGACCTTGACTTCACCTTCCACCATGTCGAAAACCCTCGTCCTCATCACCGGCGGCAACAATGGCCTGGGCTACTTCGCCAGTCAGCAAATGGCAGCAACAGGGAAATACCATATTTTGATGGGCAGCCGGGACATGGGTAAAGCGCAGAAAGCAATCGAAGCTCTTGCAGCAGACAGCTCTTTGAAAGTCGACGCCGCCGACGTCGAACCTATTCAAATCGATGTCACATCGGATGAGTCGATCTACGCCGCCGCGAGTCTCGTCGAGAAGAAGTATGGCCATCTTGATATCTTGATGGTCAACGCCGGCGTGGCTGGCCCGCAAGAACAAGGGAACGATACACCGAGCCTGAGAGAATTGTATCAGCAGCAGTACAACACCAACCTCTTTGGCGCCGCCATCACGACCGAAGCTTTCCTGCCTCTTCTCCGCAAGTCGAAAGATCCGAATGGGAAGCGCATCGCCTTCACTTCTTCTGGCCTCTCGTCGCTTACCCAAGCACGAGAGTACGACGATTTGTACAGCGCGAAACACTTTCCCATCTACCGCAGCACGAAGACGGCGATGAACATGATCATGTTGAGTTATGCGAAGCTGTTGGAGGATGAGGGCTTTGTAGTGTCGGCATCTGATCCGGGCTATTGCAGTACAGATTTCAATGGGCACAGAGGTGTGAAGGATCCAAGGGATGGCGCGAAGGCTTTGATTCGAGCGGCGACTGATTCGAAGGAGAAGGTGCATGGGTGGTTGGTGACTGAGGATGAGATTCTTCCTTGGTAAAGATTTGCGAGTGCTGTTTATGCGTGAGCGAGCAGCCAACCTCCGTCGATGATCAGAGTCGATCCAGTTACGTATCTGCAGCAATATCAGTCAGCATCTTCACTTCAATATCTGGGCAGGAACATACCCATTTGTTGCAAAGTTCAAGAGCGCCTGGGCATAGTCTCGAGGATGGCCAGCTCGACCAAACGGCACGCCCCAGTTCTGTCGGAAGTACTCCTTCTCCTTCCCTGAATGCTGCCCAATCGGAGTCATCTCGCTGGGGAAGTAGCCTGGAGCCAGAGTATTCACTCGAACTTCAAGCTCCGGTCGCTTGAAGTCCACGGCAAGTTGCTCCGTCAAGGAGATTGTGGCAGCTTTGCTCGCGTTGTAGCTGAACTGGCCATTCTGGCTTTCCTTCGTAATGCCAGAGATGGACGAGACGTTCAAGATCGACCCAGACTCAGGATAGCCCTGGTCCTTGGCCGCCACCAGCAATGGCAGGAAAGCAGCAGATGTGAAGTAGTAGCTGGCAACGTTGATCTTGTAGATGGAAGTCCAGTCGTCGAAAGTCTGGTTGCCCATCATCGTCTCGCTGATCTCCTTGACAGAGCCTCGGGGTGCGCCGCTGGGTCCGTAGTTGACGCTTGTCACACCGGCGTTGTTGACGAGGAGGTTGACGAACTTCTCCTTCTCTGCGATGAGCTTGACACCTTCTTGGATGCTCTGCTTGTCGGTACAGTCCATCTGAATGCCGATGATCGAGCCACCACTGGCGGAATCGGTCATCTCTGCATCTTTGAGCTTCTCGAGTCGTCTTCCTGTGATGTAGACCTTGGCTCCGTTGGCGGCCAGCGCTCGTGCGGTGATAAGCCCAAGACCTGTTCCTCCACCGGTGACAACCGTGATCCAGCCTTTAATGTTGAAGAGTGACTGTGCCGTGAGCTCGCTGAGATCTGCCATTTTGCCGGTCGGTCGAACGATGAAAGACGTCTGGTCTGTTGTTCGAGATCGGTTCTTATACCACTGACTACTCACTGTCCAACGCCGGATAAATTCCCTGCAGTCATTGCCGGCATTAGGCGGTACCAATGTACAGCTTTCTGCAGGCACAATTACGCCGATTGGCTACATCTCAATTCCGTAGGGCGACAGTCGACCTAGTTCACCTTTGCGACACCGCGCCTGCCTCAAAGACAGATCGATTTCTCGATATCGCTCTTGACGAGGTGGAAGAAAAGGAGATGGCGGCAGCGGAAGCAGAGACCAGAACCTTGTCGCCAGTCTTCGACGCAAGAAAGTCGTGGTCCCCGGTAGGTGGGTGAATTCCCTGCTACGCCATCAGATTCTGTGCCTTTAGCAGCATTTCCAAAGAGGTGAATGTTACCTTGAGTAGATCCAGGACTCCCTCGAAGTTTCTTGTCCATTTCGTGATTCAATTCGCCTTCCAACAGTCCGGATCTTGGTCAAGACTTTAGCCCTCCTTTCTTGCCGGGCATTTCCCAGCCACCCATTTCCGGCCCCCTCGAAATCAACCTACCGCCTCCCACCATCACAGACAAGCCACGAAAATGGACGGCTCGGTAGCTCCTGTCGTTCGAGGCGAGTTTCTCTACAGAGACATCTTGCTCGTCGAGTGCGGCGGCGAGTTGAAGAGACATCCTCGAGCACCGGAAGCCGAGATCAAGCGCCTCCTGAATGGCAAAGACGTCAAAGACCAAGTCGGTCACTGGTATGAAGCGCAACTCATACACTATGGCTTGCAGCGATCCAAAGACAAGAACACAGCGAAGGTGCGACTGCAGCAGGCGCTCAACCAAGGCAAGCTCAAGTCGCAGCCCCCACATTTGGCCGACATGGAGGGCCAAATGAAGGTACAGTAGTTGACTCGAGTATCATATACTTTCAAGCATGGCTCTAACTCATCTCTTCAATGGTAGAAAGAGTATGCCGCTGCAGTACGCAAAGCCAAGAAGGGCGAGTCTGGTAAAGGCACCAAGCGCGGTCGAGACGACGAAGAATCGGCCGAAAGCTCCAAGAGGACCAAGGTATCCGTCACTGTAGATGGCGTGTCTATCAACATCGACAGATCAGATGTGTCGAAAGCAAAATCTACCAGAGCGGCCACGCCAAAGGCCGCACCCAAACATGCTCCAAAAGCCACCCCAGCCAAGACACCAAAGCCAACACTGAAATCAAAGGCCAGCAACGCAGATGAAAGCTCGTCTACTCAAAATAAGACCAGCGGTACGACTAGAAAGAAGAAGGCAGCGACTGAGCTCCGCAGCGACCCCGTAAACCATCCCGACAATGTCTTCCAGAGGTCGAGCCCGCACCATGCCAGCTCAAGCCCGGCCAAGAGACCAGGAGGTAGAACGAAACAGACGGCACGCAAGTCCGCTCTCAGTCAGCCAGCCATCAGAGAGACGGAAGCCCAGGTGAAGCGCGAAGCGGGTCTGGATCATCGCCCTACCATCAAGAACGAGCCGTACGATGATTACGGTGACCATGACAACGAGCACGACGACTTCGGCAGTGCCAACCCAGACGGGTACGACCAAGACGAGTCAATGGACACTCGCCCCGACATCACGCAGGGGCAATTGAATCTTACAGGCGTGTACAACATCGACTGCCCGAAACTGGCGGCCCAGTCACCAGAACATGCCGACAAGCTCCGACTGTTCATCTGCGTTGACAATGAGGCGGGTCTGATTTGGGGCGGCTTCGAACTGGCTTGGAAGTCTGGAAATATCAAGGTCGACGACATTGCCTTCAATCGGAGTTTGTCGTTCGGTTGGCGCGCCAGAGACTTCGAGCAGAATGGGAGCCTTCGATTTGGAAAAGGATGCTTCGGAGATTTAGAATTCTACGGTCGAGAGCAAGTTCGTGGTGTCTTCCATAACCTCTTCCCAGAGACCGTGGAATTCTCGGGCACTCGGCGGCCGGGACCTTTGTGGTGCGGAAAGTCGAGCTACAAGTTCAAGCAAGAGTGGGATGACTATCCGCGCGAGGCATACGGACGGTGATGGAATGGCAGTTGTACGAGGATCTGTGAATGTGTTGGAAAGTCGTGCTCAATGCAATGCTCAGGATCTCCTCGGTGGCGACGTCTCGTTGAATGGGCCGACAGCGACGAGAGGTGCATTGTTGCGCTCGCTGAGCAGGAGAGCGGACTCTGCTGAAAGCATTTCGAAACCATTGATCCCGTCTCTTCCAAGCGCTGACAGGAGAAATATGAAATTCTCCTAAAAAAGGAGCCGAAAGTTCGGCTTGACTCGACCGATGAAGATCGGCTCACGCTACCCCGTGACCACAACGTCCGCCATCACCTCTTTCGGCCAACGCAAACGGCCTCCACGATTTTGCGAACACGGTGCCGAGTCTGGATTCGTTCTTACTCCAAGCCAGCGGCACCAAGGAGATGAGCGCGCTCTTGTAGCTTCCACCGAGGCGCCTGCATCAGCATGAAAATGGTAAGTGTTAGGAGAATTTTATGCAGCCTTGGGGATTGGTAACCGGCCATTGACCTTTCGTTATTTGGGCATTGATCTCGATATCTACGTCAACATGCAAATTTCGCTGTAATCCTTATACAAAGTTGCATAATCGCGTAGCTGCCACGCACTTAAAGCTAAATCCTTAATTCCTCGTCGTAAGTAGTATCTAAAGCTAGATTTCCCCTACTAACCTATACTATTATAATAATATATATTAAGATAATATTTATATAAGAGCGGAAGGTAATAATAATATATATAATAGCCTCTTATAATGTATTAAATATATAACCGTTAGGTTATAGTATTATAAGTACAATCTAGTCGTAAATCTAGCTAGCTTTCTAGAGCTAGCTTATAGCGGCTTACTATAACCTTCGTAATACTTAAACTAGCTTAAATCGTCGTTTGCCGCCCTTTCTAGTATTAGCTAATTAGAGACCGAGAAACTACTATTAATTATCGTAAAATTCTCGCGTTATAGGCTCGTCGCGTTACTTACGTTAGTATTAATTACTATAGGCGGCCTATTAGTACTACCGTAAGTAAAGGACTAGCTCCTCGAACCTTAACTACTCCGCTAGTACCCCCTAGTAATACTACTAACGCTATACTAGAGTAGTAGAAGGGGGTAGAGCTATAGAGAGTACCCTAGGGGGTCCTATTACTAGTCTCTAAAGGTTATAGAACTACTACTACCTAGAGGGGGGTAGATCTATATAGGCTTATCTAAATACCGCCTCTATAGATAATATCGTTAGCCGTAGAGCGAGCGGCTAGCCTAATAACTACTAGAGTTATTACTACGTTAATTACGAGGGTATATAGACTTAGGTAGGTTATATATAAGGTTATAATAATAATATAGATTACTACGCTCTACCTCTTCTACTCTATCTACCCTATCTACCTCTTATACTACCGCGCCTACCCCTTACTAGCTAGCTAGCTAGATAATTAAGATCGTAATATTCGAAGCTAGAAGGGTTATAAGTATTAGCTTAGCTATAGTATTAAGTAGACGCTCGTACGGTAGCTCTTCCGTAGCGATTATTTAGTAGGGTAGTAGGCTCGAGGGTATAATTAAGATAGACTATTCGGTAGACTAGCGCCGCCGATTTGTCGATATACTAGTACCTATCGAAGTAATCGAGCTCGAAGGCGAAGTTACTACTATCTTACTTAAGAATATCTATAATCTAATACTTATAGATAATCCCCTATACCTTACGAAACTAGCCGTTATAGATAGAGCGTAGTTTACTATTATTAACCTCTTTTAACTCGTCGATAGTATAGTTATACTACTACTTAGCTATATAGATAGGCTTACGATAGATTTCCTTATTAACCTTCTAATATAGCTTATAGCGGTACTACTAGGGGATCTTAAGTCTCTTACGGCCTATATAAGCCTTAATTTTAGTATACTTAAGCTTCTACTAAGGGACGAGCTTTAAGAAGAGTAAAAGGATATTATAGCGCTTACTAGTAATCTACTTCTTTATCGTTAAGTACGCTCCTTTAACCTATAAGGTAACTACTTACCTATAGAAAGCGAATTAGTACTACTAGAAGTAGTAAATAAGCCGGTCTCTATAAGGCTAGTATTTACGATTAATATACTACTAGAGCGTCTAATAGTAAGGGTTCTTACTAGTAGCTATCTCGAGATTATACTTATTAAACTCGTCTATCGATTTAGTATATATAGTAGCTCTAAAGAGGTCTATAAAGGTAGCGTAGTCGTCTAAATCCTTATAGTATAAGAGCTTACTATTCTTATAAACCGGCTTCTACTTTATAAGCTTCCTCGCCTACGCTTAGACGTTCTTAAATATATACTAGGCGTAAATTAGGTACGGCGTATTCGGAAAGATCCTATTAAGGGCGTTAATATACTCTCTATCTCGATCTATAACCTAGAGGTTAGGTAGCGGTAGTAAGTAATAGCTATAAAGTTACTTAAACTACTCGAAAATCTACGTAAACGCCTCTTTATCCTCTTTACCTATTATATAGTACCTAAGGGGTATTATATCGCTATAGCTAGTACCCGTAGAAAGATTAAATAATAGCCTATTATACTAGTTTATCTTATAGGTATTGTCCGCGATAATATAGTCCGGGTATAGTTTATAGAGCTCTATTATCTAAGGGTTAAGAATAAGTAGCTTATCGATAGTACCCTTATTAGGCCCCCTTTCTACCTTCTCTAGCTAGTATAGGTAGTTATTATCTTTAAGAATCTTCTTAAGGGTATCCGGAGTAGTTATATCGCCTTATATAAGTCGTCTTACGAGCCTACGAATATTATAGATATCCTCGATAGTCTATAAGCCTATATATAAAGTTAGAAAGGAATCTAGCCGATTCGTTAAAAGGGGTATACGTAATTAACTTATAACTACTATATCGCTCTTATAGCCTTAATAACGACGACTAAGCGCTTACGTTAGTATTTAAGTTATCTAGTACCTCCTTCTTAAATTTCTACTATAGCCGCTACCGCCGCTAGTAGATTATAAAGACGCTAGAGTCGTAATAGTAGTAATTGTACTATCCTCGAGAGCTAGCTATTATCTACTAGCCGTCTAGATTCTTCGAGTTATAAGTACGGATTATATAGCGCTATTAATAATTAACTCGGCCTAAGATAGCGCCTAGCCGCTTCCTCTTATTACGGCGCTTAGGTAGACGCCCTTAATTATAGTTAATAAGGCGGCTAATCTATTTACTAGCTAACTTAGGCCTCGTCGACTTATTACTAGAGCGATATACTACCGTAAATCCGTATTTAGTAGCCTAGAGCTATATAGCGTTATAGGTACGCTCTATTAAACTATACGTCTCGCTAGAAGGTAGATCTACTAATAGACGGTCTATAGGTACCTTATCTTCTACCTTAAAGGGTACGTCCTTATTACCTTTATTATAGCTAGCTATTATAGCGGTAGCTCTAGTAGTAATTACTTCGATATCGAGCTAGCTAGCTAGCTACTCTAGCTCCTCTTCCTTATTACTATCTAGCTCTTAATTACTAAGGATATTACTAAGTCTATCGATAATAACGTCCTCTAACGCTAGCTTATTAAATCTAGAGTTACTAGTATCGCTCTTATCGCCCTTATCGTCGAAGAAGCTAATATCTTAAAAGAAGTCGCTTACTTAAAGGTTACCTAGTTTATCGCCGAAGTACTACTATAAGGATAAGATTAATTACTTATATTAGGCTTAAGAAGTAGTAGAAAGTACTAGAGAGAGGGTAGGTATAGTAGTAGGCGCTATAAGGGCGGAGCGTTAATATAACGGTATATTAAAGAGAAGGAAGATACGTAGGTGGGACGCGACGACGACGTGTCCTGCCAAGACGACGATTTACTATGGGGAAATGGCTAATTATTGGGAACAGGCTGTTACCGTCCCCTGACGGTAATATCGAGATTAATGCCCAAATAACAATCACTCAATGGCCGGTTACCAATCCCCTGCAGCCTTGTGAGTCGTGTGACACTAGATGCTGTTGATCGCGAAGTAGGTACGGTGTACTAAAGGCGGCCGTGTACTCGCGCGCGGCGAATGCTTCTTTCCAGCTTCTTCTGTCCATCTACTGTCTGTTAACATCTTCGTTATTTTCATTCGTTCTTTCAACTACACCCACGCTCTTTTCAAACAACAACAATAACAATGAAGTCCTTCCTCTACGCTGCGCTCGCCCTGCCTCTGGCAGCCAACGCCCTCTTCACCCGCGGCCAATACCAGAAATACAAGTGCATGACACTGGACAAATGGGAGAAGACCAACGAGCCCTGCGCGGTCGCTTGCACAGACTATGCTCTCAAGGCGGATGGATGCAAGGAGAATGACTTCTTCTGCCACTGCCAGCGCACTCAGAGGATCGATGATGTACGGACAACCGATTCATGCCCGTGGACAGACGCTGATACTTCGAGATAGATCATGGTTCCGTGCATGCTGACTCCCGGTGGCGTGAATGCCACTTGCAGCAACGAGCAGCTGGGCAATTTCCAGAACAGTGTCACGGATGTCTGCAAGTACTTCAATGCGACGGCGTATACCGCTTACGCGACTTGCCCGATGCTGGTTTTCCAGTAGACGAATGCTTCCAACGAAGACAAGAGCATGGAGAGGTAATGGTGAAGGATCTGGAGGTTTAGACACGAGCGGGCTGGGTCCAGTGTTGTAATCGGTATGAGACTGTCTTTTGTGTTGAGGTTTCCGATGTATTTTACCGATTTGATGTGTTAAATGAATAAGACAGGCTCGATATTGACTGTACTTCTGCAGTCGCGCAGTTTCGATCCCTTGGACTGTGTCTATGTAGACTTTCGTGTCGAAGTCGTTCTTCCAATTTGCCGCGAGCTCCCTCCTTCCCTCTGATGAAACCAAGGTTTGGCAGGAGCGGGCGGAGAGCTCCTGCTGGAGGGTCCCGTCATTTAGCTTTGATGTCGACCTCAGCTCCTCAGCTTTGACAACTTCACACACTCTCAAGACCAAGCATGTCCCACGAAATCACGAAATATGGACGCATCGACGGAGCCGCGCGAGCGCAAGGTCCGCATCGCCTGTCAAAGATGCAGGGAGCGCAGGATCAAGGTATGTTGGGTTTGACCCACATCGTCCTTCATACTCACCCGTTTCTAGTGTGACGGGAAAGCTCCGTCATGCTCGAAGTGCGAAAAAGCTGGCGTCCAGTGCATCGACGTTAGCACTGTGGCCAGCGTTGGGTCTGTTCCGAGAGGGTACGAGACCAAAATCCCATCTGCACAGGTCACCACTGACTCGTACAGACTTCTGTCAGATGCCCTGGCACGGGTTGCTTGGCTGGAGGATTTGGTGAAATCACGTCTGCCCGATGTGGATCTCACCAACGAGTCTCCGCAAACGACTGCAGACGTGCCTGGCACAGAGGCGGTCCAGCCGTCTTCGAATGTGTCGTCCAAGCGGCGGGCAACTGAAGCTGGGCTTGACAATGGCCGTAAGGCCGTGAATCATGGAAGCCGCATGGCTTTGGACTTAGGCCTGATCTCACTTAACGCAAGTAACTCTAGGATGCACTACCTTGGGGCCTCATCGGGACACTTCTTCGCCGACCTTTTACAAGGAAACGGCGACGCTCGCTTTGCTGGTGACGACCAATCCGCAGAGTCCAGCGATCTGGACGAAGGTCCAGCGACTGAGAGTAGTAATGATACAGCCCGTCATAGAACTTTGGCTGTGCTCGAGCTATTACGCACGGTAAGCCACTGGACATTTTCTCTTATCTCGCTTCCTGATAGATTTGCTTACGTTCTGTACAGGTCCTGCCAAAACAGGAGGAGTGCAGTCGCCTGGTTCGATTGTTTTTCCATTACTATCATCCGGACTACCCAGTCTTACACCAACCTAGCATCCAGGCCCTTGTCGCAGCTCTGTACGACTCGATCAATGCTCCATCACCTAACAGTCTTCAAGCCAATGGTTGGCTGAAGGACAACCATGCGCATAGCTACAACGGACAGCTATCTCACAACGATGGCTTATCTTCCATGCCTCTTTCGACAACTTCAGCGGGTGCACAGCTGCTCTACGTTCTGGCCATCGCTGCTCACTTGCAAAATCACAAACACCGGTTTGGAGCGGATCCCCGCGCATATGAGGACCTTGCCATCAAGCTGATGTCCAAGACCTTGGGAGATGTCTCGCTCGAGTCGGTGCAATTAATCGTCCTTTCGGTGCTACATGGCTTCATCAGCGGCAAAAGCGGTAATCCTTGGGTCTTCTTACATCTTGGGATGGCATACGCTGTTGACCTTGGTCTCCATCGTGGGGCTCGAGACTCATGTACTTTGTCGCCCGAAGCAATTCAGATGCGGAGAAGAGTGTTCTTCTGTCTTTATGAGCTGGACAGGTAAGTATACATAATCTCAGCATTGACAAGTCTGAGTCTAACGTCATCACAGATCCATTAGCTCTGTCCAAGGCAGGCCTCTGGGGTTTCAAGATGACACATTAGAGCTCGCCCTCCCAAGTCGGCTCGCTGACGACAGCAATCACTCAAGTCCAGAGGATCAAGTCTTGATGGACTATTCGATTGCACGCTTCCACTGGGCAAAGCTGATATCTGAGATCAAATATCGCTTCTATCGATTCTCGTCCGGCACCACGCCCTCGTCCATACGCAGCGAGACTCAAATCGATATACACAGCAGACTGGACCAATGGACCTCCGACGCATTGCAACATCTGAACTCTGTGGCCGACAAGAGGGTGTCCATGCTCAAGTCCAAACTTCAGATCAACTACGAATACGCAGTTTGTCTTTTATATCAACCTTCGCTCGGTTGTCGTACTCCCGAATCTGCGGCACTGCAGCGCTGTTTCGACAGTGCAAAGCAGAGACTGAATCTGTACTGGTCATTGCATGAGCACGATGCGTTGACAATGAGCTGGCCGGTCATACACGGAATATTCTCCGCTGGAACGACGTTGATTTTCTGCATTTGGGCTTGTCCACAGGTCCGCGCTTCCATGGCGACAGCTCAAGTCTCGAAAGATCTACGGCTGTGTACAAACCTGTTAACTCTCGGAAGTATGTGGTGGGCTCCAGCCCGGCGTTGCGGTCGTAGCTTTCAATCGCTGGTCGACTTGACAACAGATGCCTTTCTCCTCCCTACGAAATCGACTGCTGCATCTATCCCTGATCCGCACACCACTCCCGCAAGCTTGAACAGCTTTGATGCACCGGAACTCGAGAGCGATGCTTGGGAACATGCTGATATCGAGGAGATGCTCAGATCATTCATGCAGAATGACTATCAGTTTGCAGATATGTTTGGCTCGTTCCCGACCGACTTCCCTGATCAATACTACGCAACCTCTGATTTCGATATACCCTCAATGCAACCATGAGACCAAAGACGACAGAGCGTTCGATACAGCAAGCTATGTACAGCGGGTGACAACCTCATGATACTACTTTCTCAGACGAGCAATGACAGGACCCATTGCTTCACCGTTCTGTAAGGCTGCGAGAGTCTGCTCGTCAATCTGCGCTCTCTCCTGGACCAGCCTCAAACAGTCTTCGGCTTTCTCTGGTGGGATAGCCACAACTCCATCTGCATCTGCAAGAATGTAATCTCCGGGCTTGATCGTCAATGGTCGCAACTGCGTTTCTGACGTGAACTGCACCGGAACGTTGATTGCAGCACTGCGAGTGAAGGATGCGGATCCAGGAGCAGCGATGGCACGAGCGAACATCTGGACTCAAATATAAGCAAATGATCTCTGACAAGTAATAAGGTCAGACCCACCGGCATCCCCAGCTCACGATGTTCATTGATGTCGCGGAAGTTTCCATCAATGACGATGCCTTTGGCGCCGAGTCGTTGCGCCCTCGTGGCCATCAGGCCGCCCCAGCAGGCTGTGAATAGGGAGCGAGGCTGCGAGATGAGAACCACGCTTCCCTCTGGAATGCTGTCCACGAAATGCGAAGACGGAGTCGGAGAAGTTGTGTCTGCTGCATCGACCATCAAGACCTGCATTGTCAAATATCAGTCAACAAAGCTGCAATAGATGGACTGGGAAAGGCTGAGCCAACACGCACTGTATACGCAGGACCGAAGATCTTGGTGTCTCCGGCTTGAGCATCAGGCGAGAACATCTTGATGCCGTGCATGTAGCCGCCATATCGATGGCCGAGCTTGACCAGAGCATCTGCGACCTGAAACAGAAGTCAGTGGGAGATTGACGTCTGACGACTATCAGACTGACATCACAAGATGCAAAACGACCGATGGCTTTCAATGCTTGCTGAGACATGACTTGTGGCGGCAAAACTGAGTGGATAAGAGCTGGGCTTCAATTCTGAAAGCCTGACGTCTCGAGGCGAAAGGTGACAGAAATTCGTACATTTGAGAATCCTCTTTAACGAGCTACTATCTCCAGTCTTTGATCGACATGGCCGATATCGTCCGAGAGGTGTGTCCCGTTATGACAGACGCTCTTCATGTCAAAAACGGAGCCATCCAGCCGAGCGGATGCATCCGGCTCCTGCATAGCACCGAATACATTTCTTCAACTCTCCATTCGCTCATCTGCCGAAGAACGTTGCAGCAGATCTATAATGGCACAAGGAGCTTTACGGCGATTTGAGACGGGCTTGAGGAAGGTTGGAACTTTTGCGAATACTTGGACTACAGAAACGACTGGCATTCAATGAAGCGTTTCACGACCTATGAGGCCAGACTGATGATAGGCTGGTTGGGCCTTGAGCGATCACCAGCTTGACATCTCTCAAGCATTCTTGCCGTCATTCAAGCGCTCGATTGTCATATCGTTCGATTTTGCTTCGGCGACTTGTTCAAAGTCATCAAGATCGTCTAGATCTCGGACCAGACGTGGGCCTTTACGTCCGATGACATCTGCTTTGTTGTCAGCAACTGGCCAGAAAGAGGACGAATTATACAACTTACGCCATGGAAGGTCGAACACAGCATCGACGGACTCCAAGCTCATGCCCTTCAACTCAGGCACGAAGAACCAGACCCAAAGGAGTCCAACGGCAGATACTGCGGCGAAGAAGAACATGGTACCGGCGTTTGTGAGCCCGATGAACATCTCAGGCACTGCTTTCGAATTTCCAAACCTATGCAGCAGTCAGCAAAGACACACTGGCCTTGTTGCCATTTTGGGTACTTACTGATTGGCGAAGTGCAAAACCATGGCTACGGAGCTTCCCAATGCTCGAAGGCGTAGTGGATACGTCTCGGCACTCATCAGATACTGCATCGTGTTCCACCCAGCCGCCCACCCAACACCGCTCATGTATATCATGACGACGGCCCCGGTAGCGGCTCTTTGCGTGCTGGGTGACTGCGGGCCCTCAGCTTGGCCATCAATCTGGAGGAAGATGGCGACATAGAGGAGAGCAATGGACTGGAGTGTTATGCCGCCGAGCATAGACCTCTTCCTCCCAAGCCAATCGATGAGAAAGATGGCACAGATGATCGCGGTGGCCAATTTCACGGCGCCCAAGACTGCTGTTGCGAGGAGGCGACCTTCTGTTCCGGATGTCCCGATCATGGCGAAGTAACGAGGAGCGTAGATCGTGATGCTGGATGCCCCGGACCATTGGCTCAGCAGCTGGGTCATGATTGATAACATCAATCGATACCGGTTTGGCGGTGGGACGACGAACTCTCGCAGGATGGCCCATCGGTCGTTGGTCTGTGTGGCCTCTGCTTCTCGCTCGAGCTGGTCGCTGATGTCTTTCAGTTCGCCGATCACAAAATCGTGATCTTCGGGCAGGTTGCGGATCTTGGAGAGATTCTGTCCGGCTTGTTGAATCTTTCCAACCTTCACCAGCCACCTGGGGGACTCGTTCGAGAACAACGAGCCCAGGGCGATCAAAGCGGCGAAGTAGACGTGGAGGAGGTTGGGCAAAATCCACCGCAGCTGAGCGTCGTCACGGACATGCAAGGACGAACCCCAGGCAGCGAAGTAGGCCAGCATCGTCCCGAAATATACCTAAAAGTGAAGGACAGAAGGTCAGTAGATGTCTCAGACACAATACAGGATGGCTTCTGCCCTTGAGTTTACGCACCATTCCGGCGAAGACAGAGACCGCCAGGCCTCGGAAGGCACCTGGTGCAATCTCAGCCAAGTATGTCGGTCCTACGACTGTGGTCTGGCCGATTCCAACGCCGGCGATGAATCGTCCTGCTATGACCATAGCAAGGCTGCCGTTCGCTGCAGCGGCCAGATAGATGGCGATGCCAATCACTGCGATTACCCGGTTAATACCTCCTAATACTTCGCCGATGGCAGGGGAAGGCTTACTCCACACGAGAACGAGCTCTCGAACTGCCCAAACTCGACCGATCTTGTCAGTCAAGAAGAAAGCCACCAGGGACCCAGCAATGGAACCGAGCTGCACCATGGACGTGATATTAGAGAGTCTATTGGCTTGTGCATTGGCACTCAGCGACGGATCCTCCAGCTTGAAGTGATTCGAGAATGAAGGCAGCGTTGTTGTCGTTCCAATGAGACCTTCGTCGAGGCCGCGAACGGCTCCCATGAAGCCATAGACTGGTCAGGTCAGCTTTCTGTCTATCAAGTGCACGGTCAGCCGTCGAAATACCGAGAATGCCGTAAAACAGGCGCCCATTGAGCACTTGCTCTGGCAGATGTTCGTTTCCATGCCTGGACAGCAGAAGTTTCTTCAAGAAGAACATGGTGTTGACAACAAAGCTGTCACGATACGATACAGCTAAAGTCGAAGCAGGACGATCATAAGAACATATCAAGGGAACACTATGAGTCTAGGACCTAGTCGTTCCCCTCCGACTTGGTAACCTCGTATAACGCCACTTCCTGCTGGACGGCGTTCTCCTCACTCTTAGCAGAGACAAGCCGGAGTACGGCAAGTCATTGATCTCGCATTTCACAGACCATTGAGGGCCGGGTTGTGGATCATGGCGCAATGGTTCTCCCACACGGAGATCTCCCTGAAGGATTCCGGGCCTTCACCAGCTACGATGCTGCATGCCGGAGGACTCCGAACTCCTTCGCCAGCCATCGTACCGCGGAAATAAAGTCATGGAGGCACACGATCGACACAATGATCTTGGCTAGGGCGAAGAAAAGAGGAACCTAAATATGTTGCGAGAACGTGAGCTGTTGAGAGCAACACGAACATGACCAGAACACAACCTACCGTCGAGATGACGGGCGGTACAATCAACATTCCTCCGACTCAAGCTCGAGAGTGGGCTACAAGAGTACTACAACAAGTCGGCGTACCTGATGAGCATGCCAAGATCGTGGCCGACAGCCTCGTGCTTGCAGACCTTCGAGGCGTCGATACTCATGGTCTCAACCGACTTCCTGGATACATCGCCCGTATTGAGGCTGGATCGCTAACACTGTGAGGCTCTTCGTTACAACATGCGTATTTTTCATTGACTGACTTCAAGGAGGTCGCCATTGTTCAACATCGATCAAAAGACACCTGTCATGGCGAGAATCGATGCTCAGAGCGGCTTTGGATTCGTTGCCGGTCATAAAGCGATCGATCACTGCATACATATGACCGAGACATTTGGTGTTGGCATTACTGCTGTTAAGAATAGCAGTCACTTCGGAATGGCGGCGACGTACTTGTTGAAGGCTATTGAGAAGGGCTCCGCTGCCATGGTGTTCACAAACGCCAGTCGCTCGATGCCACCTTGGGGCAGCAAAGAGCCTTTGCTAGGAACCAGTCCCATGGCTGTCGGCTTTCCCGGCGGAGAGAAAGGAGACTTCATATTAGACATGTCTCCCTCGGTAGTAGCAAGAGTACGTTCAAATTGTCCAAATCTCGGGACTGTCTAACGTGGTAATCAGGGAAAAGTCCGCAAAGCAGCCCGAAGAGGCGAAAAAATCCCAGCAGACTGGATGCTCGACGCCGACGGTCGACCAACAACAGACCCCTTCGCAGCTCTCAAAGGCACAGTCCTCCCGATCGGAGGTCCCAAAGGCTCAGGTCTCGCTACCATGATGGACATCTTCGGCGGCCTCATCACAGGAGCTGCTTTCGCAGGAGACGTCAACGACCAGTACTCAGACGTAAGCAAGCCTCAAGGCGTTGGGCATTGGTTTATGGTCTTCAAGCCTGAGGCGTTTCTCGATTCGAGAGAAGAGTACCTTCAACGCATGGATACGTTGATGGATCGGATTCGCGATTGTGCGCCTGCGGATGGGGTGACGAGGATTTATACGGCTGGGGAGATGGAGGCGGAACGGCAAGTGGTGAGGGAGAAGGAGGGTATTCCGTATACGTGGCAGGAGATTGATAATCTTCATGAGTCGGCGGTCAAGGTTGGAAGTAAAGCCAGGTTGATATGATCAATGAGCTGGCCATCGCATGTGTTTGTTGCTCCAAATGCTCCAGCATCTAGTCTAGATAATCCTTGATGTATTTGTTCAAAATCTCAATCGACAGCCCGCTGCCTCCGCAAACAATCACAACGACACGACTGCCCGGTCTTAAGTCGGGAAGGAACGTTTTGAGCTTGCCTGTGTACAGCACTGCCAACGATACTGCGCACGCTGGTTCAACCAAAAGTCGCTCGTCATCCGCAAATCGCTTGCAAGCCTCCACAGTCTCCTTGTCTGTGAGCGTGGCACATGTTATACGGTCCTTGTTCATGGCATACTTGAATGCCTGCTCAGATACTGTTCGAGCCCCAAGTGTAGTAGCAACGCTCGTTATGGCAGGCAATGTGATCAGCTCTCCTTGCTGTACAGATTTGGAGAGAGCATCTGCTCCAACAGTCTCCATCGCCAGGACTTTCGGCTTGGTTGCGCTGTCCCATGCTGAGTGTCTCTCAAGCCCCTGCATGATGCCGTTCAGAAGACCGCCGCCGCCAACGCTACAGATGATGGCATCTGGTAGTTCAGGCCGTTCAGTCTTGGGAGCTCCGTGAATTGGGTAGTGCTTATCCACGGTAGGAAGTTGTCGAACAATGTCGTCAACGACGGTCGAGTTACCAGCCCAAACGGCAGGGTGATCGAAAGGAGGGACGTATATCGCCGTCTGCCCTTGCTCTCGGGCTTCTGGCAGGACCTGGTTCCGGAGATATTCGTCCGCTTCGAACCATGATGCTCCAGTCTGGAGGACTGCCGTGGCTCCAGCGGTCTTTATCTTGGCAATCATGTAGTCGGATGTCGAATTCGGGACAACGATGGTCGCCGGACAGCCGTATGTGACTGCGGCAGAGACACAGCCAAGACCTGCGTTTCCGCCTGAGCTGCAGAAGAAGTGCGTCTTCTTGAGAGTCTCTTGACCATCGACACTGCCATTCATAGAGCCCTTTGGAAGATGGGCACGAATGAGATTAGCCATACCGCGGCTTTTGAATGATCCGGATGGCTGGTTGTTCTCAAGCTTCAGGTAGATGTTGCTGTACACGACGTTAGGTCATTCCTCATAGTCGATGAAGAGATGGAATACTTACTATCCTGATAACTCGGACAAGCGTTTGGACCATACCAAGGGCGTTTCGATCCAAGGCTGCTTGGCCGCAGCACCTTCCAAGGATTCGGCCATGCCGATTTTGGTCGGTGGGAAGGGACTTGATAGATGTCAAATCAATCGCACGACTGTCTGCGAAGGGAGTCTTCTTGATAGACCATTCACAAGGAAATGATTGATCGATGTTTCCTGAAAGTTGTCCATTCAAAGCCTTCACTTACGCCCTACCAGTATCCACAATGTCTGACTAAGCCGATACATGATTGGCGCAAAGCAAGAGCGATGAGATGAGTGGGTCTTGTGAAGATGGACTCGACCACTCTTGCCTCCTAGATCAATCTCTGACTTACATACGACTCACAACAGAGAGCCAAATCAAGCCTACTCAGCAGGCTCCTCATCCCAAAACACAAGCGTCCTCAACTCAATGCTCTCCCTCGCCGGCCCTTCATCAGACTCAGTCGCAATCGCCGTGTGTGGACAACATCTCGCCCGACCATCTCTCTTCGAATCAAAGATCTTGAGCAGCAGACATTCGTCCGGTTGCATATTCGAGATGTAGTACCACTGAGAACCTGTCAACAACAGCAAAATCTACTCGACGGTCCACGCACACTGTGTTTCGAATTATACTTGACATCCCATCGATTGACCGTGATCGAGTCGTCGCTTCTGTTAGGATGGATATCTTTGCGATTCTCGGGCATTGGGACGATGAGATCCACACCCACGAGGTCTTCGCTTGGTGAGACGGTGCGGTAGTCGCAGACCGCTAAGGGGTCTCGATGGACGGGTTTGAGGGGTCGCCAGACGTTGATGATGCCTTGGAACATGTCAGCCACAGGGAGATCAAAGTGAACAAAATCCTGGACTGACCCCATCGCTTCTTCATCAACTTCTCAGCTTCCTCCTTTGAGAAGATCGTTCGCAATGCCAGCTCAGCTCCCCAATCACTCTGATCGCAGTGCGCCGATCTCGCCGGGTTCATCCCCGTACACAACCCCTTCTCGCCCTGTTCTCGCCTCACTCGCTCGGCTTGCTCAATGATCTCATCCCAGGTACTCCTTCTAATAACATGGGCCATTGGGACTACATTGCGTGCGCCGGTAACACGTTCTAGCATCTCCTTTGTCTCAAGCCAGTAATTTGCCTTCACGTAGTTGTAGTTGGAGAAGTCGTCATACTTGAGCGAAGTGGGAGAGACGACATGTTGGAATCCCTGCGTGTCGAGAGTGATTTCGTCGTCACATGTTCGCATGTCTGTGACGGTGGTCGGCCGGAGGTCATGCTTTCTCAGCTTCTCGCCGGCGGTGCCCAAGAAGATCTCTTTCTTCCCATTTGGATAGCCTTCCGGCGAGTGATAGCTGATGGTCGTGTTAACGGAGCCTAGTGCGGCCGAGTCTTCCTTGTGGGGCATGCTGATAGGGTTTGTCGCGATCTTTGATGATTCAGCGGGCTTTCGATGATTGATGTCTGCAGGTGTAGTGACTGGCCTTTTATCAGTCGTCGGAAGCCCCGGTGCAGTAGAGTTGGGAAGCCCTAGACGACTGTCGTTGCGTTCCATGTCACGACAGGCTCCATGGGTGATCGTTGCTGGGCATCGATAGGCTCTAATGGTCCGAACGAACGAGCCCCTTTATGCGATGCAAACTCTCGTCAAACTGAATATCAAGTTGAACGGCCTCCAAATCCCCAGAACCTTTGACGCGAGAAGATTGTGCTTTCCGGTACTGGTTGTTGGCTGATCCTT
Source organism: Zasmidium citrigriseum (assembly GCA_002786025.1). Classification (NCBI taxonomy): domain Eukaryota; kingdom Fungi; phylum Ascomycota; class Dothideomycetes; order Mycosphaerellales; family Mycosphaerellaceae; genus Zasmidium; species Zasmidium citrigriseum. Next base: position 271,760 of record NHNW01000036.1, on the reverse strand, counting down.
GTCAAGTCATCCTGAGCTTCGCATTCAATGCGATATTGCTGGGTAGACGCCTCATCAATGCTGACTTCCGTGTATTCGGGTGTAGAAAGTGTCCGACAAAGTTCAGGACCGATGGTCAAATGGAGAGTGTAGAGAATCCAACTCTCCTGTCCATGTATCAGGCTTTGACAATGATGACTGATGAGACTCTCACAGACACTGTTCTCCAGGACTTTACGGATGTCTATGCCATCCGACTCCCGCTCTCATATCGATTCCACATCGTCGAGCTCAAAGAGCTAACACCAGCCCACGCAGATTGAAGCAACCCATTAACCTCCATAAAGGGCTCTCTCACCTGCACAATCGTCGAACTCTCAAAACCAGGTGGCATGTTGTCCCCTGAACTCCGTTTAGTCTTCACCACGAGTGCACTTCTATCCTCCAGGCTCTGTTGGTCAAGAATTGCACAATAGTCTCTCGAAAGGAATCGTGGAGCGTCTTCTGCCTCGCGGAGAATCTTGGCAACCTCTTCCGGGCTCTGGTTGAGGAATGGAGACTCGAAATCGTGAGTCCAGGGTGGCCGTGAGGGGATTTTCATGGGTCCGCCGCCGTGGGTGCGGACGACTGACTTCTGTTTGCGAGCTTCTTCTGGGCTTAGGACTGACTCATCGTTGGCGTATTGCGGCCAATCTGTATGAGTGATGATAACGAGCGCTTGAGCAGCTTCGGGACAGGCGTTGTATGTTTCGAGAAGGAAGTCGTTGATGAACTGTAATAAGAAGATCAGTGTATCCATTTTCGATGTCGCGGTCGACGGGAATAGTCACTCACTTCTGCCTTCACAGGCGCTGTGCAAATAACGGGAATCATGTTGATTGCTAGATTGATGTTGAACTTGAGATTCCTGCTGTGCCGCTCGAGTAGAAGACCTGCATGCAGGCCAAGCATGATGCAAACCAGTCCCTCTCGCCACATGCCAAGGACATGAAACATTGAGCCGCAACCTCCTCCCAATTGATCACCTACCCCCAACCCACATCTCATCCTCTCCTTGAATCTCCCTAACAACAACATCAATCTCCGTCTCTCTCGCCTTCTTCCCCTCATACGCCTGCACAGCGCTCACAATAAGCACCATAAGCTCCTGCTTGCTCTCCTTCGACAGACCGCCTCCATCATCGACAGGCAATTCCACAACTACCCGAACGTATCGATAGTCTTGCTGGTCGGCACCTGACCCTCCGGCGAAGAACCAGTTGCCATGTGAGTTGGCCAGAAAGTGGGAGATTACGCGGATGGAGGAAGACGGTGTGCTCGGGTCAAAGGATCTATGTGCTGCCACGAGACGATTGGGTAGGTCGAGGCTGAATGAGCGAGCAGCTTTCGAGGTGTAGCTGAGGGTGTAGGTGACTGGCCGGGGTGATGTCCATGGTCGTTTTGGGGCGGAGTTTCCAGGTGAAGGGACGTAGGGGGGTGGAGCTGATTTTTCCATGGTTAGGGTTTTTAGTTAAGTTTTTGAGAGTTAATATTTCTGTGAGTGCTTGCACCGCCGCTTAGTGGTCTTCCCTTTGAGGACCTGTTCCTTGTGTTGATATAGTAGTGCGATCCACGCTACGGTGTGCAGGGCAAACGAAGGCTGTGCTCGACGACAAAGTGCACCCGTTCGAAGCGCAGAGAATCCTTTGGTATTCGAGAGGTGGCTGAGTCCCCGCCGCCTTCAAAGGCGGGCGTGACGCCCGATCGTCTCCCTCCTCACCTCATTGAGAAGCCTGCCTCATCGACTCATTCCAGCTAGACGCCGCGGCGCGACGCCCTGCCGCGATGGACCGGACGGGAGGGAACCGAGGGATGGAAGAGATGGCAGAGATAGTGAAGGAGGGCAAGGGCGAAATGGGCGTGGCAGGTCCTGCACCTGGGACTGGACATATGCAAGCCAAGCTCCAGCTCGCAGAATCGCGAGCGGCTGCGGTTCGCTGAAGAGCAAAATCAACCTGTGACCAAGACACTGATCACACTGGTTGAGGACAGCTCCTGCAACTGTGCCGTGTGCCAGACATGTTGCTCAAAATGTTGCAGCAGCTTCGCGGCCTCGCAGACAATGTGGGTGCCACGAAGGACGGGATTGCAGAGCTCAATGTGCGCCACCGCCATTCGCGATGTTATTGAAGATTTCAAAACCTCGTGCCCACCCCGCGGGATTGAGAAAAACGCGGGCTGGGATCGACCGAATTCCGGAGTTCCTAAATAGGTAGCCCGTACACCAAAATCCGACCACACGCGTTTAGCGCGTCCTAAAACATTCCTTTAATCTACCTTCTTTAACTAATAATATACGCTATAACCTATACAATAGTAGGGTAGTTAAATACTAGTATTGTTCGTTAATCTACACGTACCTATAAGCTAACGGAACGTGCCCTCGACCCTTATAACCTATTAAATCGTAGTCCTTCGAAGAAGTAGCCTAAACCCGAACCTAAGCCTAATATACCTTTATTACTACCTTTCGAGCTATTCGAGCACTAAGATAAGGAACCTATAGACGATAAAGATAAAGAAGAAGATATTAATAATAGTTACGCGCCGATAAGAGACGCACAATAGGACCGCGAGCCTATCGATATATTAGACGTAGAGCTAACCTTAGAAGTTTCTATATCTTAGTTATTAACGTAATTATAGGCTAGCCGAAAGCGACATTTATAAGAAGATACAACGGCGGTTAAGCGAAGGCGTAGATCTCCTATAAATAAGACTAAAGGGGTATTAATAGACGAAAGTAGTCTTTATAAAGAAGAGGATATATTTCGTTATAAATCTTAGTAGTATATCTATTAGAAGCGAGAGCGGCTCGGTACTATATACAACTCTAATATTAAGAGCACTAATACTACTATCTAGACGGAGTTTTAGTAATAGATAGACGACTTTATTACTAAGGAAGTAGCCGAGAACTAGGACTATAAGATCGAGGTATATAGGCTAGTTAGGTTTACGATATTATATAGATTCTTAAAGCTAAGGAAGAGCGATACCCCTACGACTAGATTTACTAGCTATATAGACGATAAGTACTAGACGGTAGCTATAAAGTAGCTAGTAAGGTAGTATAGCGAAGGAAAGAAAGATCTCTTTATAGACGTCGTCTATTAGGTAGAGTAGCTACCTAAACCTAAGAGGTAGATAGACCTTCGTACGCTAGTAAGTAATTAACGAAGGCGTAACCTTCTAAGCTCTTAAGTACTAAGATCGACACTAAGAGCGAGCGGCTAGGTACCTAGATCTACTATAAGGACTACTAACGAAGAGGTACTAGACGATATCGAAGTAGTAGAGCGAGAGCTTAACGAGACTAGTAACTAGCGGCTCTAACTTATTACTCGATAGCGCTATACTAACCCTACTTACTATAATAGTAAGGCAGAGGGTATTTACTAGTATTAGGGTGTAGATACGGCTAAATATTACTACCCTATCCTCGCCGAGCTTATATCTATATAGGCAACTAGTATTAGAAGGGGTACCCTTATAATCTAAGATCTAGGTGCGTAGATTAGTACTTAACTAGTTTATAGTATAATAAGGAACCTACGTACCGCTAGCGGCTTATAATTAACGAAGAACGGACGTAGAGCTAACGGCGGCGGTCTAGTCTAAGTTAAGGTCGTTAACGTACTCGAGACTCGCCTAAGGAGCGCTACTAGCGGTAGTAGCGGCCTTACCGTCGCTAACGATAGCCTACCGCGTAGTTCTTAAGTTTCCGTACCTAATACGAAGGAGTAACGAGAGCGCTTCTTCTACTAGCTTATAGAGCGACTAGACTAGAAGAACAAGGTAGGGGATATCTAGGCTATAAGGGTAGCATTTAATAGCGACGATCTAAGCTTATAGCAAATCGGAAAGGTATCTCTAGACTACTAGAAGCAATATAGGCTAAAGGGCGGACAATACGAGAGGGTATAGTAGGTAGTCTAGCGTTATAAAGAGCGCTTTATTTAAAGCCGATGTTTAGAGCTTACAAGCTAGCTGGATTTACTACCCTTACTATACTATAACTTACTACTAAGTTATTTTTTTTCTTAGCCCTTTAGATATATTAGAGTATAAAGTGTATAGACCTTCCGTATATAATTTTCCTATCGTATAATAGTATTATTAGCGGTCGATTAAGGGTCGAAGGTTATTAAGCTTCTAAAGAATCTAAGCCGGCTTTATAGATAGGGGATCTATAAGGAGGAAATCTAAGGTCTTAGCAGATAAGCTAGATACCCCTATCTATCGATAGGTACCTACTATACTGCTACTACATTATTATTTTGTAACTAGTCTAATATAGTGCGATTCTACATATCTAATAGACACTCCGCTAACTTATATTATTAAATTTAGTATAGTATTGCGTTGTATAGAACCTCCGAAAGCTAAAGCCTAACATCGATATACCCTCTAAGCCTAACCCCTTAGACTTTCTAACCTATAGCCTATACCTACTACGCCGAAACTACCTCTCGGCGTCCTTACTACTAACCTCTATTATTATATATTACAAGAAGTCTCTAAAGGTCTTAAACGCCTTGTACAACATCTAATACTTCTTAATCTATACCTTTAATACTAAGAAGGATTGCTTAATAGGGTTGAAATTAGGTAAGTAGGGCGGTAGATAGATAACCTAATACCCGTAGAAAGCGGCTAAGCTAGCTACGTAGTTGTCTCGTTTATAGATAGACGTATTATCTATTATAATAATCGAGTTTAGTTATAGCTGTAGTAAGATAGTAAACTTAAACTACTCTTTAAAGCGGGCTCCGTTAATAGATCCTTAGTATATAAGGGTGCCTTTAAGGTATCTATCCTTTATTATCGCTAGTAATATCGACTATCGCTTAGAGCGGTGTATAGAAGTCTTCTTAGAGTAGTTAACACCCTTCGGTAACTATCTATATTTACGCTAGCCTATACGCTCGTTAGAAGCACTCTCGTCTATATAGACAACCCTATTAGAATCTATATCGAGTTGTCTAAGTTTAAAGAGGGTACGCGCCTTAGGGTTAGCCTCTCTCGCCTTCTTCGTCGCCTTCTTCCTTATCTAGCCTATAGAGCCTAGAACCCTATAAAGAGTCGTAGTACTAACTACCTTCTTATATTTATTATATAGATACTATAATATCTTATCGAAGTAGGCCGTAGGGTTATTATTAAGGAATATCTTTAAGGATTGCTCTTTAATAGGAAGTAGAAGGCGTAGACGGCTATTCTTTAAGCTAGTAGATAGATATACCTCTCTAGTCTCGTATATATTCTTTCTTATCTTATCTATATACCTTCTACTAATACTAGTTACTAGGCGGATATTACGGCTACTCTAGCCTTAACTAAAACGCTCTCGAAGAGCAGTAATCTAATAGCGAGGTAGTCGAAGGGGGTACTCTTTAGCGGCGGCGAGGGCGGCGGCGGTAGGTATATTACGCCCGGAGGTTAGGTAACCGGCGGCCTATAGGCTACTAACACCTATAATAGTATATAACACCGATATATTAAGCAACAAGGAAATTATGAAGGTTGGGAGAAAATGAAGGAGAGTCCAGAAGTTTTGGTGTGATTTACTAGCAAAGTTCTGGGCCGAGGTTTTTGGCTGCCCTGAGCGGGGTGGGCACGAGGTTTTGAAAACCCCAGTATAGGATACGGTCGTTGCAAAGCGTCGTCGGCCTGATACACGCCGTGAAAGCATTTGGCTCGGCGACGCCACTGTCCTCGATACAAAGCGTTGTGCTTTCAGCGCCGGCCATTCGTGCATTGCATCAGCGGCTACCGGCGCTCGACAGCCCGAACGACAGGATAGGACCGTCTGCAACTGCAACTGTTCTATTTCGCCAGCGTGCCTAGAGAACATGCGTTACGCGGTCCACTGCACATGCGATTGGATGGCTTATTATATCATATCATCCTCGCGGCATCTCACAGAAGCGCCGACTGCACCCCCGTACGGAAAAAGGAGCTTCCAGCAGTGTGATCGCAAGTGGCTATAAGTCTCCTGCCTCTGGCCTTTGAGGCCGGTGAGGAAGCAGCAGACTCGTCGGAAGGTTCCCTACTTCAGTTGAATACGTTCTCAAATCTCTTTGTCTATTGTGCTCTTTCTACTCAAAAGCTTTGTCACGATGCCAAATCCGCTGGATGCACAAGTGCCGTCGTTTATGCTGCTTCCACACTTTGGGATCAAGCCCGACGGCCAAATCAAACTTGGAGCCATCATCAAGCATGACAAGCGCTCCAACCTTCCTAATCCTGAAATGATACTCAACAAAGGCGCTTTCCTTACGGCGACTGATCCTCAGGAGATTGTCAAAACGGACTGGGTGCACAACAGTACCGAGGAGAATTCGCACGAGGTTAAGCTTTGGGCGGACATACCGTCGATACAAGGCATTGGCGGCGGCATTGAGATCGGAAACCGTCGCGCATATGGTCTGAAGGTCCACTGCAGGGAAATGAAGACTACCTGGTTCAACCCATCAACGCCCGAGCTAATACAGGCCTGCGAGGATCCGAGAGTCGCCAACGTCGCAAAGCCCTGGCCTCGAGGAACTGACGTTTACCTTGTGGCGGGGCTTATGGTCGCGGAAGATGCCACCGTTGAGATACACCGAGAAGGCAAAACAGAGAGGCGATTTAAGATCGGGGTGGATGGAACTGGAGTTGGCGTTCCGGTTTCTGTTGGTCCCGAAGTTGGTCACAGCAAGTCAACAGGAAGTGACACAACCAGCAACATAGCCCATCCATTTCTTCTCGCATATCGGCTCCTTCGCATTCGCAAGAGCATCAAGGCCGCAGTCGCCGAGACTCCGTTCACGAAGTACGCTCTGTTCGATGATGCAGAACAGGCTAACGAAGACGAAGTGTTTGAGGTAGTAGAATTCGATGAGAGCTCGAGAGTAGAGGAGACGGGAAGTTCTAGTTGATGTACGAAATACCTGGCTGTAGATGTTCATTATCGACGATACACAAGTTCACGGATTTTTTCGAACAAATAGTTGTCCTTGCGTTGTATGAAGAAAAACCACGGTCTGAGGTACTTGTACTCTCCCGATTCCCTTTGCATCTCTTCTAGGACTCGAGCCAGTCTACGCGGGTCCCTCAATCTGTCCAGGGTTTCATCCGCATCAGGGGTACCGCGATCGAGGACAACCTGCATGATCAAAGTAGCGATACCGGTGACGATAGGGGTCGCGAAAGATGAACCGGATTTGCGCACCTGTATTGAGTCCCCGTTCTCATCGACTTGGTTAGACCAGACCGGTACATGCTCTCCAAGAGCTGCGAAGTGAAGTCCAACATCTCTGGTACTTGGATTACTCGCAGATGGAGTGCCCATGCCTGAACAAGCAAACACACAGATTGTATTAAGATGAGATGCTGGCCAGGCTGCATCTTTGTTGCGACCGCAGTTGGCGGCAGCTGCGAAGATCGGAACACGTTTGTCGTAGGCGTAAAGGATAGCGCTCGCTACAAATGGAACGTCTTCGTCCAACCCGGCTGAAAAGGAAATGGCGTGGACTTTCCAAACGTTCACAGCATATCTGATCGCCTTGTGACATCAGTTAGCACGTTGCGAGATCGAAAATGTGTTGGGATGCTTACATTTGCTACTCCCTGAGCAGTGACTGCTGGCGGACGTCCGTCTTGCATCGGGTTTCGACTGGTAAAAACTCGTGCGACGAATATATCGCAGTCGGGCGAGACTAGGAGCAATGCACTCACACAGGATGTGCCATGACCATCCTCGTCCTGGAACTTGATCGTGCAACCTTCCGTGTTTGTTTCATGTCCAATCCACGTCCTGCACTCTTGTACTCGGTCAATTTGGTCTTCCAAATGTGGGCCGCGGAGGTCAAATCCAGTGTCTAGTACTGCGACTCTTGGTCTGGAATTCCCTGGAGGGGTACTGAAGACGTTTCTGCGCATTGTTTCCATCATCGCCAACCAGTCTTTGGATGCACTTAGAGGTAGTCAGTTCAATGCACCAAATGCTTTCCCAGACCAAGTAGCACTCACGCGTCTCCTCTGGCATCTTCCTTGCTTTCGCTCCCATCGAAGAAATCATAGTATTTTCTGTTGGTGCCCGAACTATCCTCTGGTATCAAACTTCGATTCTCAAGTTGTGACATGGGACCCCATGATCTTGTACATCTTTCGTAGATGCTATCGGCGGACAGACCATCTTGGAGATACCCAAGAATCTCCTTGATAAGCGACTCGCGCGTGGCATCCGTGCTTCCGAGCGTTAATCCCCAGTTCTGGCAAATTTTCACCGCTTGCCTGAGACCATTGCTTACTTCTTTGCCGTCATGATACAGAAATCTGCTGATTTCTTCGTCGAGGTCGCGGACGATGTCATCGAGGTCGCAGACATCTAGGATATCCCTCTCATGAAAGCTGGCATCCGGTAAAGCAATCTTCAACAGCAGGACTGCGAACTTGATCATGAAGTAGGGATGAGGCGCAAGGTCCTGCTCATTCGCAGCGTCTTGCTGGAGATCACATGCGGCGTACGGGGTCTGGTAGCCGTCAGAAGAGCCGTCAGGGGTTTTGTGTATCCATATCGTCTGTAAGTCCCAGGCAGCGGGCAGCCAATGAGTACCGCACAGCGAAAGCAGCGACTGTACGAGGACGCAGGAAATAAATGCAGCGCATTCTCGTAGTGTCGGGTCGTGGTTGGCTGCTCGCAACCAAACCTCCAGCGTTTGAAACTCCGGAATAGGATGTTTGACCTGTTCACCTTGACCAGCAGACCATACTACGCTCCTGTTATAATGAAATGTAATCGCGCGGCTGGGCCATCGTGAAGTGCTGTGCAAGTCACGACAAAGATGGCAGCCATTGGGGTCGGGGTTTCCTAGTGGGTTTTCTCTCGACATCTGTTGTGAGAAGTCGACAGCACGCCATCGCTGCTCGCTTCGCTGGTGCTGGTTTGAGCAAAATACGCGCAAAATTTCCTTGCTCAATTCCGTAGAGCCGAGGAACAATCTCAGCTCGTGTCGCTGGGGTTCTGGACATGTCTCTTCGTACCACCTTTTGAAGAGAGTATAGACTTCGAATTTGCTCGCGTCCCCTCTCTTCATATTGGCTGTCTCTGAAGGTCCAATAACGGGACTCGGAGGACTGATGTTGCCGGTACCGGTGTATTGTAGCAAGACCTCCAGATGGTCGAGCAACAAATTGGCATAAGGCTTCTCGAAGTCGATGCCACGGAGACAGATGTACATGGCGGCTTGGGCTTCGTCCTTAGTAACTTGGTACAGAAGATCGAGCTTCGCTCTTTCGCCCGCAGGAACTCTGGCGCGCGGTAGGTCGGCCTTTATTTGGTCGTCAATCAAGACGTCGTAGGCTCCCACAACCCGCATGATCTTTGCTTGCAGGCTCTCAGGACAAGGCTGGCCTGCGCTGGACAAATTCGGCAGAACATCTTTCAATCTTAGCAGCTTGACTTTCAGGACGGAGAAGAACCCGAATTCAGTGCCGCCAGACAATGAGCCAAGTCGACGAAAAGTGATAGTCAGTGCAAAGGTCAGCAGCTCGACACCATGGTCCATGGCTGCGAATTTGAAGGGATGGAGGGAAAGAGTCTGGACAACAGGTAAGGGTCCTCGGACATACGTGTGCCTTCAAATCAGTCAGCCGTCCACGTGAAGGGGGTGCATGCCCATGCATGCCCACGGCGGCAGCTGGAGTGCCCAAAGAGCAGCTGGCTGCAGAATGCATCTTCCATATATGTGCGATCACAGATTGTAACCAATGATAGTGGCGCTTTGTATGGCACGACATGCATGATTGTGCCACTTGTACGTAAGCCCTGGGCTTGTGCGGCCTTCTTCCGTCAGCCCTTCCACGTCAAGTTCTCTCCACACCAACGCTCTCCATTCTTCTCCTCAACTACCGCTTACCATTCAAGCCGCGGGCACCAGCGCGTTGGACCGCAAACATGAGTTTCTTTCCAACAGCAGACCCAGAGAAGTTGCGCGCGGCGATGGCCCAGCAGGACGCTCACTATCAGATTTCCGGACAGGCTCCGCAGTCTCATGGGAGACCGCCAGATACAACAAGCGAAAATCCGCGGACGATCTATGATCTTACACTGCAATGTAGGGATGCCTTCCGTCGCTTCATCGAGGACGAAAGCGACGAGAAAGTACGTCTCTGCGTTGAAAGGCTCAGGCACAGGCTGGAAATCTGGATTCAATACTCGGGTGCCTGCGCAGAGCCAAAGCATCGACTCGATGCACTGCTTACAGATTTCGAGGACGTTGCGCGCACATTCATCGCTCTTCTGGAGGTTATTCTGAGTAATTTGAACTACGGTGAGCGTCGTTACTCTGCTATATGCTCCAGACGATCAGTATCCTGAGATCACGAAACAGCGTCCTCGGACCGGGATCAATTCAAGAAAATCCTCCATCTCGAAGAACTTGACGGCCTTGACTCGACAGAAGAGACTATCAACAAGTTGGGAGCCAAGCCGTGGGGAGAAATAGTTGTAATATTGCGAGAACTGCTCAATCTTGCACGCATCGTGCGCAAGCCGTCAACGACTTCGCCGACACCTGTTCGTTGGGATAGCGATGCGTTCGAGACTCTGTGTCGAAAGTGGCTAAGCATAAGAATGTTAAGCTCGGCACGATCGACTCTGACGGACCAGCTAAGCAAGCAACTTAGGGTTCGCAGAGACGGCCTTCTCCATCGTCGTGACCGCGCTGCAAAGCGCAAGCCGGTCTATGACGAGAACACAGCCGCGCTGGAAAGGCAACTTCAACCAGAACAAAGCGCTTTTGCCCACTCGTCGAACATATCTGCCGCTCCACGCAAGTTCCAAGCAGCCCCACCGGCCGAGCAAGGCCCTGGGAAATCGCATATACCTGAATCACTAGCATCCAAACCCCGAACCGACCTTGACTTCCGTGTCAGTCGCGGGTATTCGAAAACTTCTGCGAGTGTTATGGGCAAATCCCAGAAGCTCCAGGAAGAGACGAAAACGAAATATCCGCCCAAGCCTCAACCATACAAAGAGGACGAATCTCACTTCCAATGTCCGTACTGTCTCGTCCCACAAGAAGCGTCGTGTTCCGATCAAAATTGGCAGTGAGATGTCCCTTTCCCCCGCCGTTAGAATCTGATCTAACTTGCCTGTCATAGGGCTCATGTTGATAAGGACCTCCAAGTGTATGTGTGTCTATCTGAAAAGTGCGCAAATTCAGGCAACTTCTTCCATGGTTTTAAACCGTGGTCGGACCACATGGACGAAAGGCACGGAGAAGACTGGACCCAAAACATTCACCTCTTGTGGTGGTACTGCGACAAGTGCGAGTTTCCACGTGACAAGGCGACCAATGCTATGGAATCTGGTGGGCAATTCGTTGATGGGCTCCTTCTTTTCCATCGGCGCATTGACTACGAAACCCATTTGACTAGTGAGCATCATTTCGACAGACCCAAACTAGATTCCTTCATTCGGCACAAGTGGAAGAGTGGAGTTCCTCGAGATGCCGATGCTTGTCCGTTGTGCGAGTCGCAGCCTGATGGCGTAAAGGGGGAAGCGCCGGGAATGCGAAAGCAACGGCTGCTAGAACACATTGCGATGCACCTCACTGACATTGCTCTGAGTCTTTTGGCTCCACAGCTCGATGAGACTCTCAGCGACGCCGGTAGAACGCCTGAAAGCTCGGTCGACCCGGCAGAGATGTCTGCTGGTAGTGAGCCATCCTCACGCACTGGCGACCATAGTGAGACAAACCTGCGATGGGAAGATATCGAGGCGAATGACATCGCTGCAGATGTAAGCGAGCCTCAAGAGCATGTTCCGGACCTCAATGTTCCGGACCTCAATGAGTCTGGGGCGAGGATTTTGGCCGAAATGATGCTGCAGAAAATTGTCGAACAAGCAGCAAAGAGTGGCATGAAAGTAGATTTGGAGGATGTTGAGGGTAATTTTGGCATGAGTGATTATGAGGCGTTGGGTAAGTGCTGCATCCCGTTATCCCATCCCATCTGGCATGTAAGGTCAAGACTGATATGCGTGCAGAAATGCCACCGAGCCCATTATCGACTATTCCTTTCATCCCTGACCTAGACTACGTCGACCGTCCTGCACTGCGCGATGAAATCTCTGTCAAACTCGACTCGCCAGGCGCGTGGGTCGCATTGATTGGGCTCGGCGGGACAGGGTACATCTCTTACACCATCGACTTTGATTGAATGCTGCTAACACGAGAGCAGCAAGACCCAGCTGGTCGTCGATTTCGTACGCCGCATCCACGAAGAGTCGCCGCAGACGTGGGTGTTGTGGCTGCACGCGGGTACGAGGGCGCGCTTTGAGCAAGGTGTGCGCGAGATAGCAGACGCGACCAAGATTTACGGAAGGCGCGACCCACAAGCGAACATCTTCGAGCTCTTGCATGACTGGCTCTGCGATCCGAGTAAGGGCAGGTGGCTGCTCGTGCTGGACAACGTCGACGACGCTACCTTTCTGCTAGAGGCGCCTGCCTCGGCGGACCGACGACGGCTTATCGACTACCTGCCCTCCTGCGACCATGGTTCTGTACTTGTGACATCCCGAAGCAAGGGCGAAGCACGACGAATAGTACAACTGAGCCAAATCGTCGAGGTCCCGCCAATGAACAACAGTACTGCGATGGAACTCCTGGAAAAGATACTAGGTCACGAAGATGTTGAAGACCATGAAACATTAGCTGCGGCGCTCGAATATATCCCACTTGCAATGAAGCAGGCAGCAGCCTTTGTACGACGGAGGCGTCCAATGTACTCGGTGGAGCGGTACGTGCAAGAACTAGAGAACAGCGACCGATCAAAGACCAGCCTTCTACGACACGGCCAGTTCCTGGATCGAGGAAATGACAAGGAGCGTAGTTCGATTCTACTCACATGGCAGATCTCATTTGAGTACATTGCCCAGACCCGACGGTCAGCCGCTAACCGCCTCGCCTTCATGAGCTTTTGCGACCGTCGATCTATTCCAGAGATCCTCGTGCAAGACACGGAAGATGTCTCGGACGACAAAAGTGCTAGCCTCCTGTACAACGAGTTCGAGGAAGACATTGCGATGCTACGTGACTTTTGTTTCATCTCCGCCACAACAGATCCATCAACTTGGGAAATGCATCGATTGGTACAGGACGCAACCCAAATCTGGCTGTACAATCGGCAGGAGATAGACGTTTTCCGAGACCGCTTTCTACTCCGCCTTAGTCGGGCTTTTCCAACCGGAGATTACGAGAACTGGTCTATCTGCCAAACACTTTTGCCGCACGTACAATCCGCTATGCACTACAGACCGCTGCACGAGAACGCTCTATTACGTTGGTCATTAGTAATGTACAATGCAGCATGGTATCTATATCTTAAGGGTCAGTTGACCGAAGCAGAGTGGATGGCTACGGAGTCTATGCGGGCAAGAGTATCGATATTCGGAGACGACAATATCGAAAGTTTACGTAGCATTGTGATGGTAGCAGATGTTTTGAATAGTCAAGAACGGTGGGAGCGGGCGGAGGAGCTACTCTCTAGAGTCCTCGAGAGGATGCAGGTGATGCTAGGGGGCGATCATCCCGACACCCTATTAAGTATGGGTAAGGTTGCAGACACCTACCGGCGTCAAGGACGGTGGAAGGAGGCGGAGGAGCTACTTACCCAAGTGTTGAAGAAGATGCAGGCAACGCTAGGGAACCATCACCCCGACACCCTGATAAGTATGTCTAACCTCGCGTCGACGTACCAGAACCAAGGACGATGGAAGGAGGCAGAGGTGCTAGAGGAGAAGGTGCTCGAGGCGAGATCGAGGACGCTCGGCGAGGAGCATCCTGACACGATGACAGGTATGGCTAACCTCGCGTCGACGTACCGGAACCAAGGACGGTGGAAGGAGGCAGAGGTGCTAGAGGAGAAAGTGGTAGAGGCGAGGTTGAGGATGCTCGGCGAGGAGCATCCCGACACGCTAGCAGGTATGGCTAACCTTGCATCGACGTACCGGAACCTAGGACGGTTGAAGGAGGCAGAGGAGCTAGCGTTGAAGGCATTAGAGGCGAAGTCGAGGATCCGCGGCGAGGAGCGTCCCGAGCCATAGCCAACCTCGCCGCAACGTAATTGATAACACGACACGTGACATGAGGGTTCCTCGCATGGTCTGAGCATTCATTCATTCTTCAATCCGCTCGTAGACATCAACACACACAAGACTGAACCCATCATCGAGTTCATACTAAGGTGTGGTGGCGAAATGTCCATGATTCCGTACTTCTCGCGTAGACGATTGAGGTAGTCGTCTTGGACAATGGACAGTGTACATGGCTCGGCGAGCCTTGTCTCGAATAATTCGCATGCCGAGATAGTAGTGAAGGTCACGAAGGCGTGGCATCTTGAAGTGATCCTACCCCAGGTGCGCAACGGCCATTGCTTCTGCAGGAGTCGGATGCCGTAACAAGCAAGTCAACAATGTAGACGACGATGATCTGTCCGTCACTGGGCTTAAGGCGCAGGGGCCGCCCGGAATGGAATAGAAGTTGAGGGCATCCACAAACGTCCTGCTCTTCGTACCACAACATAGGCGATCATATTAGGCCATCCAAGGCTCTCAGAAGCCGGCCGATGAGATTGTCGATCTCAAAGCCGTGTGGCATTTCGACATAGAAAACGTGATCTCTTGATATCGCGTGGAGGAAAGCCGCGATAATGTCGAATTGGTGACGTTCCAGGTCTTCTGCAGCGATTACGGCCAGAAGAATTCTGGTCGCCACAGGCTTGACAACAGCGATGCTCCTCCAGGGTCAAGCTTCAAGCGGGCGGCCTCGCGATCTTGCCTGTGCCACCCACGTTTTCTAGTTGCACAGATTAACAGGTGATAACCGTCCTGTGATTGAGGGATTTAGTGTTAAGACTGAGTGTATGGCTGCCACATGCCGCGTTTCGTCAGGATGTTTTAGGAACATCGAAAGCATGAGCGCTCGTATAGAGGTGTGTGTATAGATACATCGAAGCTCAAGACGGCTGAAACTTTCGAACATTGTCGCAAAACGCTCCCACCTGATGACCCCATGCTTCCTCGCGTTCAAGACCAGTGCTCAAGCTGCAGAAAGGACTGATGTGGTTTTGACCAGGCATCCAGTCAACTGCCAAAGAACCACGACTCTCAAGGCTGGTATCCTGCATCCATTGTTGAATGAAATCGTCTCTGGGCTGAAGGATCTCGTGCTCGGGATCGAGTTCTCCATTCAAGACAAAGGCTCTGACTCCAGCTTGGATAAAGTCGATCTTGCTTTTGGTTTGAGCCAGTCTCAGTAGGCCCAGCGGTGACTTGGTTTTGTAATCCCCGAAGTATTTCTCCAGAATCTCAAATCGGCTTTCGTGAGAGTGCTCAAAGTGGAATGGCACAGACAGAAGAACAGCTCCTCTCAATCGCATGCCACTTCCATGGAGGATCTTCGCCCGTGTGTCTTCGAACGCCGGATCTAAGAGAAACGTCGAGAGATGAACCCCGCCTGCCGAATTACCCATGACGAACAGATCAATCGGCTCCGGACCAAATTTGCCAGCGTTCTCGAAGATCCACTCAGCGGCCAGGGCGACATCTTCTCCACCAGAGGGATATCTTGCATCGTGAGACATTAAGCGGTAGTCAGGGATGACCACATCGTAGCCGTACTTCGAGGCGAAGAAAGCAGCGATGTTGGCATGGCACAGATCATCGGCGTATCCGGGAAGAGTCTTGTGGCCATTCACCAAACCACCGCCGTATAGAAACATGAGGACTGGTCGTCGGCCATTAATAAGCTGTGGGCTTGGAGCTGGGTAGAAGTCTAGCTGTTGTCGCGGCGAAGGTCCGTACGAGTGCGTCTCCTTCTTGGCTGTGACTGATCTGATCGTATCTGCATTCTTTCGCAGGATCGGATCGTAGGCTTTCAGTGTCGGCAGCACAATTTGCTGGATAGCCTTGCCCAGTGGTGGTAGTTGATCCATTGCGATGCGATGTTGGAGGGACGAGAAAGGATAGTTCCTGCCCCAATGGAAAATTGAATCGATCTCACTCACATGACATGTGTTCCCGGAAGCTGGATGTTCATCTTCCCGGTTCCCAACCTTTGACCATCTGAAACGCCATCAACACGAGGACTTGTCGGCCTTGGAAGACGGCATCTGGAGCGAGGCGTGCCTGGCAGAAGTCGAGTGGTCGAGAGCGTCTTCGGCCGAGCGAGAAGGAGAAAGATCGAAGCCACCGGACCCACTTCCCCATCCAATCTATACCCCACACGGCAAGCGTTCTAGGGCTCGTGCCATTGTTCCGAAGCCGACATCAACTCCCCATCGCTATTCGTCTTCGATGAACGTCGCTAGGGAACCTGGCCAGAGTCTATATCAGCCATGCCAGCTCCCAGAGCCGTCGAGCTCCAAGAGCTGATCTCCTTCTTCACGACCCAGCTACCTCCCTGAATATGACCATGCAGAACGGCACCTCTCACTCACATGGCAGTCTCCTGAGAAGTACTGATCTGCCGCCGGGAAAGTCAGGACAGCCATATGTCATATCTACGCAAGAAGGCGAGATCATCTATATCCCGTTGTCGAAGTCAGCGACCCGACTGTTGGTGACCGGCAAGGAGAGCGAGAATGCCTTCGCCATAGTCGGTAGCAGTGGAAGCCAAAGCGATCCGATCGGTGCCCACTACCACCGCGAAGCCCACGATGTCTTCCTCTGTCTCAAGGGCAACATCAACGTCTGGGCTGGTGAGAAGTGTCGAACGATGGGACCAGGCGACTTCGCCAGCGTGCCACCCGTACGTCAACATTTTCCATCGTTCGCGAGGGCAACAGACTGACTTTGTCCAGGGCACAATCCACCAATACCAAGTCCTAGGCTCCCACTCCGAAATGATCGGCCTAATCATGCCGGGCGGCTGGGAAGAATTCTTCCGCTTCATCGGCGAGCCCTACTCCGGGCCCCTCTGGCCCCTCGACGACCAGCGAAACCTCTTCGAAGTCCTGATCCCGAAACTCAAAGCCGCGGCTGAGCAATTCGATATGGTCCCTTGTCCGCGGCATCAGAAGTTCGGACCTTCTGCTTGGGAAGAGGACGAGAATCGACTTCCTGGAGCGCTGGAGCCGTACTTTCTTCAGAGTGGAAGTGGACCGGCGTATCTTGCTGGAGGGATGGTTTGTCGGCCGTTGATCACGACGAAGGAGTCGAATGGGAAGTTTGTTATTGGGTGTCTTGAGGGGAGTTCGCATCATGGCGAGAGTGATTTGTTTGCGGGTGGCAGGAAGTTGAGGTTTCAGAGTACGCACCATGCTTTTCAGGTGGTCGAGGGGGTTGTGGAGTTTGGAATCGGAGCGTCGTCTCCTGCGCATCTTCATGCTGGAGAGCTCGTGTACGTTCCAAGCGGGACTGAGTTGACGATAAGCATTCGATCGAGGTACGCCAAGATGTATGTTTTCTCGAGTGGGAAGGGCGTTGTGGAGCTGCTCTGCAGTGTTGGAGAGTCATATGCTGCACCGATACCTCCTGAGAAGGCGAAAGATCTGGATGTGAGCAAGCTAGAGGCGAGCCAGAGCGACATTGGCTTTGAGATATGTTGAGATTGCAAGGTTACGATTAGCAGTGCCATTACGATCTTGACGATACTTGCTGCCAGCTTCGTCTCCTGTCCACGCCCAGGACCATCATCAAATTTCCACAGCCTGTCCCAATTTCGAACTCTCCACCATCCTCTCCAACAACCCCTGCACCCTAACAGCCTCCCCCCAATCCGCATACTCCTCCCTCTTCTCCTCCGCAAAAGCCTTATACACCCTCGCAACATTCTGCGAAGGGATAGGTAATTTCTCCGCCTCATCATCCACCTTCCAATCGACCACCTCCACAGAGTCCTTCTCATGATCATGAAGCTTGATAGACACTGCATCACCAAATCCAACGTTTAGCACGACGCCGGGTGCGGTGACTTCGATCTCGCCTTTCTCGCCGTAGATGTTCCATGTGAAACCTGGGGAGCCTTTGAATGCGGGGCCGCCGCGGAGGGTCATATCCAGCAATGCGCCGTTCGTTAAAGAGCCTTGGAGGAGGACGTGATCGGGCGTTCCGCGTTTCATTTCTTCTAGCGAGCCTTCGGGGTGTTTTAGGTGGACTTTGGGTCGCTGGGTGCTCAGGATCGTGCTCAAAGACTTCACGTCTTGACCCAAGGCATACAAAACAAAGTCAAGCATATGTCCGAAATGAACAGTGAAGACATTAGCTCCAATCTTCGGATCGTTGAGTAGTCTTCCAAGGCTTTCTTCTTCGACAGCTCCGGACATGCCGGCTGCGCCTCTGATCGTCACGCTGAGAATTTCGCCGATGGTGTTGTTGGTGATGAGTTCTTTGACTTTGTTCACGACTGGTGAGCGGCGTGCTTGGACGCCGACGATCGTGCGTGGGTTGCCGGAGGCTTTTGCAATGGCTTGGAGTTCTTCTGCTTCTTGGAGAGTCTTGCCGAGGGGCCACTCGACGTAGCATTGTTTCCCTTTGGCAATGATGGGTTTGATGGTCTCGTAGTGTTTGTCACTCGCACAATGTCAGACAGAAGCACAGTGATGGCTGCCGTAAGGGTCTCCGCTTACGCTCTTACAGAACAGACAGCAAGGTCGAAAGCATCTGAGTCTTCGGCGAGCTCCTGTATTGAGGAATACGCCTTGACAGAAGATGGCAGACCGTATTCCTTGATTGCGGCCTCTCCGGTCTCTTTGCTGGAATTGCATATGCCCGTGATTTCGTAAAAAGGCGATTGTTTGATGTAAGGCAGATGAGCTCGTGCAGCCCACCTACCTGTCGCCGAGAGTCCGATGAACGCGATTCGAATTGGTGCCATTGTCGTCGGTCTCGGTAAGCGGTGTGTTCTTGTTGATAGTGGCTGTTGACTCGATGTTGATATAGGGCTCTATTGTCGTCGAGATACACTCTCAATCGAACCCTAGATCGTACTTCAAACCTTATTATGTCCAGATTCCGAAATTCCGGAGTCGATTGTCAAGCTTGTCTTTCCACGTGAATGCATTTAGATCGATTACAAATGGGCGGAGTGTCCGCGGCTGAGATGCAGCTCGCGATCCCGTGGATTCTGGCCGAGCCGGAGGTGGTTGCCATTGCTAGCGATCCCCTTCCGAGTACGACACAGGATATATCGTTCCAGAGGCTGTATTCGGTTTCCTGAAAGTTGAGATCGGATTCGAGGGATCATGGCCAGCCGAACGTATTCTGGGTGAGAAATCGAGGTCTAGCTTGGGATATTCTTTGTCTTTTAAGTCCGTTAAGTCCTTCCGTGAGGGCATGAGGTCGTTCGATGTTTTGACTTGTCGGTCTTCAGCCCTCACGTTCAGCCTCGCTGGATGTCGCCATCGTGATGGCTTCCTTGAGAAGTACTTGCTTCAGCCTCACTGCTTCTGCTCTGCAACTGACTCTTCTCCGGAGACGGACGAGGAGACACAAGCTTGAACTTATATGAAATCCCGCGACTATGCTGAGTCCCTATGCTGGAGTTCGAATTCGGCGAAGTATATGTCGAAAAGCTGCGAGGTACTCCATGGATGAAGCCGGTGGTTGACTTATCCACGAAGACCAACAGATTTGGGTATGTTGCGTTGATGATGTGAAAGTGCGTCTCGACAATCATGATGATCAGTAGGTTGACTGCGTCGACCGTGGAGCCTGCTCGGAAGATATCGTGAGGAGTGAATACGAGGCGTACGGCAATTGCTCCCATCAAGCTGATTCTTGTTAGCGGCTGATGATGAACTTAAGTCGCGGAATGTGGACTCACGCGATGGAGAGGCTGAACCAGAAGATCGCTCGAGTCTTTTTCCACCAGTGCATCCGGCTCATCAGGAGCATGCTGGCGATAGAGCAAAACAGCAAGAGCAGAATGCCTGCTTGGATGACACCAAAGGCAACCCAGATCGAGAACTGCCACTAGTCAGCACAGGAGTCTGGTATCCTTGCATCTGTACATACGCTAAGTGACTCTCGTCGTGCTGCGTATACTGAAGAGACAATGACCGCAACTCCAGTAAAGACAGCCTCCAAGTAGCAGCCCACTTTCAAAGCCAGCTGATGAGCGCTGTTGTCCTCCGCCAGGCTGACGAGAAACAAGCCATAGGAGATCGTTCCAAGTCCCTCAGTCAAGAACAAGAGCACAAAACTGATCGACAGCATCCGCTCGATCCTCGAGACGTGTGTGATAGCCGCAGTCTGCATTGTTTCCCGTCTCCCGAAGCCATCATGAACAGCCAAGGCAATGGTCACCGTATAGCAGACGCTGACAGCCGTTGCTATGAGAAGGGCCGCGTCTTCTCTTCGGAACATCTTTCTCCAAGGCCATCTAGTATGCAGCCGAATGAGGACGGATATGATCGTGTAAGCCAGCATCAAACCGGCAGCAAGAACAATCTTGCCGCCCTGGTCGTCCTTCGTGATCCGGGCCATGTCGACTCTTCGCTGTCAGGTCACTCCAGGCTTTCGAGACGATCTCCTCCGTTCCTCGGCATTTCCAGGATGAAGGCACCCACGGGGTTTATACGGTCCAGTCCAGCTTGCGTGTTGTCCAAGAGACCAAGAGAAGTTGTCCAACTGTGCCACCCTCGGGGGTACAGGTCCATTTCTAGAGCTCCCTGTCGCACCTCAGCTCTTGTCTAGAAGCCAACAATCTTCGCCTTTTGTGGGTGACACCCTCGAACGTTATGCTCAAACGCAATCTTCGGGAGCGTTTTTGGGTTTCCGAAGGACGATCCGCCCCGGCCAGCTCTCGTGACAGCCGCCACAACCGCATGTGAAGAGGACATGGATGTTCAACTTTCTGGTCTTTTGCCCACATTCATTGCGAAGTCTTTTCCCTTCAGAACGTCTCTTTTGCGGGCTCCTGAGATCGCACTCCTTCCCTTCAACACTCGCAAAACGACCGAGCAGAGCTCTGCCACCCCACGCCCACCAGCCGAAGGAACAAACTCAAACTCCCAATCCAGCAGTTGCGAAGCGGCAAGCGCAAAGCCAAACGGACCGCCACTTCCACGGGCCTGACCGCAACATCTGCTTGGTCACGCTCTGATCCCGCCAGCTGCAGAGAGCCGATCAATTTCACCCAAGCCAAGCTCGTTCAAAAAGGCGGCGTCCGGCGTCCTGCAGGCAGTCTTGCTTATGCACCAACACCATGTTACCACGTGCCGTTGCATACTCGACCTGCAGCGGCCAACTGCAACCTGCCGCCGTCGGTGCCGATTTCGCGAATTGGAGTTTTGGGGGATTATAATAATGGCTGGTGAGGAAGCGGAGGACTTGCTGCGATAAGCTGTGTTCTGTACGTTCAGCAACGAGGCATTCAAGACTGCCCACCATGGACAAGGAGGCGGGCTTTGACATTGAGAATATTGGGCACCATGGCCTCAATATCCCGGATGTCACCGATGCCGAGAAGATATCGAATGAAGCTGTCGACAATGCGGACATGGACCGCTTGGGCAAGAAGCAAGAGTTTGATCGCGGGTACCGGATTCTGAGCATCACGGCGTTCACGGTCGTTGCCATGGTCGGATGGGTGTTTGTGCCCAATTCGACAACCAGCGCTCTGATCGATGGGAACACCGGCGGCACGATTGTCATGTACTTGGTCAACTTCGCGGCTTTCCTCTTCATCACTCTATCGCTCGCAGAGATGGCGAGTATGGCACCGACTGCCGGCGGTCAATACCACTGGGCGAGTGAGTTCGCTCCGCCTTCTCTGCAGAAGGTTATCAGCTACACCAGTGGCTGGCTTTCAACATTGGCCTGGTGCTGCGGAACTGTCAGCGGGGTCTTCCTGTCTGGCAACTTGATCCAGGGCATCATCATCATACTCCATCCGAATTACGAAGCCACCGCCTGGAAAGCATACCTCTACGCCTTTGCCCTGATCTCGATCAACTTCATCACCAACGTCTTCCTCAGCAGGAAGCTGCCCAAGCTGGAAGGGATTGTTTTCGTCCTGGTCATCGTTGGCTACGTTTCGACCCTCATCGTTCTCTGGGTGCTCTCATCAGGCGACCGACTCACGGCACATGAAGTCTTCACCACCTTTACAGATGACGGCGGTTGGGGTAGTCTAGGCTTGAGCATGCTCGCTGGCCAGATTCTGCTTGTCTGGGGTTTAACCGGATCCGACGCCGCAGCACACATGGCTGAAGAGACCAAGCGAGCTTCCTCTGTCGTGCCGAAGGCGATGGTGGCCAGCTATGTTGTCAACGGACTAATGGTCTTCGTCATGTTGATTACATACTGCTTCACTTTGACCAACTTGGAGGAAGCTTTCGACTCTCCAACCGGCTTCCCGTTCATGGCCGTCTTCCAGAACGCTACTGGATCCGCATCGGGCTCGGCGGCCTTGACTTCTATCCAGGTCATACTGATCATGTTCAGCGCGATCAATTATATGGCTTCGTGTTCCAGACAGGTTTGGGCTTTCGCGCGTGATAAAGGCCTGCCATTCTCGAGCTGGATTTCGAAGGTTAGCTCTCTGCACTTGAGCCTCGTTGATTAACAGTCACTGACTCTTAGCAGGTCGATCGACAGACCAATTGTCCGACTCGAGCCGTTATCGTCGTATACATGTTCTCGGTCCTGATCTGCCTCATCTCGCTGGGAAGCTCCATCGCCTTCAATGCCATCACATCAGTGTAAGTACAGATCCTACCAGAAAACCAAGAGCCACTGCTGACGTGCATTCTATGCAGCCAACTCCTTGGCATGGTCTTCACCTACGAGATCTCGATCGGCTGCCTCGTCTGGCGTCGCATGTTCGGCAAGCCTCTACCCAAAGGCGACTGGTCTCTCGGCCGTTTCGGCATGGCCGTGAATCTGTTTGCAATGATCTATGGTGTCTTCTTGATCATCTTCATCCCCTTCCCAGTCACGACACCAGTCACGCTGTCGACAGTCAACTGGTCGCCGGTGATTTTCGTTGGGATCATTGTGCTGGCGGTGATATACTACCTGGTGCTTGGACGGAAAGTATACGATGGGCCGGTAGCTTATGTGCGGTCGACGTATTGAATGAATCGATGACTTCCGAAAGTCTCACATTGATGATACGTTGTTGCATGTCGTCTTAATCTTCGTTTAAGCGCTGTTCTTTTCCTTCAGTGCAACCATGAAGTCTTTCGCAAACTGCTCCGAATGCGAAGCGTACCCGAGATGACCTCCAGGCATCAAAGGCAGGGGCAATCCCAAACCCTTCGCAAGATTCTCAGTCGCCCGGAAATGAAATGCCTGTTTATTCGTGAGTTGTCCGCCCAGTAAGAGCATCTTCGACTGATATGGCTCAAACATCTCAGGCTTGAACTCGACATCAGTGTAATGAAACTCCCTCTCAAACCAATACATCACATTGCTGAAGACATAGGGCCCAGAGCGAGGGTCGGTGGCATGCATGAAACCTGCTCGCTCTGCGTCGTCAAGCTGTCCGTAATCGCAGAATTTCTCGATGGCTGGCGGAACTCCCGAGCGACGATAGGTGTTGTAGATGTCTTGGATTAGTTTTTTGATTTCGGGATAGTCCGGATTCAGCTGGTTCGCGGGAGGCTCGTGGAGGACGGCTATCTTGATGAGGTCAGGGTGTCGAAGGAGGAGCTGCATGGTCACAATGCCTCCTGAAGAGCTGCCAAGTACTGTCACGGGTTGATCTGGCGAGACATGCTTGATGAGGGCAGCGGCGTCGTCTGCGTCTCGGTCCAGCCTGTGCTCGTAGTCTTGGGCTCCGGACAGGACGCTGCGTGAGAAGCCCCGTCGGTCGTAGGACACGATTGTGATGATGTCCTTCAGATGTTGGGTCACTGGGTGCCAGATCTCGACGCTGCCGTCAGCGCCAGAGATGGTGAGCAGGAGCGGTCCTTGTCCGGATACCTGGTAGTGGAGCGTGGCTCCTGGGACTTCGAGTTCCGGCATTTTTGAAGTCAGATCTCTGACCTGTGATCGAGTAGGTAGGAAACAAAAGTTCTGAACTTGAATTCCTCGAATTCAATACAGTCAGCTCATGGATAGGATTGAGAAGCTCTAACCTTGACTAGTAAAAGGTGTTCAAATTCCCGAGCAGAGGGTGGGGTGATATACGACATCAAGTGGCACAGGTCGATTCAAGGAGGATTTTCCGCGTACATCGTCTTGAGCACACTCGCATTGCATGGATGCATGTGCGAGATTGAAGATTGTGTCGAGAAAGGTCAAAGTTGGATGATGAGGTGGCCAGATGTCAGCCACTACTCGGCCCGGATATTCGTTCAGCCGGAATACGAGGCAGGGACACCCTGGTTTCAGAGACACACCTCACCTCTTCGTTTCACTTTCTTCTTCTTCCTCTTCTCACCACGCCATCTTCCCTACTGCCACGCCCAAGAGGATGCACAACGACGATGTGCAATATCCGCAGGGCGCAAAATTTCGATGACACGGAGACTGTTGCCGCCGCAGGATGCGTGAGATTGCGAATCCCCGTCGTCAGGCCAACGAGAGGACGCGAAAAGCAAAAGATGATCTGGACGCCACCGCATCGCAAGAAGAACAACGCCGTGGCGCTGCGTTGACGATTGCAACCTGCCGCCGCATCTTGCGACAGCAACGCGTCTTGTCGCCGCGTTTCCGAGACGTTCGCACGGCGATGCGCGCTGGGGTGTATCAAATTTACCTGGAACTCAACGGTCAAAGGCACGTGTGCCATGGATCTGGCGCAATCGCCTCGCCTTTGTACCGATCAATTCTCCGACGACGTACCAGCAGACGAGCTTCTAATCTACGCCACCAGTTCTCCCAGTACCAGAAAAACAAACAGCAATCGAAGATTCTGGAGAACTGTTTGTTTGTCTGGACGACTGTCCGCGGGCATTGCTCGCATGCCCTGCGGCTCAATTGACTTCAGCCCAGCTGGAGTCCGCTTTGCACGCCTAACCCCAAGCGTGCAGTGCAAAGACACATAGGCCGTGTGCGGGACAGATGGGGCCAACAGGACCTCACGTTGCCATGTTCGCAGGAAGTTGATCGTGTGTTTTGATATTTCCTTTTCGGCCAACATCAGTTCGCCCACCCAACCGGATTGAATCCATGGATGGCAAGTTTGTCCAGCCCCACAGGTTTGGCGCATGGCTCCCGCCCTGGTTCTTTTCTTGTGCCAACGTCGAGACATCCTGCTTCGGCGCAGCGGCTGGGCTTGCACATTCGTGCTCCAGAACGATGGAGTTCATCCAGAACCGTCAGCCACTGGGCCTCCTTCCCGCCCGCGAGGCTGCCATGCGTCCTGCGGCTCACGACTGTTATATCCCAACGCCTTACTCTGGCTGGTTAAGACGGTCTTGCCTCGGTGTAAGCTGGGTTGGTGTCTCCTTGACGTCTGTTGTACCTTTGGCGCTTGCGCAAGAGTTGCATTCATCTTCCGGATCTCCACTTGCTGATGGGCCTTACAAGCGCTACCACCGTACAAGGCACCGCAGAAACCAACAGCTGCTCCGGCAGCAGTGAGAGCATCTTCTTGGTGTCTTGGAAAGGTGGATTCAGCACGTTGGCATCAACAAGCTGTGCAAACCTCTTCTTGCCTGCCTTTCTTTCTCATGAATTTGGTTCTACTTCGCTGCGCAAGCCACCCAACTGCACCACCGACTTCTATCGTACTCTGCACAGCCAATTGATACTCCTGCCATCTACTTGACCACCACCTTAGCCCTACTCGAAGACCAAGTATAAGGACGCATGCCGTGAGCCAGGACTGAGTGATCGTCAGTATACCTGATACCGTTTCTCTCTGCAGAGCATATTGCTAACGATGCACTTATCAAATCCACTCCGACTCGCCCTCCTACTACCACTACTCGACCTCGCATCCTCCGTCCCGCTCATAGTACACGACGGCCTACAAACGACAGACATCTGGATCAGGAAGGAGAACACCTTGAATGCGACGACCTGGGATTACTACCACAACGATACCGAAACCACCACTCACTCGACAGCCAACATCTTTGCGACTAATGCGACAGCATCGAACGGAACGAACTTGACATCGGTCAGAGTAGCGGCAACAGGGAATCTGCCTATCAACATCGTCAACAGATGGAATAGCAACGACATCAAGATATACATATCAGGACTAGACACCAATGGAGCGCTTGTCATGCTCGGTAAAGATGGCAATTGGGCATACCCTACGACTGCTGCCTCAACGCCTCAGCCGATCGGTGACAACGTTGCCATTCCTCTTGGACCGCCGAACTCGACTTTACCGCTGACATTACCTGGATGGCTCATCAGCGGAAGAGTCTGGATTGCCGTTGGTGGACTGCAGTTCTTTGTTGTTGCGACTCCAAATGGCCCTGGTCTTGTACAACCATCAGCTGCTAACCCCAACGACCCGAGTGCCGAAGTCAACTACGCCTT
This sequence comes from Zasmidium citrigriseum, assembly GCA_002786025.1. Taxonomy (NCBI): domain Eukaryota; kingdom Fungi; phylum Ascomycota; class Dothideomycetes; order Mycosphaerellales; family Mycosphaerellaceae; genus Zasmidium; species Zasmidium citrigriseum. The sequence goes on along the minus strand of NHNW01000036.1, from coordinate 245,305 downwards.
TGCAGAGTTGACCTGGAACCAACAACTTGGAATCTACGCCGACATCACTGCCGTCGACTTTGTTGGCCTGCCTTTGGGTATCAAGCTCAAAGACAATAGCAACAACGTTCAGTCGATCCAAGGAACCCCGGCAAACGCCGCCGATGTGCTCTGCAACCGACTTAAGGCCCAACAAGCCAAAGATGGGCGGGGATGGAGCGACCTCTGTGTCTACAATGCCGCCAGACAGCTCGTCCGAGTCCTCTCCCCATCTAACCTCCCCGCCAACCAACCGAATCCCTTCGGAACCTACTACGCCAAATACGTCAACGACGTCTGGAACTACTACCGTACTCGAGACCTCATCATCAACACCCAGACCGCTCCCGGCAATGTCACCTGCCGCGTGAAAGGCGAACTCTTGCAATGCGCCGGCGACAATCGTGGCTACGCCAAACCCAACAACCGCGACATCTTCGGTTGCAACAGTGGCCCCTTCGCCATCCAGCAGGGCGACAACGGCGTCCATCTCGCCGTCGTCCCTCGTCTCTGTGCGGCCTTCAACCGAGCGACATTGTTGATCCCTGGAGGGAATGTGCAGCCCAGCCTGCCGCCAGCCAGGTACTACATCAACGACCTGAATCGTGCTCCAACCACGAGGCCGAGAAACTGGTACTCAAAGTTGGTACACGAGATCGAAGTCGACGGAAGGGGTTATGCATTTTCATACGATGATGTGACCCCGAGCGAACAGCAGGATCAGAGTGGACTTGTGGCGAGTCCGAACCCGACGCTTTTTACGATTATTGTGGGAGGATCATGATGCATCTTGAGACTTGCGGGCGTTGGAGGGAACTTTGACTTGATGTTGTATGATTTATGATGATGTAATGTGTCATGGATGGATATTAGATTGAGGGAGGATTCGGATGATACCAAAATTGTTTTGATAGACTTTTGAGAATGGAATGGAAAGTTTGGGATTGTAGTCGACTTCTCGATTCGACACATGCTACAATACAGAACAAACCAAAAGACAATGCTCGCCTTGGGTATCTCAAGCCAAACCAGAAACGCCAGCGCTGCAAGCAACAAAAAAGAAACAACCATCTCAGTCTCACCACCTCTCTTCGATCTGATACGAGCTACCGCCTGCTCAGTCAACAACACCCACTCACGGGTTTGCCACAGCGTTGTTGAGCCGCTCGACGGCCCTCAAATCCCAGTCGGTCCCAGAGGCATCAGCCGCCACAGCCAGGTTCTGCGCCATGATGATGGCTGGCAGGTCTCTCGTCGTCTGGCCCAACAAGCCGTTCTGCTGAGCATACCTCAAGGCATGCGTGAGCTGGCCAGCATCGTTGCCGGTTGGCCAGTTGACGACGCCGTTGATGACGTCTTGGAGGCGGGCTGGTTCGACGAGGGCGTTGAGGTTTCGTGGCGGCTCGTAGGTGTCGCCGCTCGGCTCGATCGGGCAACGGACGTCGTAAAGGTCAACGTTGTTACCTGATGGGTGGGCGGAGAAGGGAATAAAGTCAGGATGGCCTTGAGTCGACAACTCGGAGGCCTTGGCGTTCGCGCCGTACTTGTTACGTACGGCCGTGCGGAGCTGGTGTCGTAGGGCTCCGTTCCTACGGTCCCACTCTGCCCTGTCGAGAGTACCGCGGGCGTGCAACATGGCCTTGGCCATGGCACCAGTCGACCAGCCGTTGCGGTACAGCCGGAAGATGATGGTCGGCCACTGGGTATGCCGCGGGAAGTAGGTAAGGAACTCAACCGCCCCGATCACCATCTGAGGCAGTTCAACCAGGCCATCAATGGCAGAAGAGATGCCAGCGTTGTAGGAGACGTGGGAGCTGGGATGGTCGCCCTTACCACCAGAGCCCTTGCTGCCACCAGGAGTCTTGTCTCCACCCGACTTGTCGCCCCCGCTGCCACCGTTGCCCTTACCACCAGCCGCGGAGGAGTGCTGGATGGTACCACTCGACTTCTTGTGCGAGGTGGTATGGCTCGCATCAGTGGCCTCGGGAGCGGAGTGGGGAGAGATCACGCCCGTGTCGAAGTCGATGCGAGAGGCCGGGCCGCTCAAGCATCGCGGGTCGATGAGGATGGCTGGCTCGGTCGGGAGGAACTTGTCGCCGAGGGACGCAGGAGAGAACACACAACCAGAAGAGCCGAAGGAAGCGCTGTAGATGACTGGCTCATCTTGCCAGAAGATCAGGATGAGACGGCCGGTGAAGTCGGGAGGAGAGGATGAGTGAGCCTCAGCATCGCTCTCCTCGTCGATGCTGCCAAGACGGGCCATAGCCTCTTCAGATAGCTCAGTCGAGAGTGTCTCGACGGAGAACAGGCCAGAAACAGGAGAAGTGGAGCCAGATAGCGTGAGGATGGGTTGCCGGGTGAAGGCGGTCTTGCAGTCTGGCGAGGCGGTAGTGGTTGGGGAAGACATGGCTAACTTGAGATGTATTAGTATACTAAGTCAATGTGTCATGTGTAGGGTGAAACATACCTGCTGCGGTGTTGTTGAAGTGTTATAGGAGGTGAAAGTGACTTGTCGTATAGCAGTGTGAATGTTTTGCTTGCACGTGGATGCCAAGGCGCTACTGTGACTGCCTAATATGGAAGTAAGTAAGTCAGTCGAGCATGCATCAAGTTGAGTGTGTGTTGTACTCACAAAAAGAGTACTGGACGAAGTTGGAACATTCAGAATTGGGGTGGGAGGAGAGCGGCCTTAAGTACCCTGAGCTCGTGTGTGCTACTTTGGCTAATCAAATCTGCTCCTGCCGAATTCAGAAGAAAGCCAGCACAAAAACGCAATTATTGCGTCACTGCAGTGAGTGAAACTCTTGTCATTGGCTTAAAGAGCCTCTAAGGTTGAACATCGGGGCAAACAGGTCGGTCTTTGTCGGCTTAGTCCTAGGTCTGCAAGAAAAGGGGGGCAATTGGGAGAACGCAAAGGTTCTAAGAGTTTCTAGAGACATCTTTTCAGAGTTGAAGCAAGCAGAGAATGCTTTTGCATCTAGTTGCACTTTCAAACGACCCTGCTTTATACTGGAACAGGGTCGAGTCCCCTAGACTTAGGGGCAAAGTTCGGGGAGACCTCTGGTGCCAGGGAATCCACCAACCCTGTTCGAGCATCCTCAATGATCAAACATTCAGCCAGTAGTATCCTCGACTCGCTCGGGTTGTATCAATCTCATTGACTGTAGCCTAGATCAGCTTATTGCTGAACGCTACACCGCCTTTCAATGAACGACTTTTGGCACCTTGCACCTTCGTAGGAAGTTACAATGACAATTGATACCCAATTGATGTCGATACTAGGAGAAATCGAAATGCAATTGACTTCAACCGTTGACACTATGTGTATGTCGTGCTTTCGAAGTCGCACTGTTGCCAATCCCACGCCCACGTCTCATCTGCCTGCAAGCATTGATACAACTCCCGCTCTCCAGTCCCGCGACATCCTTACACCATCATTCAATTAGTTCCGAGTCCCGTAAACGGTATTGCTAACCCCCTCCAGCGGCTTTGCATTTCGAAGCCGATCCAAAAGAAGAGAAGCACCCTGTGCCCAAAGTAGAAAGAAAAACCCGCCCCATCACCATACCACCCTTGCCTTGCCTCACTTCAGCTCAGCCCGGCACATCGGGCACGTCATGTTCTCCGAATGCTCATCCAACCATTTGTTGACACATTTGGTATGAAACCAATGTCCACATGGCAGATCCGACACCTCCATGTCCGCAGTCGAGTCGAGACAGATCCAACAGTCCTCGCTCTCAGCAGCAGCAATCCTCGTCGGAAGAGGTTCGCGCGGTGGACGTGGAGTGACGGGCGAGCGCGGAACAGAGGTGGTGATAATACTGAAGCGGGATGAGAAGCGGTACTGGAGCTGGCCGTCGCTGTCCAGGCGAGCGCCCGCTGCTTCCTGGACGGCGTGGGAGAGCTGGCGGAGTTGATTGAAGGCACGGCCAAAGGCGCGGATGGCCTCGTCTGTCTCTTCGTCCGTTGGCGATGAGATTGAAGAATTCGAGGAGAGCTCGCTCGCTTCATCAGACGTGGGATTTTCGCTGGATGGCTCGGTCTGTGGCTCGTGTGCTTGAAGCATTTGGAGATAGAGCACGTCCTCAGGGGTTGCTCGAAGACGTCGAGCTGTCCGAGGTTCGTTGTCTTGCAGCATTTGGAGGTAGAACACATCTTCCGAGGGCGCCTGGAGACGTCTTGCTGTGGCTTCTTGTAGGATGCGCAGGGATGCCTGACGTATGGCGAGACGGGCAGCCCAATGGTCAGGTTGTTCGAGCTCGCAGTCGGCCCACTCGAAGTGACGGTCTGCCGATTGCTGGCGAGGTGAAGTTGGCATGTTGCAGACCTGGTTGAGGTGCTGATCGGTCGTGAGGTCCAGGCAACGCCATTCAGTATCGGTCAGGTATCGACCGTTGTCGCTTCTGCGACTCATGTCGACGGTGTGGATGATGTGTGCTTGTAAGAGGGTTCGCGCTCTTCGCTGGCGATCTGTCAGTTGCTTTGAATTGAAAAAGATGGTCCAGATACATACCAGTGATCTGGGAAGTTCTTGAGTCGCCGCGACTGCCCTCGCGTGAAGCGAGCGTCGGATGCTCAAGGCGTTGTAAGGGCGATGAGCGATAAAGACACAACAAAGCACGAAACCAGACAAAGCGATTGTAAGTCGGTTCTCTCAATTCAGATCTTCAAGGTCGTGTCGCAGGAGGCGTTCCAAGTCCGCGTCGTGCGGCTTCGAAGGTAAACACGCCCCTCAAGCGAACATTCACTCACCCCGCTGATCACGCTCCTTGCGCACGGGCCACCCACGCTGAGCAATGCAGTTTCCATCGCAACGCCGCACCCTTCCCTCCAACCCACGACGGACATCAATGCCATACTTCCAATCCCATCGCCGTATGACAATTCTCGGCACGGTCATCATCGTCGGCGCACTCCTCACATTCGTCTGCATCCCCCGGCGCAAACCTCAGCCACACAGTCCACCTCGCAAGCAACACCGCACCATGCGTCGCCGCAAGAGCAAGCGCAACGACATCCTCTGGTTCCCACCCGACTACCCACCAGGTCCAATCCCCTACGGACGCCGCCTATCAACCCTTCACACAATCCCAAACACAGAATCTCGCCTTCCAGATGGCACGATCGTGCTGCCCAGCATCGTGATCACCACACCAAACTCAGAAGGCAATCTGGAGCTCGTCAAGCAGACTGAGGGCATGTATGACAACAAGCCAAAGCGTGCGCCGTCTTTGCATTTGCCATACCGCCGCATGAAGTCTACTGAGCGCCGCGAGGAGGGTCCGAACGCACATTGGAACCACCGGCGCCCGAGCCTGGTCGAGCGGAGTGGTTCTCCGCATCCGATTATTGCGCAAGTGCTCAAGGTGGAGGAGAGGAAGGTCCAGCTGATGAAGTGGTTTGAGTTGGAGAAGGTCATGGCGACTCGACCGACGGAGAGTGCGAAGGACGATGTGGGCGTCGATTACGGCAAGGTCAAGGTGCAGGCGGAGGGCTCTTCGCCGCGAACCGTCTCAATGCCTCCGTTGCCGTTCCGCTTGCCAAAGGATGTGGAGAAGCTGATGAACTCTCGCGGAATTCCGCAGTTGAGATCCGCCTCTCCAGTCCAGTCCGCAAGCGACGATGAGGACGATGAGGTTGTCGAGCGAGGCAGGCGCATGAACAAGGACACATCTGCGAGAGTGGACACCGACGCCGACAGCGAAATCTGGGAGCGCCGTGGCCGTAGCAGGAATCCACGTCCAAAGCCAGGAGAAGCGGCGATGCGAGAGGAGCCAGTCGAAGAGGAGGATAGGTCGGCCGACACGATCGTCGAGTACATGAAGCAGAATATGGAGCAGACCGGTTACTTTGTTGTGAACCAGGAGACCATGACTTGGTTCTTGCAGCAGAAGAAGACCATGGCCAAGCGAGCGAAGAAGCCAACTCAGCAGAAAGCAAAGTCCGCTCAACCAAAGACCAAGCCAGCCACGCAGAAGTACACTGAAGTGCCAAAGCCGCAGTTCGTTCGCTTTGAACTTGACGATAAGGACGTGGCTGGAGCCGAGAGTCGCGAGCATGGATCACGAGGACTGGCAGGATGGGTCCCGGCGGAGGTTGCGGAGAGCGAGAAGTAAGATGGCGGAGCAGAACCGATGTCAGCCAAGGTAGAAAGGCCAAAGGAGCGAAAAGACGGCCATGAAGACGGCCAGGATATTTCTTGTCCAAGAGCCACTACTGTAAAGTGGAAGATCGTGTATAAGCACTAATACAAGTCAACGCGAGTAGCCATCATGACACCAGCATACCAATTGCGAGTGTCTATGCCATGATCCCATCTCGTGTAACGCCCCTGGCTCCCAAAATCACTGTACAGTCCCTGTAATGCTTCATGTATGCCCGAGAGCACTTCCAATGCGCCCCCGGTCTTTCAATGCCAATTCATGATGGTCATAACTCATTTCTTCGTTGAGCCATTCGTGTCGGTGGTCTTCAATTCTGCCACCTCCTCCGGTACGCTCCCAAAGCTCGTCGTAGACATGTTGTTCCTGCGATGGGTCATTGCCGAGACCGAAGGCCGTCGTCCCTGCAGTGATATCGGGCTTTCTGGTCGTCCGAACTGGAAGTTCTGCATGTCGCCAGATGGAGTCATAGGAGGACCTCGCACAGAGTTGCCGCCGAAGTACCCAGATCCACTCCTGCTAGGAGGACGCATGCTCTCTTCAAAGGCGGTGTATGATGAAGGAGTTGGCGCCCTGCTATGTTGCCTTGAGACCTCTGTAGAGTCCGCTCTGCTAGCTCGTCTGCTCCTAGGTGCAAAGCTGGGCCCATCGAAACTCGGTTGCATGAAGGCACTTCGCCGTTTGGCCATGTACAGAGCTTCGGCTTCGTCGTCCTCATTGGCCCACGTCCAGCTGTCCAGAACATCGTAGTCGTCTGAGGGGCGAGACACTACGGATGTGCTACTAGCGTTTCGTGCAAGCCACTGTTGAGACGTCTCGCCAGTCATGAGGTCGGGGTTCGTTATGTTCTCTGGTACGATGGATGGCCGCGGGCTGACGTACTTCCTAAAATCGTGACAATAGAAGCTGTAGCCAAAAAAGACATTGACCCGTCTGTGAGCCGCCTTACGAACTCTCTCGGTCAAGAATGGAATCAAGTCGATAATGGTGGTGATGATCCGCCAGAAGAAGGCTTTCCAGCAAGCTACCGAAACCATGTATGTAACGGCGGTGATGCCAATGGCCCAAATGACGATCCAGAAGGCAGCGATGACGAGGCCGATGATGATTGCGACTGGTACAAGAATGGGTGAGAGGAGGACGAGGCCAACGCTTGTGGATGCAACGATGAACAATAGCTCGAGCATGGTGGTGATGATGGGGGCGCGGTTCTGGCCGCGATGTTGGTACATGTTTACATTGCAGAGGCTGGAAGAGAAGGTAGAGCTACGGTAGCAGGAAGGAAGTGACACAATAAGTCAAGAAAGATGGGCAATGATGGGAAGAGTGATTGAGCAGGAGCAGAGGTCGGGTTGGTATGGAGAAAGCGGGGTGGCGGGAAATGCCAAGCCAAATCCAAACCGGGGCATTTCGCACTTCACCTCCTGGACATCCATCTCGTCAGGTCACTCTCCATCACATTGGGATCAACAATGGCGGGAGAAGACAATGGAGACGACTTCCCATGGCACCTGGGTGTCTTTGACGCTCACTGCCATCCCACCGACACACTCTCGAGTCTCCAGTCCGTCCCGAGTATGCGAGCCAAAGTTCTGACTGTCATGGCCACTAGAGCCCAGGATCAGGAGCTCGTGGCTCAAGCCGCAGATCAGCATGGTGTCACAGAAGCTGATGTTGCTGATGAAGATATAAATGGGAGGTATGTTACGAGAAAGGTACAATCTTGCTCCAGCGAGGATGTCCTGATACTGATTGACAATCGCAGCAAAGCCGCAAGATCCTACCTGCATTCGGTTGGCACCCATGGTTCTCTCACCAGATGTTCGATGAAGCCGAGTATGATGGTGCCGGATCATTGAATCCGGAACAGAAGGCAGCGCATTATCAGAGCGTCCTGACCCCTCGATCCGAGGACCACGACTTTCTCCAGGCTCTTCCCGACCCTCGGCCTTTCGGTCACTTCATCGGACAGACCAGACATTACCTTGAGCGGTATCCTCTTGCTTTAGTGGGCGAAGTCGGACTAGACCGTTCCTTTCGAATACCGGAGACCTGGTTACCTGAGCAAGTAGACGAGCGGAATAACGCCTTAACTCCCGGTGGCCGAGAAGGCAGAAAGCTCAGTCCATATCGAGTCAGTATGGAGCATCAAAAGAAGGTATTGCTGGCCCAACTTGCCCTTGCAGGAGAGATGCAGCGAGCGGTCTCCGTACATGGCGTACAAGCTCATGGTATTGTTTACGAGACCGTCTCACAGACTTGGAAAGGCCATGAGAAGAAGGTGATGCCCAAGAAGGACAAGAAGAGAGCAGAAGCTATTGCCAAAGCTCAAGCAGATCCTGCAGATGCTGAGGACGATATACTTGAGACTGGAGGACCTAAACCGTACCCACCACGGATCTGTCTGCACTCATTCTCTGGACCCGCCGAGACCGTCAAGCAGTACATTGCTCCTTCAGTGCCCTGTGAAGTGTTCTTCAGCTTCAGTACGACGATCAATGCTTGGTCTGATACTGGAGATGGCAAGGTGGAGGCCGCTGTAAAGGCCGTCCCAGACGCAAGAATTGTGATTGAGAGTGACTTGCATACCGCTGGTGACCGTATGGACTCCTACCTCGAGGAGGCGGTACGTAAAGTCTGCCATGTCAAAGGCTGGCAGCTGGAAGATGGCGTCAAGCGTCTTGCCGCGAATTGGAAGCGTTTCTCCTTTGGTGACAGCTAGGTACGAGACCTCGACTGTTGGAGTCGACTTCCGTTCTAAAAACAGAATTTACATGTCTGTAATGGACGCAAGTTTGTAAGGTGACCTTCTCTTTGTCTCCCTCTGTTGCGATGTTGTCGCTTACATTTGTCTCTAGGGGCAACCGGATGTCTCGCACCATTCACTCACAAGACAATGTCTTTGTCTCACAGCAATCTGAAGCGCAAGTTAAGAATCAGTGTTTCGCTTGATCCGTGCGTCAGCTTATAAAGTATCCCTTCCGCTTTCCAGCACTCTATAAATCGCCCGACGCCTTCAGTGCCGCTGGCAACCTTCTTGCAGAAACACAGACCTGTACCATCCATCGCGCACGCATCATCCACCATGAACAACCGCAACTCTCCATACGTGCCCACCGGCATGCCTTCAGGACCATACTACACTTCCTCGAGCAACGCATATCCGCCCCTCGACACCGACGACTTCTCTCAGCAGCCTACGCATTCGACCATGATGCCGCCCGCTGGCCAGACGGCGTCACCACATGCCTCATACTACTCGCCTCCTCCCTTCGACCCACCTTACTCTCAATTATTCGGCCGCGACAGTCACTCGACATCGCAAAACATGCAGTACCGCGCTCGAGCCCCTTACCCGTTCCCAAGCTACCCGCCGCAAACATTTCAACCACTGCCGTCTGCTGCTTCCACTTATCAGCCGCCGCGAGCATTCCAGCCTGCCCTTCCACCTTCCCTGGACTTCACCCTCAGCTCCAACACCGGTTTCAACCCCCATATGCATCCAGCTGGCGGTTACCAGCAGGTTCCTCTCGCAGACGGCGGCCTCGAAGTGGTCGAGGGCCTCTTTGGCAACGCTGAGCCCAGAGCCATCACCATCACTGGCTCCCCAGAAGCGGTGACTCAACTCCGAAACGCAGTCATCACGGAGTACTTGGCAGTCGAGCGCAAGCCGCTCAGCTGTCACGAGGCCTTCATCGCATCATTGAAACCACTCCAGGCGAAGGGTGCGATTGCCGACCACAACATGCCAGACACTGGTGAGGGTCGCTTCGCGCTCGATCAGATGTCCTGGGATGAGCGTGCTGCACTCGGCATCGAGCCTTCAGACTTCGTGCTCGATCCTACCAGAAGTGTGCAGAACTCTGCGAAGCCGCCTTTCCAAGGCAATGTGGACTCTCTGCTTGGCTTGCTCCGCGTGATGGGCAAATATCACAACTCAAGCTACCAGGTCGGCGTCATCACGCAGCAGGGCGATGACTACGACGTCCAGATCTTCAGAGCAGAAGAGGATGTGGACGCTGAGCACACGGTCTGGTTGTACCGTGACTGTCTCAGAGATCTGATGATCAAAGACAAGTGGATCGAGGTCTGGTACGCTTTCGCCCAAGACACTGCTGCTCAAGCGGCCGCAGAAGGCATTTCCAATGCCGACATACTCCACTTCTCCAACGAGCGCAGCGGCTTCGATGAGTACAACGACGGCTACGGAAATGCAAGCATCGAATCATCTCCAGCACCCAAGGGCAAGCGGCGTCGCACGAAAACCACACAAGCTATTTCTTCTCGCCGCCGCACTCACAACACTTCTCAGACATTCATGGCATCAGCGCCGTCGATGAACGCTCCTTACATGGCACCGACGACTTACTGGCCCCCAACACAGACCGAGGCCGACGTAAATCCATACTACCGCCACAACATTCCTCCGCGACACAACTGGAATGGAGCCGACCACGAGCAAGACAACCAGTACCTCTTCGAAGACCTTGAAGACGAAGAGATCCTCTCCGGCCATGTCCACCCAGCCGACATCTGCGGCACTCTCATGCTGCGTCTGGCGCCCAAGTACAGCAACACCGAGCTGCATCGGCGGATCAACCTCCTCTACCAGCGACTCAACCCAGCGAAGCCGAAGGTTGTATCTCCCGCATGTATCACAAAGCGCTGGACGCTCCCATTGCAGGCCGTCTGCAAGCGTGAGGACTTGGACTACATTGAGGAGAGAAGTCGATATCATGCAATGCGGCGTGCCAATGGGATCACTGGTGGTGGTGATTGGGATACCACGCCGAAGTCGAAGAAGCGGAAGGCCTCAGGGGAGAAGAAGAGAAAGACTTCGACGGCCAAGGCGAGAAAGACTTCGACGGTGAAGAAAGAGAGAAAGACTTCCTCGGTGAAGAAAGAGAGAAAGAGTTCGAAGGTCAAGCGTGAGGCGTCTTTCGATGATGACGTTGATGAGGACGCCGAATTCGAGAAGGAGGATGATGAGCTCACCGCCTCTGCTCCAGCAGTCTCGACTCGCGGCAGACGCACACGAAAGAAGGTCAACTACGCCGCTATTGCCGAGGACTTCGACGATATCAAGGAGGAAGATTCGGAGGAGGAGGAGAGTGGTCGGCCAAGCAAGCGTATGAAGAAGTGGGCTGAGGAGGAAGACGAGGGCTCTGAGTTTGAGCAGGAGGACGATGATGGTGGATGGTTGTAGGTGCTTTCCTTTTCGCGCGCGGCTGAGTCTTCAGCTTCATACAGTATGATATCAGCTCCTCAAAGTGAGTCTTGCAACATCACTTTTGTTCTTGCTTTCTACCGCCCTTCTTCAACCTCTATATCTCTTTGTCTGCAAAACCCCGCTTAAGTAAAGAAAACAAGCAATATACATGAGGGCTGCAACATCACAGAAAAGCTCCCTAGTCATAGCAAGATCATTGCAATTTAAAGTCCATGGCCTCCGTCTTCATGGGCGCTTGTTCTTATCATCGGTCTGTGTCGTGGCAGGGGTGTCGGGGATTGAAGTCGGTTTGGGGATAAGGTGGTGTGTTGAAGGTGACGGGGAAGATCAGGTTGGTCCTGAGGATATAGCAGTCTAGAAAAGAGCGCGGCGAACATCAGGCGCGAGCGCTGTTCTCGACGTGGTCTTATTCATGTTACATGTGTGCTGTGCCGCCTCGCCACGGCCCTCGCACTAGAACCAGGACTTACTGTTCTGTGCATTGTGGAGAAGCAGCTCGTGAACGTTGACATAATGAGCTTATCAGGCCAGAACTGAGAAGGTCAGGTACTCTTGAGATGCTTTTCGAAGGCTACAAGCTGATCATCTTTACAGCGCCAAACACTCAAAGTTCCAAACATGCTTAGACGAATTCTGCTCTTATTCAGCTACGCCAACAAAGCAACAAGTGATGCACAAGTAGGAAAAGCCGCTTCATCTCCTCAACAGCTTCCTCTGGCCAGCGATAACCGCGCTCCACCTGCCCATCATCAATCCGTCTTAACAGGATCCGGGACGTCGTACAGCGCCACCGCCCACTGGTCACGATTGCCATTGCCACGAGCAGGCGGCATCTGGAATCCCAGATTCTCCACCATCCACGGGATGTGTGAAGAATCCAGATCCAAGCCCGGGTTCGCCGCAGCATACTCCAGACACTGCGTGAACAGCATCCGATCCTCACCCGTCGGCCAGTTCTGGCGCGGCACATGGCGGTAGATATCCGCCAACTTCCACGAACCCCAAGGCCGGTTCGTTGGATTGCTCCAATCGTCGGCCGTGAGGTCGTTCTCCGGCCCAGCGTTCTGTGCGTACCACATGCTCCACGCCTGGTTGGCCGGCACGCCGAACTTCGCCTTGCCGTGGTTGCTCATCTGCTTGATGAGACTGTTGCGGCGCCGCTCGAAGGTGATCCAGTCGAGCTGGTCGATGGCGCTGAGCTCCATCTTTGCCAGTATGCGGGCGTCGGCGCCGTTGCGCATCACCCGGATTAGGAGCTCGGGGATGATGAGCCAGTCTGGCATGAAGGTGCAGATCTCCACCACGCCGAGATCGAAGCCTTTGGGGGGCTCCACGTTTGCTGGTGGCCGGTCGAAATTGTATGCTCCGTACTCGGCGTCGGAGTTGCGCTTGGTGGCGTACAAGGGCCACCGGGCTTGCTCTTGCGTCGATGGTGGAGGCTGAGGAGGTTGCGGACGAGGAGCGGCGGAGGTGATGTAGGCCAGCAGGCCTGGTGTAGGCTGTGGAGGGCCCTGTTGTGGAGGCGGCGGGACGATGACCGCGTCTCGCACGGCGCGCTGTGCTTCTGGGGAGATGTTAGACGACTGACGAGGATGAAAGGAGCTGCTTGAAATACCTGTCAACGACGTGTCTGGGACGTCCGATATCCGCACCACCTCTTGTGCGTCGTTTCCGCCCGGATAGTGGCCGACATTGGGCCCGAGTCGCTGTGGCATGTCGTGCTGTGGTCGAGTCAGTTTGGTGCTTTCAAGATGAGAATGTAAGAGACGTACCTCCACAGGATCTTCACCATCGCGGCCGAGGAATGCCACACGACGAGTCGGAACAGGAGCTGGTGGACCCGCTGGCGGGCTGGCGTACGCTTGAGGCCTCTTGATGAAGTCCTCGAAGCGTGCGAGTTGAGCCTCCTGCTCCTTGACGACGTGCTGTGGGTCGGTCATCTTCTCTATGTGTGGTGTTTCTGGTAGAGAGTAGGTGAGCGAGGTGTTGATGTGGTCTTGTCGCGAGAACGAGCGCAAGAGGAGAGGTGTTTTGGACAGAATTTCGGCGTGCGTGTGTGATGAGCTAAGGAGAAGGAGGACCCACAAATCACGTGGGGATCTCAGGGGCAAGCCCGCTCGGTAGTCTTACATGTTTCGGCAGCGCGTATAGATATACAACATGATCAGGGGTGCAAAAACTCACTGGAGACCATTTTGAACCTGAAATATAGTAGTTGAAGGAACGTAGCGAAGGAGACGGAATCTGTTGCTTAGATTATGTATAGATCGGAATCTCCAGTGTCTTAGGCGCCTATCACAACACAGAAGCACATAGCTATCTACAGTAGGATGCAACTGCTCTAGTTGCTACGACATCGTTCTATGCGTGGACCCGAGAGATCTTGAAAGGCCGTCGAGCGTCCGTTGTTCTCGGTGCATAAAGGAGCACGAGGCTTTGTTATTGCTCGTTGCGGCGATTGGATGCGGCGAGTCGTTACAACAAAGGACATGCATCCCAAACGTAGGACCTCAGATTGATGTCTACATACTACATAGATCGATAAAACATATCTGCATTGCTACCTTGTATGTTGTGCTCCCAGGATGCGGCCTTCGGTATTCATGGCTTGCATGCCGGTACGATTGCTCAGCCGCTGCCACGTCGGGATAAGCTACTGGTATTTGCAAGGCTCATTGTCCTTCTGCAAAACAGCAAATCGACCTATGTTTCATCGATCGCTTGGGCCGTATGTTAAAAGGGATCGGCTTCTAAGCAGGAGGTTATTGCCTCACAGTCAAGATGCCGGCATGACGTATTGCTTGACTGGCTCATCATACTGCTGGACAGTGGACGAGTCGCGCAGCAGTATGGACTCTTGGAAAGCGTGCGAAGGCCACTTCCATAGTCAACAGCAAATCTAGCGATGAGCCAACTTCTGCCTTGACCTGTTGCCAATATACATCAACAGATACACCCGATTATACCACCATACGATCGAATTGCAACAAGCTCAACACCTTGCAATGGCTCTCTGCCGCTCGGTGCGTCTGCTTTGCAGCGCAAGCTTAGTGCCCCCGACAGCGAGGACATTCACTCAACTTTACGTCACGTGAATTGTGGGGCTTAAATCCGTGCGTGCTGCGCGTTGCCAGGGGTCGTGCAGTGTCGCAAACTCTAAATCGCGACTTCCTCCGCCCTTTAAAAAGCTGGTCCACCTCCGGCGACGACCAGCACTTCAGTGCATCTTTTCAAACTGAACCACCACCACCATGGACGCTCGCACTACCGCGTCTTCCGCCATTCCATTCCATCAACCACAGCAGCCAGTGCTGCAACATCCAACGCACACCTCGGACTCCTCTTTCGCAACCGACATGGCTGTCTTCGACGACACCGACCTGCACGCCTTCTACGCGGAGAACGGCGAGTTCGAGGCCATCATGTCCGATGGCGCCCTTTCCGATCTCGACGACCTCCTCTTCACGCTCGACAATACCAATCAACTTCACGTACAGGAGCCGAGTAAGTGTATCTTTGACATCCCTTCCTTCAAGCGCAGTTGAACTGACCTGCTCCATAGGCTTGAGCCAGGACGAGACTGTGCAGCAGCTGATGCTCGAAGAGTTGTTACAACACGACTCAGAGTCTCAACTCGACATGCTTCCACAAGACACACTCGATCCATTCCTAGCAGACCTTCCAGCTGCCGGCGACGGCACGATTGCAACACGCGACACGCCAATGCAGCCGACGTCGCAAGAACAAGCGGAGCCCTTCATCCACGAGGCAAGCGCACAGGCGCCGACTAGAAAGCGCAAGTCTGCTGCAACCAACACACGCGCTTCTAAGTTGCAAAAGACCACAGAGGGTAAGTACGCAATCCTTGAGTGTAATGAGACATCTGCTAATCTATTCCCCTCAGCGCCCGCTTTCTTCCATGACCTCGACGAATTCCTGCCACAAATCGAAACGCAGTATCCTCTCCAGACGCAGCATTTCAACGCATCTCGCGCTCCTACCAAGATCTCAACGGCCTTGGCTGGCTTTCCCGTGGACGACTTCAACTTCGAGCCTCCATCATACATCACACGATCAGCCATCGACGACACAGTCAGCCAGATGACGTCCACCATGCAGACCCATGCACCTCAGGCAACCTTCAACGAAGGCTCTTCACCTCCACCGCCAGCACCAGCATCTCAACATGCAAACCCTCCTCCTGGCTTCGCCGGAAACGCTCAGACCCGCAAGGACTACGCTGCGCTGACCAAAGACCGCCCTCCGGTCAACGCTTGTCTACCTCTGGGCTGGGAACTTGGCGTCTACGAGTTGATGATCTTCCATCCAAATTCGGTGCAGATTCCAAAACTTGCCACTCGCTTCATGCGCAATGGCTTCCCAGTTCAGACCATCGTCAAGATGCAGCTCGATGCGACCCACCAGATGACAAAGGCGAACCTCACCACGGCCGAGAACAGGGTCAAGTACCAGTATACAAATGGTGCAAAATGCGAGTACCCTGAAGAGCAGACAGGACCCCGCACAATGTGGAACCAGATCGTCAAGCAGAAGGGAGCGCAGACAGACCTCACAGCAGACCACTTCAAACTTCGCTGCGAGTACGAAGGTGGCGAGCGGGTCACTTGGGGTCACGTCAAGCTCAGTGAGTTCTACGAACCGGTGGCCGATGATAAGTGGCCAAAAGACGACGACTGCATGGTCCTCACCCAGTGCTTGGAATTTGCGAAGAAGAACTCGCACCTTGACCTCGACACATCTCACTGGGACTGGATCATTGAGCAGATCAAGCCAGAGCAGCCTCCATTCCCAGCTGGCAACTACAAGACCCGCGACGAGGAGGCCCTGGAGCGCTTCTCTGAGATCTATCAGACGAGGCAGGCAATCGCTGACCCGAGGAGGGGAAAGTGAGAGCTGGAGATGACGGATATTGTAGCTGAATGGGTGTTTTTCAGATGGTACCACGTAAGGGGAAACCACCAAGGGCTTTTCCATTCAAATGGGGCTTTTCCAGAAGCCGCAAGTTTCGAAGAGGCTGAAGCGTCATGTATGGTGCTCAAACGCTACAAGGCAAGCACGAAAGTACGATAATTAGCTGTGCGTCTCATCCCTAATGACCTGCTCTATGAAAAGTTGAACGTACACAATTAATTCCTACTCTGAGATGTCTCAAAGTCTCTCCCTTACTTATCAAGGTCAGAAACCCTGCTACTCATTCCCACAGAACTCTTTCAACTCGTTCATACTTCTCCTGAATCAAGCACAGCACTACCATCGTGGTAATGGCTTGTCTGACAGTCGATAGCAAAGTTAAGTCAACGCCTGTCCCATATGCACAGTGGCCTCAGTGCTGAACTGAGTGTGCAAGCAGAGGGCTGCCACCTCAAGTTATACTAATCGAGTAAATTGAGCGGCAAGCAAGTCACACTAAGTCAGGAAGGGTGGACATATGAGCTCTCAAAGCTTTCATTCGATCTATCAAAGCCCATATCAAAAACGCCGTACGCCAAAGCACGCTTCACAATCTGATTCCCTCACATCCTATCTTCTTTGCAATCTGTTATGAGTCCACGTCCACCTTCGCCAATTTCAATCGTTTTGTCTAAGCCCAAGAGTTTCTCTTCGTCGTTTTACGACGAGTGATCCTCGGATACGGGCCATCGCTATGCGTAGACGACGAAGTCTGAATATTCAATGGATTGTTGGCAGTGAAGGGAGACTGGAACAGGCCGCCCAAGATCTCACCAAAGGTCATTGAAACTGGTCGACTTGGGAGGGTCGGTCGGGTTGGGCGAGGTCTGGCGGACTGACTGTTCTTCTTGAAGATGATCTGGACCGTGACGGGGGCGTCAGCAGGGATAACATGAGTTGGCTTCGTGACATCTTGGACCGTCCAGTAGGCATCATCACCAGCAGTCCAACTGCCACGACGAGGTCGGCTGGAGGACTGCTGGCTGCCAGAGATATCAGTGATTGAGAGGTCATCAGTCGACATGTCTTCAGGGATCGAGGTCAGCGAGGTTCGTTTGGTGAACGAGTCGGAGTCAAAGATGGTGCGGTAGTAGCGGCTTCCATACATGTTGCGTCGAGACATGTTGGGCGTGGGAAGGTTCGTCGTGGTCGTGGTTGGGGTGAGCGTGGTTCTGAGTCCTGGGAGTGTAGACAGGGTCTCCTGCAGCAGTATCGAAGCCAGTTCGATCAGTCACAGAATGGCAAAGTCAACAAGGCAAGGCTGAGAGCGCTACCTTTTCTGAATGGCATAGAGTTCTCGGAGGTATATAGAAGACCGTCTCCAGATCTGTGACACGAGACAATAGCGTTGTCATTACAACGCTCGACGCTGAACAACGCCAAACAAAGCAGTATCAACAAAGCGGCATGTTTCTTTGTTAGGCACCTGGATTCATTCATCTGTTCCCGTGAGAATGGGTTCGAGGGAAACTTCAGCAATACCAAACGATGGTGGGCCACGAAGGGATCGGACTGCAAATCAAATCAGCTGTCTCAGATTTTTGCAAGTCAGCTTGACCAAAGATGATGTGCTCTGACCCTTCTGGCAAAATGCGGTACTTGCATTCTACCCTGGACAACATTCAGTGTCATTTGTGTCTCCATTTCAGAATTGAAGCTGTACTCACAGGTTGATGCTACTTCTTGTTACGGTTTATCGTTTCAAGAAGGCTGAAGACACGACGTCGGAGTTCTACAAATTTCAAAGTTATAATCGATTATTACCATAAGAAAGTCTGAGAATGAAGTTGAAAGCAATTTCATGTTTCACATGAGTATCTATCTTCGCAGAACGCGATCAAGAAGCAACGCAGTGTTTCATTCTAGTTGCAAGTCAAGTCTCCTCCTCTTCAATCTGTCCACCTCATCGATTTCTCGTACCTACCCTAATGGTAGCGGCGGCTACGAGAAGAAGCATGCCCACTGCGATGGTTCTGACGTGGAGCAGCAGAGTCCAAGTCATCATACCGCGAGGGCGAGTAGACTCGCGAGGGAGATGCATGTCGAGAGTGAGACGACCGCTCATATCCGCCGTCATAGCGAGTAGAGCGAGCAGACGAGGACATGCCAGACGAACCAAAAGGTCCGCCCAAGATGTCAGCTGCAGTACCGGGGCTCGATGGCCGGCCATACATGCCTGTTGGACCACGAGAGAAGTCGGGCATCTCACGAGCACCGTAAGATGGCCGACGGCTAGGAGACTGACGCCGAGAGCTGCCATACATACCGCCGTACGAAGAACCGTCAAAACCACCGCCGAGACTGCTCAGGTCGATACCTCCATAACCGGAGCCAGTGCTGGGACGGCGAGAAGAGGGGGTGTGACGCTCACTACCGTAGCGGCTTGTGTCTGGACGAGAACGCTCGCCACGTGAGGAGTAGGGGTCTCTCGAGTAGAACGATGACAGACCGACAGGAGCATTGCGCTCAGCAACTCTTGATGGGGTCATGCTTGGAGGAGTGTACTCACGCTCGAATCTTGAGGTTCCCATTGGCGAGACCGATCGGTACGAGGGACGTCGAGAGGAGTCATACTCATAGCGAGGACCGGGAGAGACCTCTCTCGTTTGGTAGCGAGGAGGCGAGCGTGAGGAGGAGGGGTAGCCGTAGCCCATGTCCCGATGGCGGTACGGGTCCATGGCTGCGGAGCGAGCGAGTTGGTCGTTTGGGTTGATCAATTGGTTCTCGATTGCTGGGACTCGTTTCTCAAGTTGATTTCGAAGCCAGTTCGAATTCTGAGAAATGTGTCACAGTGGGTCAAGAGCGAAAATGATGCTTCCCGCAAAGCCAGACTTGCAAGGAAGATATATAGTACAAAGTTTTGTAGCGTTATGGGACGACTTCCATGCTGCGGCGCTTTGTCAAGTGACGCTTCTTGAATGAAGTCTATTCTCTGTCCTCCGGGCCAACAAAGAACTTAAGTTCTCGGACGTGAAGAACAAGGGCATTGTCTTCGATGTCGAGTGACTGGCTGTCGATTCCGTTCCAGGTCGGCCTTTGGCTGAGACCGTAAACAGAGGACGGATTCGGATGTTGCTACTGTCGCACGTGTCATCTACTAGCAGACGAGGTATTCCCGATACGGCACCTTGTCGAAGTAGGGGTCTGGTGGAATCTCAAGAGGATTTTGTGATTTCCATCTCACTCCAGTGACGGCTCTCCAAGCCCTCACTCAACGCAAGGAGCTGGAAGAACCTCAACGATTGCAGTCCAACTCATGAGGGGCTGATGATTGTCTTCAAGCGATCAAGTCGATCAACCTTAATCCGTACCAGATCTCGCAGACGTGGCCTTGCCTTCTCAGACAGCAGTAGCCTGATAGCCGCCTCATACTGGTCTCCATTCTTGAAGAATCCGAATCGGTCCCAGGTCCCATTCTCGGAAGTCTTTCGTTTCAGAATGGCCCAGCGATGATGCCAGTGGTTCAGGGCAGCTGAAATCTGCTTGGCGAAATCATCATTACTGAATTCATCACTAATAGATAGCCGAGCAGTCAACGTATCGCTAATGTAGCGATATAGCACTGTGTAGGTGTCAGCATGAGTCGGTTGATCTGGGTGTCTAGGACGAGGCTCACGATGTATAAGAATGAAAGTGTCCAACAAAGTAAGCTCTTCCCATTTTGTATCATCATGGGGGGCATTGAAGAGTGCTTGAAATGCAGATCGTGTGCTCATTTGGCGTTTGAATTGGAAGTTGGGATGAGTGAAAGGATGCACAGCGTCGAAGATATCCTCGCTGCAGGGGAGATCGCCTTCGACCTCAAGTGTTGCGATTCGCAGTGGCAGTCCTTTGTAGAACAGGAAAGCGCAGTCGAGAAGCACAAGATAGTGCATCAGACTATATCACGTCAGATCCAACCTCATTCAATGTTGGTGTCGGCTTGACTTCTGCCACTGACCGGATTTGGGACTCTTTTGCAAGCCACGTCTCTTCCGAACGTCGGTCTTCTAGGGTCTGGGAGACTTTCATCATTCCCATTGATCGAGCTACCTGCACTTATAATCAGTGCCTGAGACGACGTTGAATGTCTAGTGCCACTTCTTACCTCGGTGACACGATCGAAAAGTTGGGTGGATGCCCTGCGTTTAGAAATTTCGTCTCCCGTCCAGAACCTGGCAACAATGACGTGCAGTCCTGCTTGAAGAACATCGAGACTTTTTCTATCTTGCTTTATGTCTCCTTCGAGACAATAATCAAACAAAGAGTGAGAGAAGACATACGACTCGATGAGGCCGGCAACGGCATTCGCCAGAGCTCGGTGCTCCTCATTCAGGACGTACATTGCACCAAGCAGGATCATTGCTGCCAAGAGGGGTCTCTCACATTCTAGAATGGAGAACGAGGGCCTGTGAATGGTCCGGCAGTTTGGATACCAGCAATCGAAGAAGTATCTTAGGGACAACACAATTTTGGGTGGTTCCAACATGAGTTCCAGCTTGTGTATGAGTTTCGTATCTTCCACTTCTGCTGACGAGATCTTTGTAGCTGCTATGACTTCTTCCCTCATGGTGGAGATGATGTCGTAGTTGTCCAGCACATTGTACTCGCCTTGATCATTGGCGATCTCAAAGGTCGACGGATCATAAGGCTCCACTAGGTTTGATTCAAAGAAAGAATTGAAGTCCAGCATCGTGTCCATGAAGTCGAAAGAAACATCATCGACTCGAATTTCGAAGTCGTCTGGTCCGTCACCATGGCATGTCGATGGACTCGCCTTGGGCGGGGCGGGAAAGTGAAACTTCGAAAAGACCTCGTCGTAGCCATCTCGAAGTAGAAAGACAACTCGGTTTGGCTCATTTTCAGCCGTTTCATTTTGCGCTATGGTTTTAGAGCAAGTTTTCTGTCGAGTAGTACAAGCAGTGCATGGAACAAGGCCATCGCAGAAGATCTTTTGGCGGCGGCACTGCGTAGAGCTCAGATGACGTCCATTTGCTCCTCTCCAGCCTAGGATCGCGTACCTGTTCGCATGTATGTCGCTTCCTGCCACGTACACCTGTGGATCTTGGTATTGGACGATTTCCCCGCCGAGAGCAGGTCATACAATGTCGACATAATGCATCCCTTGGCCCGGTCAGCACACATTCGTGTGTGGCAGGTGCTCAGAACAGACCGTCTTGAGTACGACTTGTGACAGAATGGACATTCATGCATTGGAATAGCCACAGGTCCGATGCAACAGAGAAGTCAAAAGGAGATGCCGAAGGGTGAGATCGTGCAGAGTGACACGTGAAGTGTATTTCCCCTCACTCGCTCCTTCTCTTCTTGGCAAGCGTGACGAGAAGCAGACAAGCAGTCTCAATTATTCGCAGCGATATCATTCGAACCTTAATCATACTCAAGCAGCTGGGTCCTGCCAGCAACTACATTTCCTTAACAGCCTTGTGAATCGTATTGATGATTGGAACCATTAGGAATTGCCACACTCTACGAGTAGCAGTCTCTTTTGTTCGATCCACAACTATGCCAGGACACACTTTCAACAGATCACAATGGCTCCAACGCCCCCTGTCCAGAAATCTTGACATCCGGCACCTGTCTCGTAATCGGCTTATATCCTCCAAGCGCCTTCGCACTAAGCCTTCAAAACCAGTCAGTACAATTTACCACCCTTCAAAATCTCCAAAACTCACCAATTGCCATGAATCTGGGCCCGAATACTAAACGGCAACTGCACGATAGCCACCGGCCTCTCAAACTCCCTCGTATCAATAACCACAATATCACACCTGGAAACCTTGCCACTCCTCTCAACCAAGGCCATAACCCAACCATCACCCTCTGCTGCATCCTCACTCCGAGGGATGAAGATCGGCTCCTGGATCTGCGAGTCATCGCCAGCGTAGAACCATCGAGTCTTACCTGTTTTGGCGCTGTGTTGGGCGAGACCGTTTAGGCCGTGGAAGATGTTATCTGATCCGTCTGAGCTCTTGGGGATGAAGACGTTGAGCCAAGTTATGTCGTTTTTGTGGGACATGAAGCGTTCGTCCATGCGGGGGAATTCGGAGGGGACGTCGAGGATGACTTTTGGTTCGGGAAGGAGGCTTCGGTGGGGTTGCGTTGGGTCGACTTCCCAGCGGACATAGTCGGCTTTTGTGTCTGGTGATGGCATTCGTGGGTTCTCGGTGCTTTAGAAAGTTGTGAGCATTCCATTCCATAAGCTAGATGATGGTTCAAGAACTTACTCTGGCGGGAAGAAAGGGAAAGCATTGTCATGCACACGGCTGCTCTCAACAACGATTCGCCCATCTGCCTCTTCCCATGCCGCTCCAGTATGAATCGGCATGCAAATCTTGAAGTGATAGGAACGCACTTCGCCAGCTTTCCAGCCCCTGGCAACCGGCTTGTCAGCCTTGCGAGGGACAACAATCATTGTAAAGTGTCGCTCGTCACTCCAAGCCCAGTGGTGGCCACCTTTCTTCATCCGTTCAATGCTAGCCTCGAAAGGCCAGATGAAGAGGATGAGCCAGTTGGGAGTAATTGCCGCATCGTGGATCATCCCAGGGGTATCGTACGGCTGTTGAAACCAGAACTCGTTCTCGACTTTGCCTGCACGGTTGATCGAATAGCTGATCACGTCATTGCTCGCGAGGCCGCTTGCTTCGTAGCCGAATACCACGTACTCATCCTTGTAAGGATCATATTTTGGATGTGCTGTAAAAGTCTTAGCCTTGACTTGGTCTCTGAATGGATCGTACATCCGGGTTTCCAGAGTATGTGGATCACAGGCGTAAGGGAGGCCGCCTTCTTTGAGAGCCAGCAAATGGCCGCCCCAAAGTACGAGGTTGGTGTTCGCCGTAGAGTCGACGGCGGCGCGGACACAAGGATGATGTGTGAATGGGTTCCGATACAGCCCAAAGAGACTCTTGTTCGCCTTTCTCTCCAGCAGATATCTTTCCGTCTCAACGTATCGTGTCTTCATATGCACTCTCCCATCGTGAAATTGGAAGACCGATATGTTTCCGTCGCCATCGAGAGGCACGTTGCCTTCGCATGGAGGCATGAAAGGATCGACCATGATGCGGTAGAAAGAGCCATCGATCTCCTTTGGGATCTCTCCGAGAACCACCAAGTCTTCAATCTCGCCTTCAAGTCTGCAAGGTAAGCTGGATCCATACAGGTTGATTGTGATCGGCCATTTCGAATTCAAGCTATGAGACCAGTCTTCGGTTTGGGTGGCATTATTGTGTTTCCCGTTGGGCACTGAGGCAACCTGAGGCTTAGGCACCACATTCGGAGGAAGGAGCTCTGTTTCTGTCGCCATTATGTTCAGTCGTCTTCGAGATGTCGTGGAAAGGTATACAGCTGGAATTCATTATGAGACCTTCAACCGCCTTTTAACTTGCCAGCTCTCCGTCGTGCCCTTGACTCGTTCCCCACGGGGACCCCGCATCACTTCTCAAGTCCCTGGCAGTACCTTGTACAGAACCACGTCGTCAGCGAATGAGATCCAAGACCTATCGTGAAGGTTTCAAGTAGCCTGCAAGAGTATCGGAAAAAGCCCACATTACCCCCGGACAAACACCCACACTAGCCCGGAAAATCCACCACAAGCACTTGCCGAGTGATCAGATCCTGGATCTGGTACTCGGCACTTTGTGGAAAGATATCCTCGTCGAACGCATGTAGTATTTCGATCAAAGTGACAAACCCTCAATTCATGCTTCGCTTCGGGAAGTTCAACCGTCTTCTTTATACTTCCCAGTCAAGCCTGTGGTGAGGCTACGACACGTGTCTCCGACGCAACTCTCCTTCCGCTCGATCAATGCCGCTCGGTCCTTCACCTCTCTTACTGACATCAGTCGGCGAGAGCATCTTCTCGCCTCCCTCATCATCACCATCCCAAGTCACAAAAGGCTCGTCCAAAGCACTCCTTAGCTCCCCAATAGCATCCACAGTCTCATTCAAACTTCTGAGAATGACCTTGTCCACTGGATCCGCCGAAAAGAGAGAGTAGGATTTGAAAGCAGGGTCGTCTCGCTGTCGAACAAACCATTGACCATCTCGGAGGTACGTGTTGGCTGCTTGGTAGAAGAACCTTGCGAACTCTTCGTCGATGTCATTCCGTTTTTCGATGAGGAAGTCGCGGACCTCGCGGACGTCTCGGCCTTCGCAGAAACCTTGATACAGTATGTAACTGAACTTACGGGCACTTTGTTCGCCGTCGGGGAGATTGTTGGTGAAGCCTCGCTCGGAGAAGAAAGACATGAGTAGTCTCAAGTCGGAAATGCGCTGGATCTCCAATGGTGATGTGGTAGATGATGAAGCCAGAGATGCGTCGCTTTCCACTAAAGTCTGGATGTGCTGGGTAAGAGATTCTGCATAGCTCTCTAGTTTGCGGACATGGTCCTGGTCAAGTCGGCTCTCCTGTCCTTGCAGCGTATTGATCTCCCTCTGAATACACTGTGCTGCAGTTTCAGCCAGCAGCTTAGCTTTCTGTGGGTTCTGGAAGGCGAGGATCTGCTCTAGCAATGGCTCAGCATTGGCAGCTGTCATCATGGGGAGCTGCGTTATCGACTGAAGTAAGGCCTCACATTTCCGCATCTCAGAGAAGCGGGTTTTGTACACCAATGCCATTCGCTCTTTGGCTGCCTCTTTGAAATCGCAGCTGTACTCACGCTCGTTTGCGAACTCATCGTAGGCCAACTCCATGGCCTTGAGTTCATGAATCATCTTCGGCATTTTCTTGTAGAGCTTCTCGCCCAACGAGCCGAGTGTCTTGAAACTGGAGAACTCGAGTCTGTGGATTCGTGCCCACAGCTCGCTCGTAGGTTGGAAACGTTGACCAACTAGTTCCAAGCAATGCTTTGTGATTTTTAGACTCGCCTCTTCCTTGTCATAAATGTCCAGTCCGAGAGCACCGGCCAACTTGACAGTGTATTCGGCTGACTGAATACGTCGTTGACTCGCATCTTTGTCATGCTTGAACATAATCTCCATGAGCCCTTCGATCAGGCAGAGGAGGTAGAGCCTTGTTAGATTCCTTGCATAGTCCGGTTCAACCACGCTTGGAGTCATTCCGAGTAGTCCGAATATCTTGTCATGTATGACAGAGCATTGCTGGCTGCCCCAAGAGAGCACTGCGCTGCTGAGAGCCATGTCGCCTTCTCGTGCTGTCTTGCCGTGCTCGATCTTCTCTTGCAGGATTTGGTACACTTCCAAGGACGATTTGTACGTCTGAGTCAAAGCAGAATACGAGCGCTCGTCAAGAGCGTTCTGAAGTGCTCCACGTCCTGTTATCGAAGGGAGACGATCGGCCATTCCATATTTGAGGAGCTCGTATAGAATGGTCCAGTCCAGTCGAATTGTGTCGTACCAGATCGTGAGCCTTCGGGCCAGAATGACTTCCTGGATGATCCATAAACGGGACCAGAAAGGTTGCTCCACCAGAGGGAATACCAGATCCCAAGCTGTGTCCTTGCCGACGAAGTCAAGTACTTCTGCGATGGTCTTTTTGGGTGTGCTCCCGAACAAACGTGCAGCAGCGCTCCATACCATCTCTTGTCTTAAGCCATCAAAGTGGTTCTGCCAATGAGCTTGGTCCTGTCGGAAGTCAGTGTCCACTGGTAGATGGGCGAAGCGTGCTGGCAGCTCGTCCTCTGTATTGAACAGAGCAATGACCTCGGACGCAGAGCGATAGACGTCACCCATAAGGGCGACTTGACTGCCCCTCTCGTTCAGACTTTTCTGGTTGATGCAAATCGCATCGATGAAGACCCACGGCAATTTAAGGTTCCCATATTCCTTGTGTAGTAGTCGAAGGAACTTCCACACATTTGGGCGAACGAGGAACGGCTTCTTGTTGAGGTAGATGTTCTTGGAGGCTTTCTCGTTCCCCCAACAGTACGACAATGCTGTGTACTTGGGTATTCGATCAAGCGAGAAGACGGCGATCTCGCAATTTGGGACGCCATCGGCAGCCTCATCGTAGAGGTCAGTACCAAGGTACTCCTTTGTTCGCAATAGGCGAATCTGGTGTTTCGTTGCATTTAAGCTGCCGTATCTGAGATCCATCGGCCTGGTTGGGTCCGGGCATCCGTAGACATGGGCCATGATTGATCAAGATGAGGCGTAATGTTCTGTGTGCTTAACACTTGTCAGGGCGTCGAATCTTTCGGCGCACTTCGGATAAGGCTGGTCGATTGATCTCCGGGCTCGTGCAAAGGTTTGAGGAGTAGCGTGTGCATGTATTTTGAGCTGTTGACTGCCTGGTAGCGTGAGCTCGCAAACTGAGAGTGATATGTCCCATGTAATGTAGCAGGATGAGAAAGGCTGGAGGGCCGTAGAAGTCTTCCGTATCGCGTGGGTGCAGACTCATGCGCGGGGTGTACTTTGCTTTTAAAGTTTCATGCCAGCTGCAGGTGAGTACATGTGGGCAGGTGCGACTGCACGAACGGCTCGTTCTAGTCAATGTGGCGTTCGGCCGCATTTCACCTATCGTCAGCCATGGGCTGGACGAAGACTCAGTGGACGATAGCCCTTTCGATCTCCTCCATACGCTTCGCAGCCCCAGCCGCAATCGTCCTCGTCTCCTCACTCAACTTCTGCCTCTCCGTCATGACCCCGAACTTCTCTCTCCAAAACACCCACCTCGCCTTCGTCCACGACTCTTTCCGATTCTGCCAACCCAAATCCGACAAAGGCTCATTCACATCATACCTCTTCTCAGGATCCGCATCATTCTCACAAATAAATCGATACGCCGCCTCACCAGCAACATGGATCCACGCCGCCGCTGCCGGAAGCGTAGCATCAAGTTTCTGTGCCTGAGAGCCCCTCATGTCCCCTCGAGGCTCGCTTTCCAGAACATCTCGGAGGGCCCAAATGCCATAGTTCCAGTAGCCAGCGACTCCGGCGATTGTGATTCGGGCGAAGAAGGCGTTGGTGTTGGTCCAGCCGTGGATTTCTGGTGTTGACGTGCCCCATCCGCCGGCTGGGCAGTCATTCCACGTTTCGCGTGCAGAGGCTCCCATCAGCGATAGATTGCTCCAAAGCTTCCCAGTTGACCACACCCAATTTTGCTTGACAGCGGTTGTGATGTTTTCTGGTACTGGGGGATCGGGTCTTGACTTTATTGTTCGGACTAGATGGACGAGTTTCGACTGCTTCGCTTCGTCGGTCCATGGTGTCTTTCTGGAGACATGACAGACGGCGAAGTAGAGACGCCATAACCCACCCTCTGCGGTTGGTTTCTCTCGATCCTCTGCTGTAGGTTCTGGAAAGTCCTGCTCGTCGCCCCAGAGCTCTTGGGCATCCTCTGGAAAGTGCGAACGTTGGTGACGGGCCACTTGTTCCTCGTCGTAGAGTGCACGGCCATCATCCAGAGTCGTATAGCAATGCTCGATAGGTTCTGTCAATCTTGCCACGGCCTCCTCGACAGTAAGAGCGCCATCCATGTATTTGTTGATGGTCTCATTGGCATGACCATAGGGATCGTAGCTGCCTCTGATTCGAGCGATGCGATCCAGTTGATCAGGTTCATTCGGAATGTCCTGGATGACTTTTTCGACTTGCAAATCTCGGCCTTGTTCCATTCTGGTCGTGGGATCCATCACTGGCATGTTTGCGAAAGTAGGTAGGCAGATCACAAAGGAAGGACAGGAGCAGATACGTGGCCTTTTATCTGCACGATCAAGATCCAGGCATCAACTTGTGTTCGGGTCGGTGTTGTTCGTGGTGGGTCTTGAGTGAAGGCGGGGTCCGAAAGTAGAAGGGATCCTGCACCGCCACTAAAGGATTCAATGGGAGTGGCGTCGGTGAGTCCAGTTGAGTCGAGCAGTCCTCTCAACTGTGAGATGCTCAAGTATTGAGAGCGATTTGCTTCCACGGTTCTCGGCACGATGTAGGTATGGCCATCATCAACAGGCATGAAGATCCAGCTCATCGCCAATAGATCAAGACCGAATTGTTGCTCGAAAGATCCTCCAGGTGCTCCTTGCTTGACCGTCTACCTTTACGAATCTGAAAAGCAGCGATCACTGCCCGCTCCAGATCACCAAAGGTCATACCCTCAGGATAATATCGACGGAAGAAGATGGTAAGATGGTTGCCAACAGGTATCACACAAGTCGTCGTGGGCGGCTGAGATATCAGCATTTTATCCCAAAGAGGTCTCGGCTCTGCACCAGAATTCTCCCAAAGATCCAGAATGTTGATGCGAACGGCGATCGTGTTGTCTCGATATCCATTCCGTTGTTGATGAAACCATGCTGGCGCCAAGGGGTTGACGGTCCGCTCGCTTTGGGGTTCGGTTTCCAGGAAGATTAGCTGGCGGATCGTTTTTGAGAAGGTCACGGTCTCCAGGAACTTCTTGCTGACTCGTCGACACTTGACGATATCTGATGGCGCGAGATGGATGAGGATCGATTCAACCAATTCTCCCAGGCCCAAAACGCGGTCAGCAGCTGGAGTTCGAACGGGATCGATCGAGAACAGGGGCAAGAACGAAGAGCGCTTCTCCATCTCGCACGAACAAGAATCAAAGAGACCCGACTCTCAGCACCAACGATATCTCGATATCTGATTCGGAAATCGGCAATGTTGTCCAGAAACACACACGATGTCGATGCAAGCGAGACCGGGGCCAAGAAGCCGTTGAGCTTCTCCAAGTTCTCCACTCCGTGGCACGTGCTCGGCCTTGCACGTGTGATAGGAGCTCCCTGACCTCATTTCCTCGACCGTCCACTCTCGCTGCAGGTCCGCCAGAGCAAGCGTTCGGTCGAGACGCCTCTTGTGGCAAAGCACCTCCAAGCAACCCAAGCAACGTGCGGGCTGCATACGGGAGCCATGCGTCACCACGGCCCTGCAGAATGTCGAGCGAGGTGGATCTGCGGTCGAGTAGGGTCTGGCGGGCAGTAGTAGAAAAGAGGTAGGTCTGCTCAGGTATAGGTCTTCTCTTCTTGGTCAACATACTCTCGTTTTACAAGATGTTCACGACTCTGGCATTGGCCGCTCTGGCGGTGCCATTGACGCAGGCCGCGAGCCTCAACGTTACTGATGACGGCTACATCAAGTATACCACAGTGACAGGCTACTTCCTGCAGGACGAACCTACTACGAACGCCTCGACCTTCAACTACGTATGCTACTCCCACCTACAATCCACATACCGCAGCTGACATTCCTTAGACCCAAACGAACTTCGGCCTTATTAACCGCACCTACCCAGCCACCGAGGGCCTCACGAACCTGACCCAATGGCAAGCCTTCGAAGCCCAAGTCAACTCGCTCAACGCGAACGCTCCCCTCAACACCGTCTACAAAGTCCTCTTCATGGGCCGTCACGGCCAAGGATACCACAACGCAGCCGAGTCCTTCTACGGCACTCCAGCATGGAACTGCTACTGGGCGGAGCTCAAGGGCAACAGCACGGCACGCTGGGAAGACGCGCAGCTCACGAGCAGCGGAATCCTGCAAGCCCAGATCGCAAACACATTCTGGAAGCACGAGATCGAGACACAAAAGATTCCCCAGCCGCAGAGCTACTATACCTCTCCATTGTCAAGGTGTCTGGCGACAGCCAACATAACCTTCAGCGGCATCCCAACACCAGAATACTACCCCTTCATTCCCACCGTCAAAGAGCTCCTCCGCGAAGGCATCTCCCTGCACACCTGCGACCACCGCAGCAACGCAACCTACATCAAGAACACCTACCCCTCCTTCGTCCTGGAAGATCACTTCAACGAATACGACGAGCTCTGGAATGGGGTAACCGCCGAATCCGATTCGGCCCACGAATACCGCATGCTCCGTCTCCTCGACGACGTCTTCACCACCGACGACCACACCTGGATCTCCTTCACCTCCCACTCGGGCACAATCGGCACGATCCTCGACGTCATAGGCCACCAATCTTTCTCCCTCGCCACAGGCTCTGTAATCCCAGTCCTCGTAAAAGCAGAATTCCTGCCCGCTTCCTCGGCGCCATCGACATCAGTCGGTTCTTTCACGACGAGCACGTGGTGCCACAACGGGCCTCCGATCTCGAGTATGGCGTCTGTAGCGCAGGGGTGTGTGTGCTCGTCGACGACGGCCCCGTTGCCGAGTCTGGATACGCAGGCGCCTTTCGTGCCGGGGCAGACGGCGCCGATTAATGAGTATACGACTACGACGACTGTGGTGACTTCGACTGGGAAGCCGCATCATACGACGAGTCGGAAGGGACATGGTTATCCGCCTTGGTGGCATCATCCTCCTGCTGCTACGGGGTATTAGCTTGAACGACAGATGAGCATGTGGATCGCATGGTCTGTAGATAGGATATTATTGAACACTGGAATCCGATCCCCCACTCTCTTACTTGTTTTAAGCCACCCTCCTCACTGTCGAACGCTTTGAACGAGGCTAGTCGGCTCGGGAATCGTCGAGTGAAACAGCTCGGAAGGGCATGCAGAATCGTCTTGGAACGTAGCATCGGAATCTCTGTGCGGGTGGATCTCCGTCGTTCTCGCCTCTGTCCGAGCCACGCTGTTTGCTGTTGATCGGTTTGAAGATTGTGTTCGGGCTGGGGATAGCTGATCTGAGAGTTCTAAACGACCCAAGACAAAAGAGACGGACAGGAGGTATGATGTACTGGGTCCAATCGGTCTCATTGCTAGAGACAGGCCACTGAACAGCCTGTCCATCTATCCCCAATAAACACCATATCTTAAACACAGGCTATGCAGCACTTCCAGTGCGCAGTCCCATATGCTTTTGTGGGGATAGCCCTTTCCATACCAGACTCGTAGACGCTTGAAGACTGATGGTCATGCTTGAGAATCTGAGTCGCTGAACATCGATGCTGAAGAGGGCTGTATCTTCTGTCTTAAGGCCTTCCTATCCCCACAGAATCTCCAAATCACAGACCATGAACGATGCCCCCCAAGGCACAGTCCCTCGTACTTTTCGTGGGGATAGCCCACCCAAACTCCAAGACGCCTCGCTATGTAGGAGCTCAATCATTTGCAGCCACCACGCCCTCGTCACTCTCACTCTCATCCTCGTCACCAGAGACCTCCATATTCTCGCGCTCCTTCTTGTCCATGAGAGCCTGCAGCTCTGCGTCGTCGTTCTCGGTAACAGCCTTAGGAGCCATCTTGACTGAGCAGCTTCCACCGTCGAACTGCCGGATACTGGCGTCAATTGACTTGATAGCCTCGTTCAGAACTTCAATACCGTTGCTCTTGTCGATCGTCTGCGAAGTGAGAACGTAGAGCGGCGGCGACACCAGCCGCACCTTCACCTGCGTATCCTCCGTACTCATAGCCTCCGCCTTGCGCAGCGCCGTCTTGACCGCATCAATGCCCTCATACCCAAAACACGTCACCTCCACATCCGCGCGGACCTTGGTGGGCTGCGGCGTAAGACGCTTGCCGATATACGACTGCAGCTCATCGCGAATCACATCACTCTTAAACGTGACCTCATTCCACACATCCGGATTCGTAATGCTCAGCTTGAACGCATCCACCGCATGGCCATACTTCTTGTTCAGCGGCCAGCCGATATCCTGATACAGCTCCTCGATGGGCGTGTTCGTCTTCTCGGCCACGTGCCGCATGATGCTGTGCACCATCTTGCTCTTGTTGTACCGCTCCTCGCACTTGATGATGTCCTCGGGGCTGACGCGGCGCTTCGACAAGTCGATGTAGCCCTTTTCCTTGTCCACACGCAGCACCACGACCACCTCGTTGCGACCGACACGGATGAGTTTCTGGATGGATCGGATACGTCGTCGCGAGAGTTCGGAGAGCAGGATCATGCCGTCGATGTTGTCGTATTCGAGGAGTTTGACGTAGGCGCCCATTTCGGCGATTTGCTTGACGTTGACCATGACGAAGGAGTCGATTTCGGGGTACTTCTCCTCGTAGAAGCGGCAGTTGGTGAGAGACATGCTGGGCGGTAATGTAGTGGTGTCTCAATGGGAGGAGGGCGTCTCTGCGACTGTAATCGGGTTCGAGGGGTTGGTGTTGGGGCGAGAGTCGCGGGGATGGCGAGTTCGATGTCCACCAGCAGTCACTTTCGAGATGACTCTTTTCGTGTGGGGCAAAACGCGGTCACGTGTCTAATGCCTTATCGATAAGCGCCCCTGAGCTTGCTCTGCGAGCTTCAGAGTTTCTCCTCTTTCTCCAAATCTTCGACAGGGGCATATTGCCTCAAGAGCGTATTCGACTGCTGAGACAATGTTCGGCAAACGGAGATCATACGCTTTCTCTGCCTCATACTGACTGACAGCCAGCCGGCCAAGTGACTCTGATGACTCCCTGAGAATGGTCACTCAAGTCGTTCCCCGAACCGAGGGCTCCACGACAATCCCTCGAACAGGCTCCTGTTCGCTCTCTTGGACTCGCAATGCTCGGGGATGAACGCTTAACACGTTCACAGCCCAACAAGCCTGCTTGTCAACTGCCCTTCCTGACCTCTCCAACGAGCTCCAGACCAGCTCGTCTCTCTCCAAATCTTGCACGACTCATCATTCGTTCACGAGACTTTTGGACTACTGACAAATTGCTGAGACTGCTGGGATACTAACCTATTCTTCTGTCATCATTCCGACAGCCGGCCAGCCAGCCGTGAGCGAGTCCGAGGCTCCTTCAGATGGTGCTACACACCTCGTTCCCCAGAGCGGCGAGCTCACGATGGGCCCTGGAGCCGGTGTCCGTTCGCTCTTGTCGATACGAGTTCCTGGGGATCGCTCATCTGGCAAGTCCTCAGCCCAAGCAAGAGCGTCACGAACAGCATGAACTTTCTCGACTGGTCTTTGATGAGAATCTGTCGCTGGGTCATCACTAATAGTACACAGCTGTCTTCAAGATCCATCTCTTTCGTATGGCGAGCGTCCCTCATATATTACATTCTGCTTTTCGACCTCTATCTTGTCTCTACCTCCCCCGTCCCGCACTCCTCGACCGACTCCCACTCCCACTCGTATCCCGACTCGTCCGTCCAACAACCGGACTCGGCGCCGCCAAATCCCCATGATACCTAGGCTTCTCATCCTCTCCACTACTGCTACTGCCCACCTTCTCCATATAGCCACCATCACTCGTGGCCCTGAGCGTCGTCGTCTCGCCCTCCGAGTCCTTGACCTCGTCTGAGAAGCGCACATGGCGCTGATGCCACTCGCTCGACTCGTAGTCGTAGGGCTCTTCGAGGTCGCGGCCGTACCAAAGTGGGATGTCGGCGGCGATTTTCTTGACGTCGAGCCAGGGGTGGGGCGAGGAGTTGGCGGTGTGGAAGATGTAGTCGACTTCTTCGAGGCAGCGGAGGGATGTTTCGGGGTAGAAGAAGTAGATTATGGGGAGGATGACGACGTTGCTAATAAGGATATTAGCGTGGTAGAGAAAAGGTCGGTGGAGGGACTACTCACGTGCAGGCAAAGACAATATAAAGCTGCCACTTGATGTTCCTGAACCCCGGCGCTGCAATGATAACGCAAATGAAATTGGCGGTCCAATTAGCCGCGGTCGACAACGCATTCGCCGGTCCACGGATCCTCAATGGCACGATTTCGACCTGGTAGAGCCAGGACATACCCTGCCAGCCAATGGCATAAAAGGTGCAGAAGACAAAGATGAATGCAGTACCGGCATCTAGCGAAGGTCGGGTGTTGATCTCCAGCATGATAGTAAGGATGACCATACTGACTGTCATGCCAGCAGTGCCGAACATGAGAAGACCTCGTCGTCCGCAGATCCGGTCAATGGCCCAGACAGCAACGAACGACATCAGGAAGAACTCCGTTCCAGCACCAGCAGAGAGCAGACGAGCCTGCCAAGCACCCCATTTGTACTGCAGCTGGAACATATTGGCGTAGTACTGCGTCATGAAATTGATACCGCCGATCTGCTGGAAGAACTGCAGTCCGACAGCCAAAAGCACCCGGTGGAAATCGCGGTAATCGCCCATCTTGAAGACATTTCGGAAACTCGCCTGAGCCATCTCAATAACCGCATCCTTAATCTGTAGGAACTCCTGTCGGATCTCATGGGCGTCCGGTGGCATGTCGTTCAGTGCCGAGAGGATGTTGAGTGCTTCGTCTTCGCGGCCTTGCAAGATCAGCCATCGCGGTGATTCTGGCATGAGATGTGTGACTGGGAAGAGGGCGAGGATGAAGATGATCTGCAGAGCGATGGGCACTCGCCATGTCGCTGAGCTGCTTCCGAGGAAGGCGAAGGCGAAGTCCATCCAGTAGCTGAATGCCATTCCTGCGGCGATGGCGGCGCCGGCGGAGAGCATGAGGAGGGTGCCGCGGCGGTGGGCTTTGGTGCATTCTGCTTGCCATGCTGGGACTGTTGCGCAGTTAAATCCGTTGCCTTGAAGAGATGTTAGACTTCCCGCATACTCAAGGGTCATATACTCTGTCTACTCACCAATACCAGCCACGAACCGCCCGACAAGGAACTGAGCCCAGTGATAGGAAGAAGCCTGAATGATCTGGCCGATAAGGAGCCAGACCAGTCCGACCATCATGAGGGTTTTTCGGCCAATCCGGTCGGAGAAGAAAATCGTCAGGACGGCAGAGCACAAGCATCCCAAGTTCCAGATTCCCACGGTGATGGCCGTCAACTGAGCAACCTTCAAAGAATCCGGGTGCATCACCACTCCAATCTGTGGGAACTGATTCAGGAAGGCATTGATGGTCAAGAAGCCTCCCATGTCGCCCTGGTCGTAGCCATAGAGGAAGAAGAAAGTCGCAGCGACAACACCGATCACTGTAGAGAGCGCCTGGCCTCGCAGGCCCATGTATTGGCCCTTTCGAGGTACTGTGGGCGAAGCAGTCGCTGCGGCATTCTTCTCATCGTTGGAGTCCACGCTTTTATTTCTCTTCCAGACGAGTCCGACGAGATCTGAGGCCGGCATCCTTAGCAGTCGTCTACGTCGCCAATGCCGGGCGACTAGGTGGTCGTGTGGTTGTTACAAGGACATGTACGCAGAGGCAGAAGAGAGGAGAGATAGAGATTGGGGTCCAACAGGGTAATGTAAAACACTCACACACGCGAGATGGCCAGCAACACCCTCGCCTCGCCAGTCTGTGATGGAGCTGCATCCCCGACTCACGCCAGCACGCAGTCCCACAGCCGTTTCAGAAGTCTAAAAACAAAGACGGTCGCCGTGACGTAGCGGGAATCCATTGCTGAAGCCAATTGGGCGGAAAGGACGAAAGTTTTCTCCATTGCCCGTTGCGCAAGCCACTGCCGATGGCGATCATCGACCTGTCAGGCCCTGCTTTTGGGCTTCTTTACAGGTACGGCTGGGCTGCCGACGTACGCCCAACATCAACGCTGCAGCATCTACGTCGAAGGTGGTCGGCGGAGGGTGCTGGATGGAAGCGGATGAGGGCTTCCGGTGCAGTAGCAGTGCTGGGACCTGCAGGTGAAGTCGCTGCACCCCTGGAGTCCGTGCGGGAGCTTGCAGGGTGAGGATCGAATCTTGATCTCAGATCGAACTTCTCCTCAAACCTGACCGGGTTGCTGGGTCGTTTTGCTGGGGTGGCCTTGACATGATGTTGCTCGGGGAGGAAGAGTGATGTTGATGGCGTTCACTCCTTCTCCAATGCTCTGCGAGATACACGTCTTCACATGCGTCTTCGGCTCGAGATCGGGATGCCGCGAGAATCGACGGTACCGGCGATGGGTAGCTTGTGATGGTACCGAGAAAGCTGGTCTGATCTGTTGAGTGTTCCGATTGGATATGACTGACTTCACCCACCGCGACGACTCGCAACTGCTTGTTTCGGACATATGTCGAAGAGGAACCTTTTGGATGTTTCTCTCGCCGAATAACTCACGAGGCTCGGAGACATTGCCATGAGAAGACGCGTGTGAAAAGACGGTGATGTCTCAATACGACCACGACCTTCACGCAAAAGCTCCGCGTCCAACCCCGATGTTCGTCTATCGCTACCCTCGGTGTTCCGGTCAAACTAGAAGATGTCCTACGCAATCTCCAACTTTGTCGCAAAGGCTTGAGGATACAACAAGCCCTTCAAGAGCTTTGTGTTGGTTGCTTTTGTCGAGAGAGCACATCTTCCAATTTGAGCGGAACAGGGAAGGTAGCCGACCGACCTCCGGACTTCACCGAACTCATCTTCACACTGATACCATCCTTCGGCCTCAGAACCAGCCTCCACATCTTCCTCTCCTCTTGATCCGGCCACTGCTCATCCCGCTCAAACCGAAACCTCGCAAGCAAACAGCAAAGAAATACCTTCATCTCCGTCTCTGCGAACTTGCGTCCAATACAGCCTCGCGGGCCTTCAGGGAATGTCTGGTACGCAGTCGGAACCCACTGCTTAGGAAGATGATCCCATCGGTCCGGATCGAATTGATCGGCAAGGTCGCCCCAGTAGCACTCGAGGTGGTTGATGGCATGGCTGGTGATGAACATGTATGTTCCGGTTGGGATGAAGTAACCACCCAGAGTGCTGTCTGCGATCGACTTTCTAGCCACCATGGGGATTGGTGGGATGAGTCGGAGAGACTCTTGACAGACGTTGGATAGGTATGGCATTCGATCGAGCATGTTCTCTTGGGCCAGTGCTTCTGGATCGCAGTCTCCATCGGCGAGAGATGGCAAGGAAACCAGAATTTCTTGTCGAAGCTTCTCTTGGATGTCCGGGTGCTTGCTGAGCAGATCAATCGTCCAAGCCACACCAGTGGCCGTGGTGTCATGGCCTGCGCCGAGGAACGTCTTGACCTGATCTCGGACCTCTTCGAAAGAAAGGCCTTCGTCCTCTGGAAGGGACTTGTTGTGCCTCACGATCAGGCTGACGATGTCCTTCTTCATTGGAGAGGATTCGCTAACATCCAACTTCGACCTCACGACGTGCGAGGCGACATCGGTCATAGTCCGCGCACTAGACTCGTACACCGCATTGATTCTGAATGGAAAGTACTTGGCGGCGTTGATGTAAACCCTTAGTCCCATGCCTACCACGGCCGCAACGTCGAACGCGAAGATGGCTTTGAAGGCTTCGCGGAGCGGTGCCTCCGGGTTGCGAAGAGACTCGACATCATGGTCGAATGCCGCCGAACCGATCACATCCAACGTCGCTCTATTCAACCAGTCCAAGACCTCTACACACTTGGTCGAATCTGGAGCTTCCCGGACACTGTCTTCAAGGAGTCCAGCCAACAGCAACCCCTTCTCAAAAAACAACGACTCCAAATCCCGAATTGCAGAGCCAGAGAAAGCAGGTGCCAGAACCTTTCTCTGCTTCGCATGGACATCGCCTTCAACTAGAAGCACACCCTTCTCCCCAAGGATTCCTTTCATCCAGTTCGTAATATGCGGCGCCTTGACGAAGTCGTATGGCCTCCTCGTGTTGACCTCCTTGATGGCAGCATCATCTGCGATGAGGATGCGTTCGGAGCCAAAAGGTAGGAAGTATCTCACGATCAGCCCATGTTTTCTATGCCATTCGCGCTCTGGAACCCCAAATTCGTTTGTTATTCGGACTAGAGCGTGACCCCAGAGAGGACATCCGGGCACTGTTGGGACGTGTCGAAGAGGTGAGATGTAGAATGGGTAGATGAAAGAGCGGTAGATGATCCAGAAGAAGAGACTTGCTGATGTTGAGCACAGAGTCGCTCGGAATGGGTCCAGTGTCTTCGAACGGATCAGGAGGAGTGTGGTGAGTACGCTGAGGAGCAAGCAGCTCTTTAAGGTGATTTGACGAGCCATGCTCCAAGCAGTCTCATGCCTTCTCGTCTTTCTCGCTCTCCTTGAGATCAAAACGATTAGAGGGCTCAGCAACGCCTCCTATGGCTCGAAATCACTCAACGTCAACGAGAAGAACGACGGCCCCAAAGATATATCTGAGAAGAGAAAGATTAGCCAAAAGCTAGCTTCCGTCCGGCGATGCACGGCGATCGACACTGCAAATAGATTGCATGCACACCAACGAGAATTGTTTGGTATTTACGGCCGCCGGAAGACTGGATCTCGCAAAGGCATCCACCATTAGGACCGGAGCTGGACACCACTTCGCTGCGAAAATCGCTGGATCGGCGAGAGAGCGCACGAGCTCCTTCTGTTTCTAGTACGGAGGTGTCAGCGTGAACAAGCAGAAATCGCTACGATGTAAGCCATCATTCATGACATCTAGATACGCCCTTCCGACGACCTCATGAATCCATTCATCTTGTCGACCACGACAGCTAGGACTTAAGTATGGCAGAGGAAGACGACCAAAAGGCGCTCGACGCTTCGACCGCAGGCCACGACCACGAAGTAGCGACCTGGACGGAAAATGGAGAGGACTCGAACGTTCCCCGTGGAACTATACTCTTAACAGTCGGCATCAGCCTTGCCGTCCTCCTTCTCTCGCTCGACCGCACTATCGTCGCAGTCGTACGTTCCTCAAACCCTGTTCCTCTCCAGCTCCGACTAACGCCATCAGGCCATACCTCATATAACAAACACCTTCCACTCCTTCCCCTCCGCCGGCTGGTACGGCAGCGCCTACCTCATTGCCCTCTGCGCGGTCCAACCCCTGTTCGGCCGCCTTTACCTCCTCACTCCAACCAAGTCTACCTACATCCTCACCTTCGCCCTTTTCGAACTCGGATCCCTCGTCTGTGCCCTTGCACCAAAATCCGCTGCCTTGATCTTCGGACGAGCCCTGGCAGGATGTGGAGCGGGAGGTGTGCTTTCCGGGAGCTATGTCCTTATTGCCCAGACTGTGCCGTTGAAGATACGTCCGATGTATCTGGCGGGTGTCTCGATGATGTTTAGTTTGGGAGCGATCGTAGCGCCGCTTCTTGGGGGTGTGCTAACGGAGAAGGTGAGCTGGAGGTGGTGTTTTTGGATCAATCTGCCCGTTGGGTTGCCAGTGATGTTTGGGATGATGGTTCTATTCAGGCCGGCGAAGAAAGATGAACCTGCTACGAATCGAGAGATTGGGGAAAAGCTTGCGGCTCTGGACCTTCCTGGCACAGCACTCTTGCTTGGAGGTGCAGTTATGCTGTTCTATGCCTTACAGTGCGCTGCCGATGGAAAGAGCTGGGACAGTTCCCTAATTATCGGCCTCCTCGTGGGGGCAGCAGGCACGACAGCTCTCTTCGCAGCCTGGCAGGGCTACCAAGGCGAGAAGGCTCTCATTGTCCCTCGAATCCTCAAGCAACGGACCGTTCTCGCCGCCGGGATCTCCAACATCGCTATGTATGCCGCTCTGGTCATCTACATCTACTTCCTACCGATATACTTCCAGGCCATTCAGGGGGCGGGCATCATAACTTCAGCAGTGGATCTCTTACCACTGATCGTCACCTGCAGTGTCTTCTCCATCGTTGCTGGAGTATTGGTCACAAAGATTGGATACTTTACACCGCCGGCTGTTGTTGGTCTCGGACTTGCCATGATAGGCGCTGGAATTATGACTAGTCTCGGTATACGTACCTATGCAGCGGAGTGGGCAGGCTATCAAGTTCTCATAGGGGTCGGATTGGGCCTGGCACTGCAATCCGGATTCTTTGGGGTACAGGCCGTCCTACCTCCTGAGGAGATACCTATTGGAACGTCGTTGATGACATTCTGTCAGAGTCTGGGAGGGGCTTTGGGAGTCAGCGTTGGAAACGCGATTCTGCTGGACGTTCTGCGGAGTCGAAGACGAGAGCTTCTCGAGCAAGACATCGACTTTGACGAGGTGATTCGAGCAGGGGCTACTGCTTTCCGATCATTCATCCACGGCAGCAGTCTGAAGCCGCTACTCGATGCCTACACTCATGCCCTCAAGCAGACCTTCATCATCGCTGCCGCATGCACTGGCCTAGCTCTCCTGGCATCAATCTTCATGGAAATGCGCAAAGCCACAGAACGCAAACCTTCTTCTTCACCACCAGAACAGTCAACATGACCACGCCTATCTCTCCTGCCACCCAATTGGTGGGAGCTACAGGTCTTGGTCCTCGGGGCGTACTACATGCTGCATGCTGCAATAGGAAGCCTATTATGAAAAGCTAGTACTTCGCGAACCAACAAGATCTGGACTTTCCCATATTGCTGGTGCCTAGTGCCCTAGGTCTAGTCAAATACTTATATCGTTGGAAAGATTCGATCCTCTCATTGCTCAAATGGCTGCTCAATCTTACAAGGTACCAACCAAATCTTTCTGACAAGGGACAACAGCAAGCTAATGGATATAGTGCGCCGTTCTGGGCGATGCAGCCGTGGGAAAGGGATGAAAACATCGAGGAAGACCTGATGAATCCATTGACTAATGCGGCCTACAGACACACCTCGTTCGAGCCGCGACTTCGAACAATCGACCGGAGATCGGAGAGTATCGACCAACGTAGGATACCTCTCTAGCCCGTCAAGCCGCCTGACCTAACGCTGCCCACGACAGGGGACACACCATATCACACCCAACTACAATCACGATCGAAGACGAACTCGTGAACATCGACCTCTGGGACACGCCCGGACAGCCCCAAGTCGCCTATCACCCTGGACAGACATTTGTCCACTTCGATGTTGAAGCCGAGATCCAACAAGCCCTCTCGAACGCGGACGTGGTGCTACTTTGCTTCTGCGTCGTCAGCCGTGAATCGTTTGAGAGTGTGAGATCCAACTGGCTTTCCAAAGCTGAGACCTCTTGCCCCGGTGCTCGCCTCGTAGTGGTCGGAACGAAGTCTGATCTTCGAGAGGATGAGAGGATGAGGAGAATGTTGCTGGAGAAGGGTCATCAGGCGGTTTCGGACGAGGAGGAAAGACAGATGGCGAGGAATATAGGGGCGATGAAGTATGTTGAGTGCTCGGCCCGTTCGCGAGAAGATGTTGGTAGGGTGATGAGGGCCGTCGCTACTGCTGCTGGACGAAGGTGAGTGACGGCTGGTGTCCACCTTTTGAATCGAATGTACTGCACAGCCGATAGCGAAAGCTCCTTTGACGGCACATGCAAATCGACTCAATTGTAAAAGGGGGAAGCTGCTTTGATTCGACTGTTCCTCCCGGTTCTCCATCTCCAATACCTCAGCCCTCTCAACTGACCCCTTACGATCTCTCAGTCAACCCTAATCGCCCCGGCCTTCTGCTCCTCCGTCTCAACCCCCACAGTCGGCCTTATCACAACCCTCTCCCCCCGTTCATCAAACTCCCTCCACTCCATCCCCGGCAATACCATAGCAACGCCCCTCATCCTCCCCGTCTCCTCCCCCTCCCCGCCAAAAGCAACATCAAAACCCCCCTTCCTCACAAACCCAATTCTCTCCGCACACTTCAAACTCCTCACGTTTCCATCTAGGGCTCCAGAGAAGACTTCCTTGACTCCGACGGTATCGGTCCAGAACTTGAGGACTTCTCGACCAGCTTCTGGAGCGTAGCCACGGCCCCAGTAGGCGTGGAAGAGGGCGTAGCCGAGGTCGGGGTGCGGCATTTCGGGGCGGAAGGAGAGGGCTATCATGCCGATGCAGTCGGGTCCTAGGCCGGTGGCGGCTTGTTCGGCGGAGTTGAGGTAGATCAGGTGGAACATCCGTTTTGGGGCTATGGCTTTGGTGCAGAATTCTTGTTTGGGGCCGTGTTTGGCGTGTTTGGCCCGGACGTCGGCGAGGGTGTTGATTCCGACGCGGGCGTTGCCGCCTATGCCTGCGTGTTCGTCGGTGTAGAGGGCTATGAGTTGTTGGCAGTCGGAGTCGGAGTCTGGGTCTGCGAAGCGGAGGGTTAGACGGGGGGTGTAGAGGGTTTCTGGGAGGGTGGTTGTGAGGGTCATTATGAAAGGTCTTTCAGATAAGAGAATGGGGAGAACAAAAGAGACACTGTAGAAGACGAAGATTTTTGAGTGAAGTCGAAAGCCCTCAAGAGACATCGCATCGAAGGCTGAAATAGGTAAGGGAAGCATGTGCTGACGAAGCACAAGCTTGAGTTCGGCATGGGGATCAGAGATGGCTGAACGCGAGGTGACTGCGAGGATTCGCAACACGCGAGACTCCCATTCCGTATCCGTAGTGTTACACCGACCACTTGATGCCGATGCAAGCTAAGGGGGCTGAAGCTCAGAGAAGATGGAAGCTTGCTTGCTCAGCCGGCCTTTCGTCTATACCGAGCTGCGTCGTATCTTTGGGTATCGTGCTATCGCTAAAAACACATCAGTAACAAATCATGGTATCAAACCTTCTCCAGAAATGCCTCCCAATCAGTCTTCCTTCCTCCAGGTGCACGGCTTGCATCTCTCTCATCTTCATCAACGAGATCGCCTTCTTGCCAGCCTTTCCACTCTCCAAGACCAGCGAGGTGCCGCATTGTCGGCCGTCCATGGGGACAGTTCCAAGGCTTTTCCATCTCTCCCATATG
This sequence comes from Zasmidium citrigriseum, assembly GCA_002786025.1. Classification (NCBI taxonomy): domain Eukaryota; kingdom Fungi; phylum Ascomycota; class Dothideomycetes; order Mycosphaerellales; family Mycosphaerellaceae; genus Zasmidium; species Zasmidium citrigriseum. The sequence goes on along the minus strand of NHNW01000036.1, from coordinate 202,606 downwards.
TCGAACCACTCTTTCCATTTGCTTGATCGTCAGTGTCTTGCCCACCATGATGCTGCTTCTGCAAGCACGCATGGCCAGCATCGATTGGACTTTCTTTGGCCGAGGTATTTCGTTGCTGCCTGCGGGTTGCTCGCTGAGCAGGTGGATGAGTTCCTCGAGGTCTGACAAGTCGAATGTCTTCTCTTTGGACATTGGAAGTGTGAGGAGGCGACACTGGCGTCGAGATGATTCCTCCTCATCGTCGGAGCCAGTGACGTCTGCAATCATCTCGACCTCAAATCCATTGGCTTTGAGCGCATCAGCGTGGTTCATGATGACTTCTTCCTGCACTGCGGTGAGCTGGAGAGGCTTGGGACGGACCAGTCGCTGGCTTTGTAAGGTGACCGTGCGCTGCAACCGCTCATAGTTGTATTTCTCGTCCGCAGCGTGTTGGTCGATAATGAAAAGGTTGTCTTCATCGCCAGGGGCCGCGGCTGGGCGTACGGCAAGGATGAAACCAAGGTTAAATTGGCCAATGATATGCATGTGCGCGAAGTCTGACTTGGTGACGGTGAGCGAGAGTCGTGCTTCAGCTTCGGTGTCGTCAAGTTCACCCTTGACTAGGGCGTTGTCAGCATCTGCAGCATTATCCTTCTCGTTACAACAAGACTGCTTTGACGCGGTGAGGTAGTTGAGCTGCTTTTCGATCGCTGCCGGCGATGTGGAGAGAAAGCGAACGAGCTGCAGAGTCGAATTCTTTCGATTCCCACCATTCTTAAGAGCGTTCGCAGCTCGTTTCAGGTTCTCTTCAGTCGGCCTCGCTGCAGCTTCCTCAGCCTCCCGGATCAGTGCAGCGACTCGCTCCTCTTCGCGCAGCTTCTTGTCCTCCTCGTCCATGTAATCCTCATCCCACTCATCGTCATTAACAGGTGCTGGGATGAGATCATCAAGTGCGTCAGAGGTCGGTGCATGGTCGCTGGTGTCAGGGGTTATCTCAGTGTCACGTCTGGGTGGTTCCTCGGGGGGTTGCTCCTCCGGCTCAGACTCTTCGCTGGCTTCGTTTGCTGAATCGTCCTCGTTTCCATCGTCTTTCGAATCCGTAGGCGGAAGGAAGCTGCTATCGAGCTGTAGCTGCGAGCCAGGAGCGGCAAATTTCTGTCGCAAGCCTCTTGCCAAAGATGGGCTTGCTCCAAACTTCGCCACGGCTTGGGAGTCGTCCGGCTTGTGAATACGACGCCTCTTGTACGGCGGACTGCTTCCTATGACAGTTGTCGTAGTCACATCACCAACAGTGATCTCAGCGGTCTGTAGTGGCGTGCGCTTTGGTCGCATCCTATCGAATGCGTTCTGAATAGGGCCAGGAGCAGATTTCTGAGAGCCAGGTGTCACAGCTGGTATCGCTGGTTCGACTTCGATCGAAACAGTCTGGGTCGGCTGTCGAGCAGTTGACTTCTGTTGGTCCGATTCGTTGGCAAGCACCTCTGCCTGGAGGTCTTCGGCTTTATCATCTTCGGACTGATCTGGATCATTTCCTCTCACTCGTTCGAGTTGAGCATTGAAGTCTTGTACTTGTCGAGGTACTTCGGGCGGCCTCTGCGAGAATAGATCGTCATATGGAGTACTCATTGGATCAGGATTGTGTACCGCATCGACTCTGTTATGAGCCAGTCCATGAGCCGCTGTAGCAGTTGATGCTTCAACATTCGGCTGCTCCTCGACCCCATTGAGCCCTTGGTCATGATGATCATGATCTTGCTGTGCAGCTTCGTTGTCTTCCTTGTTCGCCACTGGGGCAGGAGGCGATTCTTGCAGCTTCTTGACGAGCTTCTGCTTGTCTTTGCTCAACACTCCGTTCTGCATCTTGGCAAATTGTTTCTCAGACCGATTTTGAAGGTCGCGACCCATCCAGTCATGTATCAGGTTCACGGGTTGCGCTTCTGGTTGTGGGAGCGTTCCACTTGAAGCTTGGGTTTCAGACCCAGACTCTGCACCACTGTCTGCTGCATCTTCGTCACTGTTCTCTTCGTCTTCGTTCTGTTTCTTGCTGCTCTCCGTCGAATCCACTTTCGGCAGCTTCAAAGGCTGGTAGGCAGGCAACTTGCGATTTGGCAATGTCGATTGCGGGACAGTGTGATCGGTCTGCTCAAAAAGCTCGGTCAATGCACTTTTCAGGCTCTCGAGCAGCGCGGTCTGGTCATGAAGTAAGATGGTCCGCTTGTCGGGACTGACATTGACATCATAAGCGTTGGTGTCCATAATGAAGTTCGCGAATATGAATGGCGTCTGAGAAACGTTGAACTGCTTGTAGACCTCATTAATGGCTTTGGAGACTTGAGGAAGCTGGCAAGGCCGAGAATTGACAAAGAACATCTGACGATCAGGTGCCTGTCGTCCCTCGCCAAAGACAGGCTTCGAGATGTGGCCTTGCACATTGACTGCCAGCGAACGATCAGTCGCCTGTGTGGACCAATTGCGTGCACTCTGAGTGCTGGGTCCGACGCTGGGCGCCATCTCAAGATGCAAGTCGAGCTTGATGAGGGCGAGGAGAGTCTTCGTTCCAAACACATTTGTGATGTTCTCCTTGGTGGTAGTGTTGGACTTAGTGGAGAAAGTGACTACCTTCTTGCCTTTGGGCATCTGATTGCTGACCGAGAATCGTACGCCGACTGAGATACAAGCATACTGATAGAGAAGGTTGAGAGCTTTGGTGTACTCGCGCTTGATATTCTTCTCGAGCTCTTTGCGGCGGACGGGGAGGTTGTGAAAGATGTTCTCGACGAAAATGGTGGTCCCCCGGGGAGCTGCTGAGACGGACGCACTTTTCAACTTGCCGGACAGCTCGAACTCCAGCTTCTTGCCAACTGCCCCATCCTGCTCCCGCGCAGTAGTGATGTGGAAGTTGGACAGGGCGCATAGCGATGAGAGGGCCTCGCCACGGAAGCCAAAAGTGTCGAGGGAGTTGAGATCCTCATAGCTCGAGAGTTTGGAGGTATAATGCTTGAGAGCAATGGTTTCGAAGTCCTCGGGAGCGATGCCTTTGCCGTTGTCTTGCACTTCGATGGCATCCAATCCTTGATTCTTGAGGCGAACTTCTATGCTGGTGGCTCCCGCGTCCAGACTGTTCTCCACCAATTCCTTGACGACGGACTGCAGGTCGACGATGACTTGCCCAGACTGGATCTGGTGGACGCTGCGCTCCTCTATGGCCTTGATGGTGGCCATGGCCGGGGGAAAAGTCAACCCATCGTGTGGTTTGGAGGTCGATGGAAGAGGAAGAGGCGTCGTCGTGAGATCTCGCGTAAGTTTCGCGAGAGTCACGTGCGTCGCCAAACTGCCGCCACTCTGCCGAATCGACCTCATCGATGAGCTCTAATCAACATTTCATTCAACTTCACCATATCTCAAGACGACCGATTGAAGATGGCTTTCGCACGATCAGCTGCCACAGCAGCACTCAGAACGAACGTCTGCCAACAATGCCGCCGGACAGTCACATCGAGAACATTCACCCAAGTCTCGAGACCACAGAGAGTCGTCCAGAAGAGCATCAAGCCAGCATTGACTTCAGTACGATGGCACTCAGCACCCTCCTCCAACTCGAAGGTGTACGACTTCAGCCAGGTCAAGCAGCTCAGCGAGTCGCCCAAAGAAGGCACTGTCCTCATAGGTACAGCATCTCTTGCATGCCTTGGATGAACAACTCTGACCGACCTTTCCAGATGTCCGTGAGCCTACCGAATACGCCGCCGGCTACATTCCCAATGCCATTAATATCCCAATCAAATCGCAGCCGGACGCCATGATGCTCCCCGCCGACGAGTTTGAGGACCGCTTCGGCTTCGAGAAGCCTTCGGCAGATAAGGAAGTTGTGTTCTACTGCAAGAGCGGGGTTAGGAGTAGCGCTGCTGCTCAATTGGCACAGCAACTTGGATACACAAAGGTCGCCGAATACAGAGGTAGTTGGGTCGACTGGGAGAAGAACGGTGGCGAGGCGAAGAGGCCGTAGACGAACGGAATGGCAAAGAGATACATGATACCCCCATCGATCAATCTCGATGTCGGCCACCCTGCTACGTGTGCTCGATTTCTGACTTCATGCATGCAAGTATCACCCACCCACCCTTAGGTTTTCTGCTTCGCCTTCTGGAAGAACTCGGCCACCCGTTCAGACCCCCCATCATACACCGCCAAATCATCGAGCGCCTGCCTTCCTTCCCTCTCAATCGCCCTCCCGATGTCGTCCGACCTGGGCGTGAATCTACATGGGAACTCCTGCGGTCTCATATTCAGCCCATTCGTATACGCAAAAATGTCGACCGGAATCTCCTTCCCTTGAGAGTGGAGGGCCTTTTCAATACGGAACGCCCAGAGAAGTCTTGCAACTGTGATGAAGGTGCCTTGCTCAGCGAGACCCTGGCCGGAGCACACTCTTCGACCCCAGCCGAAGGTCATGTAACCTTTCTCGTTGGGAAAGGGGCGTGCAAGAGTCGAGTCTTTGAGGAAGCGTTCGGGGTCGAAACGATCAGGGTCTGGAAATTCACGCTCGTTGTGATGGATAGCCCATACATTTCCTTGGGTCCAGGTGCCTTTGGGAATGACATACCCATTCCATTCGTCATCTTGGATTGGGGCATGGGGCTGCCCTCCGATGATTGCGACGCTTCGCCAACGGAACACTTCTTTCACGAAAGCTTTGATGTACACGAGCTCTTCTTCGTCATCCCACGATGGAGATCGATGATGGCCAACGACTCGGTCAAGCTCCTCCCACGCTTTCGGCAGCGCCTCTGGAAACGCACAGCATGCGAGCACGAATGTTATCAGAGTCGAGCTTGATGTATCACTTCCAGCACCGAAGAGATTGCCCGCCAACGAGGAAATCTCATTCTTGCGCAGCCCATACTTCGCGCCCTCTCTGAACAACGTATTGGCATAGAAGTCACCATCGGGGTCTTTCTTTCTGGCTTCATCAGCCAACGCGTAGAAGAACTGCTGTCCACGACGCCGTTTACCCAGCCCCTGAAACAGAGACGGAAACCATTCCTGTGGCAGCTTCGCGAGTAAAGGGAAGGTCTCAAACAACATTGGAAACTCTTTGCCTGGAACGTTGAGGTCGGCCGCCTTCTGCATCACGGCAATGACCTCTGTGATGATCGGATCCGTAATCGTCGCCACCCTCCGTCCAAACCCAATAATCGACACCACGCTCGCAGCATACCTCTCAAAATGCTTCACATAATCCTCCGGCATGCGCAGTAGCTCCAAAGCAATGACTCGACTCTCGCCATTCTGGAACCCACGATACTTCCTCACCTGCTGCAACCCGACACCCGCATGCGTGATCTTTCGATGCACCCGCCAACGATCCCCATAATACATCGTCACCATATTCGACCCGGGAACTGCAGCGTGGGGATCAGAAGACTGGCCCATGCCTGTCAGCTCCGCGAATACGACCATCCGTGGACGCGAGGCGTAGATTGGGGCTTTCTTGTCGAGGATTTCTGAGGCGGACCATGCGTCGTTGATCCAGACTGTTGGGTTGCGGCCGATGAAGAAGGTTATTACAGGGGAGTTGAATTTCTTGGAGAGGGCTTCGAAGTAGAGCCAGGGTTTGTTTTCGGGGAGGAGGTGTGTGTTGCCTATCACGGGTAGCGGTAGGGGTCCTGGTGGCTATCAGGAAGAGATGTGAGTGCGTTACGATAACAGCAAGAATGAGATTGCTCACCATCCTTCTGTGCAGCGACAACATCCTGGCGTAGTCCCATATCAGGACGCTGGTGCAGCCGATGAACAGCAAGGCTGCCAATGCTGCGAGCAGCTGTGAGGCCGAAGCCTGCCCGGATAACATGTCCAACAGTGTCATTGCAATCGCTGATTCGCAGATGACGGGCGACTTCAGCTCACAGTATTCTCCGAAGATGCAGAAAAATCAAAGGTTCATCCTGACCAAGGTGTTGTACTCCTCAAACACCAACCCGGCAATTGAACCCTCGAATTGCCGTGCGGAGATGGCCATGCAGCTCCTCCCTCACCTGCAACACGACACACCAACCACTCTCTACACCCGGCCACGAAAACACAACCTGAAAGTCGGCACTTCCAGCAGGTTTTGCCCAACCCCGAAATCTCCCACAATCAAGCTCGCTATCATTTTACCCGGAGCTGATATTTTATAATAACCGGAATAGCAACCTACGGCTCTCCACATCGTCCTTCGCCGAAATGTTGCGTTTGACAATGCCGAGCGCACGAAACTCTGATTCGACCTCAATACATTTACAGCGACAGAAAGTACAAGCATATCCCAAGAATGATGCCGCGACGTGACGACTCGTGCGTGGCACGGTGCGAGTTGGAGGGCGAGGCCCCGAGGAGTCTAAATAGATGGCCATGGGAGCTGTCGCGGTGCCTGCAGACCTGTCACTGTCATTCTTGTCGATGAGAGAGAGAGAACGTCGAAATGCCTGTACTCGACAAGTTGCTCATACAAAGCCGTTCGCGGTCCAAGTCTAAGACGAAGATGCAGGCGGAGGGGCATGATACGTTGAGGGCGAATTGGAAGTGTATGCTTGCGTGTCTGTTGGTGTCGATGTGTCCGTTTCAGTATGGGTTGGATTTTGGGATGATTAGCGGTCTTCAAGGTAAAGAACATACCTCGCTTGGCCACATCGCGGAGACTGACATGATGTGCAGCAATGCCCGGCTTCCTCAGAATCTACGGCTATCGCTCCCCCGAATCCCCCTCAGGGTGGAACCTCTCGACCGAACGCCAACAACTCATCTCTTCCCTCATGACCCTCGGCGCCGTCATCGCCTCCGGCCTCTCAGGCCCCATCGCCTGGAAACTCGGCCGCAAGCCTTGCCTCTGGATCGCCTGCGTGTTATGCTGGACGGCGGACATCATCATGATGGCGGACACCTCGATCGGAGGGCTCTACGCTGGTCGATTGATCATCGGTCTGGCGAATGGGCTCTTCATGTCATTCTCTCAGCTCTATCTCCAGGAGTGCACGCCGGCGAAGTTCAGAGGTATGGCGCTCGCGGCTTTCAGTCTGTGGACTTCGATTGGGCAGTTGGTCGGCACGATTGTGGATAATTATACGGCGAAGATTCCGTCGAGGGCGAGTTATCTGATTCCGTTGGGGTTGATATATATTGCGCCGTTTATCATTGCTGTTGGGCTGCTGTTCATTCCAGAAAGTCCTCGATGGTTGATGTGAGTACAGAGGACATTTTTACTGAATTGACAGCTGATAATGGACTTTACAGGGAGCACGACAAGGCTGAAAAGGCTTGCAAGGCTCTTGATTGGCTAAGACCCAACAAAGATGCTGTCGAGCCTGAGCTGCAGGCGATTTTGATGTCGATCGAAGAAGACCGCCAGCATCAAGGCAAGGCTCTTTGGCTGGAGATGTGGCGCAATCCCGTCGATCGCCGACGTACGCTTCTTGCCATTGCGGCTGTCAATACACAGACTGCATCTGGAGCGATGTACATGATCGCCTATGGAACGTGAGTCTGTCAAATCACTTCATGTCATTCGCACATGCTGATATCGATATTAGCTACTTCTTCCAAATGGCCGTCGTAGGCAAACCCTTCGAGAACAGCATCATCCTCGTCGCCCTCGGCGTCTTCGCCATGCTCGTCAACACCTGTATCATCACACGCTGGGGTCGGCGACGAATCTTCTTGACCAACGGTCTGATCCTCTGTGGCGCCGTCCAGCTGATCGTCGCCGCCCTCTACGATGCAAGCCCTCACAACACATCCGTGCTGAAAGCCGTCGTTGCACTGTCCATCATCTATGTCATCTGCTTCAATGGAATGATCACGTCGTACTCGTTCTTGTCTGGTGGTGAGATGCCTAGCCAGCGGTTGAGATCGTACACTTTTGGCTGGGCGATCGGGCTTTCTTTTTTGGGCGCTTGGTTGACGAAGTGAGTCTTGCTTGTGTCTGTTCATTGAATTGATGCTGAATGTTCCCTAGCTTCACCGCACCTTACTTCATCAATCCGGAGTCCCTGAACTGGGGTCCGAGATACGGCTATATCTGGGCACCATCCTGTTTTCTTGCCGCTGCTTGGGTCTTCTGGTTCCTGCCGGAGACCAAAGGGCGAACACGTAAGTGTCTTACTCAGTCTCCTCTGATGTGGTCGATGCTAACGTCCCCATAGTCGAGGAGATCGACGAGATGTTCGCCGCCCGCGTCCCTGCTCGCAAGTTTAGAAAATACCAGTGCCAAGGTCCTCCCGCCACCGAAGGCTCCTCCGATTCAGCAGAAGGCGAAGGAAGCGAAGGCGTAGCTCGTAAGTCCATGGACAAGAGAGGAGCACCACAAATCTCCGAGTCGGTCGTGAAACCGACATAACATTGCTACCGTTTGAAGGTTCTCAACCACTTGATGCAAGATGCTATGCCATGTTTGATGACTGTTCACGGTTGTAAACTAATAATACCCCTTAGAGAGCTTAGATCGTCCACTAACGAGAGATTCACTCAATTTCCAAAGCCTCTCAGCCAGCTCAGGATCTTTTGCGCACTGCAGCACGTCCTCGAATTGACAATCGCTTAGAAAGACTCCCTTTCGGGCCTTTCCAGCCTCGTTCAACATCGGATCCAAAGCCGCCACAAGTGTTGTGGCAATCCCCTGGTCACGGTTCTTCCACACCGGCGAGCCTTCGATGATCTTGAGGTCTTTTGCTGAAAGCGATCTCGCAAGGTCTGTCCAGATCGCTGCCATTCAGTCAGCATTCAGCCCCTCGACACACACAACACGACAAGAGAGGAAGGCTTGACATACTCCCCGGATGCACCGCAAAGGCCCTCAACCCCATCCCTCCAAACCTCCGATTCAACTCCACCGCATGCAAGATATTCGCCGTCTTGCTCTGTCCATACGCACAAAACCCCACATACGGCCTGCCCTTCTCCACACTAGGCGTAAAATAACTCGGCAGACCCTTTGGCGGGAGTTCTTCGTCCGGTACAGCCTTACCGGTGAAGTTATAATCGTGGGAACGGAAGGGTGAGAGTCTGTAGCCGAGACTACTCACATTCACCACTCTGGGTGACTTCGCGGCGAGGATTTTAGGAAGTAATAGGGAAGTGAAGAGGAAATGCCCAATGTGGTTTGTTCCGAATTGGAGTTCGAGACCTTCGGGAGTTTCGCGGCGGGTGCTTGTTACGATGCCGGCGTTGTTGATTAGGATGTCGATGTGGGTGATTTGGGAGAGGAGGGTAGCGGTTTGGGTTCGGATGGAGCGTTGGGAGGAGAGGTCAAGGGGCAGGATGATCACTTTCGTTTTGCTTTTGTTGGGAAGGTTGCGTTTAACGGCTTGGAGTTTGGATTGGGTGCGGGAGACGAGGATTAAGGTGGCTGGTTTGTGGAAGGCGATTGTCTGGGCGAGGGTTTCGCCGAGGGAGGAGGGGGAGACGCCAGTTATGATGACTTGATTTGAGTTGTTAGTGAGAGTGTAGGACTGTCGGCGTGAGTACTCTCACTTGTCTTCCCTTTGATCAGGGCTGAACGTAGACTGGCGCCCAGGCCAATCACGAAAACTCGAATAATCTCGACGAGCTAGCCATGCACAAGCATGCTGAGGAGTCGAACATTGGCTCAGAATGCGAGGGTTCTGGAGAGATTGTACATGAAGTAGGTCTGCTGGCTTAATATTTGTGTTGATAACCCATACCACGACAAGTGGGTACCAGATCACATACCTCTCTATCGCCACGATCCCGACCACTGCTCATTCAACTCTCGATCAAGCAGACCATCCACCCGCACTACCAGTGCTCCGTCCTGCAGCTCTCGCAATCTTCTCTCTCCATGCCGCAAAGCCCATGATGCACAAGATCTCAAGCTCTGGGCTGACCCCCTTCGCCATTTTGATCGTCCCTCTCTTTCTCTTGACAGTCAAAGTACTGATGTAAGCAGCAATGGTATCCCCAGTGCTCTCATCGACAACCTTCATGTGCGAGAGCATGGCTCGCTGATGTGGTGCTACACCGTTGGCCGTGGCATGGGTTCGGCGAAGAGAGTAGGTCCTTCCTCGATATTCGAAGTCGTAGTGTCTTCGTAGTACGCCGCCGCGTTTCATGTTGGTCCATGTCATTGCGGTGTCGTCAGGGCCAACGCCCGCTTTGATCGACAATGACCAGCGGAAATGCGCTTGTCCGACAACGGGTCCGTTCGTCGTGTGGCTACGAACAACAATATCGGGCGATCCTGGTGTGAATGTAGAGATGTCGATGAAGTATAGCGGAGTCTCGTTCTCGAGAACTGAGATGTTCCTCCAGGGGAAGTCGGCGTGGTTGAATGTGAGCGTTTTGCCAGAGAATCTCTCGATGTCTTGAGTTGGAATGTCTGAGTCGTCTGTGCTGGAACGATCGTCCGATTCTGCGTATAGCGGTGAAACGCCCTCTTCGTGGATGAGAATGTCTTTTTCAATGGCCATCGTGAACGCAGATTGTGAAGTGATGTGAACGCAGGTCTAGAGGGCGTAAAGAGATGGAAGCATACAAGTGATGCGTCCGTCTATGTGGACTTCATGATCTTAAATACTTGTTGTTTCCAGGCAGTGAACACGGCGGAGCAGTGCCATGGCATGGCACCGAAAGTATTGATGCGAAACGAGTCGCATTCGCAATTCGCAGATGATGTCGTCAAGGGTCGTCAAGGGAAGAAGAAGAATACTAGTGGACCTACCTGTCCATGGCCCAACGCAAGATACGCCTTCGTGAGGCCAAATCTCTGGTACATTCGCACGTGGCGGAATGCAAAGCCTCACTCTAGTAAACCTTTGTGTCCTTTAATGCTCGGTTTCCTATTGCAGGTAAGATCGGCGCCTGTATGGAGTACGAACGATTGTTCGGCAACCGTGATCTCGTCGTGAGATACCTCCCATCCCGAGGCCGATGCATTGTTTGATAGGAGGTGATGCTGTCTCGCCGTCTTCTCAGCTTGCACCGAATCGTTGGTATCGTCCATGTCGTCACTGAACTTGTGAAGCGTCACGGGAATGCTCGGCGAGGCGGTGACAGACGACGTTAACTTTCTGAAGGATCTCAAGGCGTCGTTTCATGTGTGCATCTGTGACTCTGTGAGATACGCATCTGCCATGTTTCGTACATCTTTTGGTTCGGGGAGCAGCCGTAGCATCCGTTCCGATGCGCGAGTTCGAAAAGAAGAGGTGAGGAAGGTGAAGAAGAGGGACATGGATTGGAATTTTGATTGGCGTTGACGTTGGCGGTCATGAATCAAGCCACAATTCTTTCCTCACCTCATGCACCACTTCCCTCACATCTCGATTCCACCTTTTCCGGAGTATCTCTGTTATCAACGCGTTCGAGGATAAGCTCAAACTCATCCAAAGAAAGTTCCTTTACCAGGCAAATGCCTGCTATAATAAAACGTGTTCGACCCCAGAATACTCGCGACAGCACGATGACGCAGGTGAAGATGCTCCGCCAACCTGGTGATGCCCAATGAGATGGGTGTGTTGCGCAGATCGATGCGACGCTCCAACATCCTGGAATTCGCGACCATGGGAATGAAGGTGTACGTCATGTAACACACAGCGGGTGTGCCACTGAATCTCCTTTTCAAACAAGTACAAAGTACACAACCCTTCCCTCCTAGCGCCCGTCCGCGAGTCGTAACGTTGCAGGTGAAGGGAACCCACTTCCCGTCCATCGTACAGAACGAGACCCGAAAGCTACAATCACAATGTCTCGACCAGAGCCTTACGTCAATGGCAGCGGCCATCCACCAGGCGAAGGATATCAGCCTTATCACGACGCGAGAGGCTACAGCGACGATGGATATGGACGACCACCACCGCATGCGCAAGACAAGCAACAGCCTTACTTCGAACCTCCGCCACGCGAAGCGTACGATGAATATGCCCCTGACGACCGATATCATTCGTACGAGCAGCCTCGTGCTGACCCAGAATATGCCGATTATGGCCCACCGCCGGGTCCTGAACGGCCATATGCTCCAAACGAGCCTGGGCCGCACGACTTCAATCAGATGGCACCGTACGATGATGAGAAGGCGGAGGCAGAATGGAGAAGAGGTGTAGAGCAAGCTTATACCTATCAACGGCCGCCTCCACCGCCGCAAGATCCTGAATATCTGAGACGCCGTGCACTCGAAGAGGAGGCACGCGAGCGAGAGATTGAACGTGAGAGGGAAATAGAACGACAAAGGCGATATGAAGAGGATCGATACTACGAGGAGAAAGAACGAGAAAGAGAGCGGGAAAGGCGAAGACGGCGTGAAGAAGACTCCATGCGCGAGAAGGTCCTGCGATACCCTTCCGATCCAAAGAAAGGCGGTCGCGATGTTTTTGGAGGATCAGAAGGCGAGCGTGGGCTCGGGTCGAAGATCGCTGGTGGCGCTGGCGGTGCTTTACTGGGCCACGAGCTATCTGACAACATTCTCGGTACTCTCGGAGGAGCCGTTGTGGGAGCCGTCGCAGCAAATGTGTTCGAGAAGCACCACGAAAAGAGACAGAGCGCAAAGGCGAAACGAGCGAGTCGAGATGGATACCCAGTACGAAGTGGATCGTTGGACTATCCTCGACGGACTCGGGACTACAGAGAGAGGGATAGAGACCGATATGGCGATCGCTACGATGATCGCTACGACGACAGATATGATCGAGGCAGAGAGAGGAGTGTCAGTCGGGGTGCGTCACTCAAGGATCGAATTGTGAGGAGCCTATCACGAAAGCGATCGCAGAGCGCACCACGAAGGAGAAGTCCGAGTTACGACAGCGAGTACTCTCATCGGCGGTGACGGAAGAGATCCGAATTCGAATGGCAGGAAAGAGACGACAGTCAGGCTCTGAAGGACGGAGCGTATGAGAAACGACTTACGAATCTGATGAATGGTATGCGAAGAATTGTGTGGCTAATTATATCTCAGTATCGAATGAGATTCTACGATTTACGGCTGACATAGTAGTCCTTTCTTTTCCCATCCCGATGTTCAGTTCGAACTATATCCTCAGCGGTCCCCAAGCTCCTCGAAAAGTGCTGAAAGTGCGACCATGCCTTCGGTCGCTTGGTTTTCGATGCTTTTTATGAGAACCAGCGAAGACACACACCGAGTTTGCACATACTCAATTCGGACAATCTGTTCAAAAGAGTGCCTCCACTTTCTATCACTGGGACTGGAAAAAGTTAAACGTCGAAACGATCGAGTGATGTGATGATGGATGTCAGCACATATCGATGATTCGAACATTACAACTCTGGGAGAGCACAGTGGAATATTCGTCTTCGCGTGCCTTCGATCTGCAGCGACGCATCCAGCTGACATCAACTTATTCGATTCAATGGCGCAGCAAACCCAACAGATGGCAACCGTTGAAACCCGCTACGAGACAGTTCTTCGCATGTTCGAAGAGCTCAAACAAATCCTTGAGCGCCGCCGCCGCCGTCAAGCAAAACTCTACGAATGTCGATTCTGCATGGAGGACCTACCCAGAAGTGCATTCAAATACCCATTCTTCTGCCATATGCACCTTCCCTCGCGTTGCCTCAAGGCGCTGAGAAGGATGCCCGTCTGCTATGAGTGCCTCCGCGCAGCTGTCACTGCACAGCTGGATAATCGACCGGCGTCGACGATGGGCTGTCCGCATTGTCGTGCAGCTTGGACACCGCCGGATGTGTTTTTCTTGTTGCCCGAAGAGCGGCATAAGGAGTATAGTAGGAGGTTGAGGGCGGAGGCTACGTACGTATCGATGGACTTATGTTTGGTGGTACAGTGACTTTTGCTGATTCTCCGCAGCATACAGCCGTATGTGCCAGCCGAAACGGCAATCACATACATGCTCATAGGCCAGGGCACGAGGCTCTGTCCGTATTGTGGAACTGCGGTGCAGAAACGTTCGGGGTGTACAGGGGTTGTTTGTGCGTTCTGTCGGAGGGCTTTTGATTTTGAGCGGGCGAGGACGTTGGGTCAGGTTCATTACGAGTGGTTTGATAAGACGTATGTTACTCATCGTAGAGATAGTCGTGAGATCAGGCGGGTTGATAGTCGTGAGGCTTGAGAAAATGGTTGAAGGAAAGTGGTGAAGAGGGTAGTAGAAGGGAACATTCAATCGATCGAGCAATGCAGGATTTGATCGATCGAAAGAAGTAACGTTGTTGGAATCATCTTGAAACAAGAATAGGCCGACGATAGAAGTGTTGGAAAGGTTGGGATCAATGTTGTCGTCGTCCACAAAAAGCTGCCTCGCCTACGAACTTTTGTTACATTGGAACAGATGCTCACCAGCGGCTTTGCGATCGATCCGAAACGATCAAATAAGTCTTATGATACTTCTGAATGACATCTGCACAATAGCTTGACGTACGGACATTGCAAACATCGATCTCTCAATTAAAATATGAATATTAGCTATATATACGCCGTAGATTTTCCCTCCCTCAACATTCAGGGTGTAAGTTGGAGCCAATAAGCTGCCAATCAATTCTCATGCTAATTCCGTTCAGGGTTGGCGCAATGGTAGCGGTAAGCTTCGAATTTCGCCCTCGATTCGCTTCAAAAACTAACGAACTTCAAAGCGTTGGTTTTCGGCCATGTTCGACCTCGAACACTTGATCGGATCACCAAAGGTTGAGGGTTCGAGCCCCTTGCTGGTAAGCAAAGCCATTAGAACAGTTCTAATATCGTTCATGTTCTAACAATTGTTCAGCTCGATCGAAAAATCGACTTTCTTTTTGGAAAATTTTTGGTCAATCTTTGGTGTTCAGGAAGTCTTTTCTACATGCAAATCCCTTTTTGAACAACATGTCTTCAACAACATTGAACGCTTTCATCTTCAGGAGAAAAGCATAGATGAAAATCCTGGGCCTCTCCATCGGCAAGACGCTGTATTGTCAAAGGAATACAAAAGACAAAAGCATTCAGAAGCAGCTCCATAACAAAAGAAACGACCTCATAAACGTGCAGCGAACGATCGTCTTTACTCAACAAGTAGGTCACCGATCAATACATCGATTGGTGATGTGCCATACCGGCCGAAGGTGGTCCGTGCCTTTGACTGATGTAGTTGCAGATCGAGGTTGATACAACCAAGATCTCCGCGCAAGCAATCATTTTTCAAACCATCACAGATCCTTCTAGATGCTCAGTGACGATTGTTCTGCACGAGAAAGCTGGCATGTGGTTGGTCCGAGCGCCTGACGTTGAAAGCTCAACGTCGCTTCCTCATGAGCAAGTCACGACGGGAACCTTATTTTTGACGTCGAGCGACAACAATGTCACTTCAGCAGGACCTTATTGCCGCGCCCACAGCAGGCGGACATCTTTTATTGCGGCAGATCTCTTTTTGCGTGCGTGTTTAGACGTTCCTCCGCCGCCCTCATCTCAGATTCCAGCTCCGCCAGCACGATGCCCTCCGCCTCTACTTGAAGACGGCTCCGGAATGCAGACACAGTAGCACTCATGGCAACATATCGAACGTAGACGACCGTTTTTGGTCAGTGATATACTCAATTATCGCCATCAAATGCTAAACCTCTTCGAACACCATATTCTGCTCTTCAAACCAAGCAACAACAGCAAGAAGTTCGTTGATGGTTAAAGGGAATGATCGAACGTAGTAGATGTTGGTGCCAGGCTCTGGAGGCCGAGTATCCTTCGTCGAGATCTGCATGTTGAAGATGGAAGCAAGGCGAGTGTCTTCGAGTAACATTGGATAGCTCAAAAGGCGGTTCCAGTCTCGAGCAGAGGCAGAGGTTCTTGGTGACATGAACCTCAATGACCATTGCGATGTGGCTGATATATTGAGGTCGGCAGCCCTGAAATACTCCACCAATCTGTTGGAGACATAATGCTTGTTTCTCTCGGCATTCGTCTGGGGCATGCCTCCAGCGTTCTCCTCTCCAGGCAACTCAAATGTCCAGGTCGTTGGTTGTCTTCACTCGTCGGGACTTGGCGTGATGAGGGACTCCAGATCCTAAGGGAGTCGATGTCGTACGATCTACCAGCACACTCCTAAAGCCGGGGGTCGCCATCTTGGATATTTCCGACCAGGGACAAGACGGGTGCGGGAGGTGTGGAAGGTTCAGGATGTAGGAAGGGACGGAGGAGTTTGGGATCCCGCTTGCATTTGGCGATTTTTGGAGAGGCAGTGCGTGCGATCGGGATCGTAAGCAATCCCCTGATGAGAATTGAGACCACTTTGCAAGCTGTGCGTGATGTGAGTGAATGTTGAGCTCAGCGGATGCCGATTACCTCCCCCACCACAACGTACCATCGAAAGCTATTGACACTCATATTGGATTGATACAATCATACTCCGAAGCCTCTTCATCCAAGACCCGGTCCACGAACTCCGCATTGCTTAGTCGCTCTCCAGACTCCCTTTTGCCGGCTCCAAAATGCTAGGCTCACATTCTCTTGCTGTATATCAGGTGGGTGTCCAGACGCTTTGATATGCATCCAAACCTGCGCGGTACCCATTTGCTCGTCAACGACAGTCGATAGACTCATTATGTCGCATCGATATAGCGGGTTTGACTTTCCATACTCCGCCCAAGTTGCGAGATATTGTTCTCTGCCTTTCACTGGCTCGGCACCCAGATGGTCAAGAGCTATTTCGAAATCCGGGTCCAGTAATGTGTTCCAGTCGGGGTGAGACCATTGGCGGGAGTTGATAAGATCTGCGATTCGGCGTGTTGCTTGCTCGATTCGCAAAACGGCCACGCTCTGCTCATGCGATGGCCAAATAGTCGGGGGCTTGGGTCGTAGCTGACGGAGCGAGTCTCCATGTTGACCGATATTGGCCTGTTCGCTCATGGTGACAGAGCGAGCCGTAGTCGGGCTTCTCGAAGAAGCCAGACCTGTATCAGCAAGGCTAGAGCTGGCCCTCAAGAGTGAGTTCGGGTAGTGTTCGCCAAAAGATCGTGCACGAGCTAATCAAGATACCACGTTGGCGTTAGGTTTGGGGGTCCCATCGTTCTCCGAGAGTCGCTTGTTGCACCAAAGGTTCAACGTCAATCTCAGCCGCACAGAGACTCGTGTTCTGTCGGAGAATCAGATTGCCAGTGCAAAGACCAATTTCTCAACAAGGCCTTCCTACGCTGTGAGTTAGTAAGTCCTCTCGTGGCCATGGAGGTTTGCAAAATACTTTCTCGTGCGACTCAGAAATGTTGTCTGGCAGTGCATTCGCGCGTATTCGCTCCCTGCCGGTGACCGGATGTGGCAGTGCACCCACTCGCTCAAAGATCAGCAATCAGCTCGAATTCGCATCTATTGCACTTCGCCAATCCATGCAGCCGCCTGCTAAAACAGCCAGGGTACTAACTTCGCAGACCAAAAGATTAGCTATGTTTTTGTCGCGGGAAGGCGAAGCAACGGTGGAGAGTTTCATTCACTTGAAGGAAGCTGACGTCATGAAGCTAGCGTAGACCCCTGCCGCATAGGGCACAATTTATGGCCAAGCAATTTGAGAGCGAAAGCTTCGTTTTCGTATGCGCAGCAACTTGAAGCAGTCAATGGTAATGTCGACGTATTTCCTGTCTAGGATACAAGAATGGGCTGAAAGGTAGGTATATCTATTCAATGCTTTCCTCCACATCCTCAACTTCTCCATTTTCACGACTCATCAATCTTCGACGACAAAATGTTCCACAGAGACAACTCTCCGCAGCCTCCACCATACCATCAACCCCAGTATCCAGCATACTATCCTCCGCCTCAACAACTCACAACGCCAGTGCCATTCGGCAACATGGACGCAAGAGGCCCACAGGCTCCCTATCAATACCCCCAACAGGCATACCCAATGCAAAACCCAACCATGCCACCACAACAACCACCACCTCGCAGCTGGTTCCGAATAACCAAAGACGAAGTCCGCAACCTCGCCAACGACCAGCAGATTCTAGCCATCTCACAGCAAAAAGACCTCTCATCTAAATCGTCAGTCGCCCTGATAAGGCCCGACGGATCGCTCCTTGGGACGGTAAAATTCCACTCCTTATCATCCACCGACATCAACTACTCCGTCAACAGCCATTCCTCGAAGCTATCCGATCCATACATGATGGGCGACAGGTTCACCTTCAAGCCGATGGCCCGAGGAGCAGTGACAACACTCGGTTCTTCAGGGGAGAAGTGGCAGTGGAAATTGAAAGGTCATACCAATGCTGTGCTGAAGACGAAATCTGGAGACAACATCATCGCCAAGATTGAAGATGGAATGTTCGTGTTCGAGAAACCAGGGATGAGCAATGCTGAGTGTGACGAGATTTTGGTTACAGCGGTTGCTATGTATCTGAAAGGCAATAAGAACAAGAAAGACGCGAGCGCGATGGAAACAGTCATGGAGGTAGTTGGAGGTTTTGGGGCTTGATCGTGTAGTGCTTCTATAGCGTATGTATTCTTCACCCTTCACAGCTTATCGAGATACCGATTACGGCTCATCCAATCTTCGCATTCATCTCATAGGTCGAAGCATAGACAAAGCATCGAGAGTCGACCTCGTTCGAGTCAATGACCGTGACACCAGATCCCACGGCATCTCCTCTGTTCCCGAACACAGCAAGATTGACAGTGCCCATGGGATTGGTACCGTTCTCAGCAATCAAGATGCCGCCCTCAGAGAGAGACTCAGCACCAACTAAGACCTCAGCTTCCATGCCTGTGCCTACTGAGTTCCATCCTGGACCAGTCTCTGGATTTTTTGCGAACGTTGCCCATGCTCCTCTCATTGCTCTAGACAACGCATACTCCTGAGTAGTGACATTCGTCCGTGGGTACGTGCTGTACACGATAGGAATCTCGCTACTATGGTAGACTCCCAGCTTGGGGTATGGTTGAGTGTTGTAGAACGATGCGTTGAAGTAGTATCTCCAAGCAGGAATTCCAATTGAGGCGGTTGCGTTGGCGTGCATGGCGGCAGTGCACTGGAAGACAGATTCGGTGAAGATCTGAGAGACCTGATCGTAGGCCTCTTCTCCCAGCGCAGCCTTGTACGGCGGATATATCGATTCGAGGCCAGTGATTGCAGCAGTGTTGTTACCCAGTAGTCCGCTTAAGAAAGCGGTCGAGTTGGTTTGTCCTACTGCGAACACGCTGGAAAGTGTCAGCCCATATACCCTCGGTGTTCCGGTCAAACTGAAGATGCCTCAAGCAATCCCCAACGTTCTCGTAAAGGGCTAAGAGTGTGACAAGCCCTCCAATAGCTTAGAGTCACTTCCTCTCGTGGAGAGAGCTAATCTTCCAGTTTAAGCGGAAGAAGGAGGGCATGAACTCTCGCGTAGACTATGCATCACTTACCGGCCTTCTTGTGAGTTGCTTCCTCCTAGGATTGGAATGCGAGCGATGTTACCACTCAATCGCTGCTGCAAAGGATTTTCCATCAAAGTGACATTATCGCCGACTGGATTGAACTCAATGCTGTTTGTATCGATGATCCTTTGAATCTCACTTGCATTGGCCGCACGAAGGCAAGTGAGGTTGCTGCCGTACGTTCCAGGACAACCCAGAAGCCCGGCTAATTGAATCCATTGAGGAACGGTGCTTGGTCGACTCTGAGCATTATAGCTGATCTGACCACTCTGCATGATGGCCCCTCTGAACGGTGGCGTGCTGTTCGCTGGATACGAAGTGAGCAATGCGTCGACCGAGAAGCCTCCAGCTGATTCTCCAAAGATGGTGACCTTCTCAGGGGAACCTCCGAATGCTGCAATGCTCCGCTGAACCCATTCGAGAGCGAAACGCTGGTCATAAAAGCCAAGATTTCGTTCTGTAACAGGGAGCTCCGGCGATGTTGCGAAGCCAAAGACCTGAGATCAGTCGTTAGCTCACGAATGCCGAAATATCCTCGGCGTTCCGCTCAAATTGGAAGATGCCTCTAACAATCCCCAACTTTCTCGAGAAGGGCTAAGGGCGTGACAAGCGCTCTAATGGCTCAGAGTCGCTTCCTCTCACGGAGAGAGCTGATATGCCAGTTTGAGCGCAAGGAGGGTACATTGCTATACTTACGTTGGTTCGGTAGTTGGTCGTAACCACGATCACATCCTCGTATCCTGCAAAGTAACTGCCGTCGTAGTACTGCTGCCCTGCGTTTCCAAATTGCAAAGCTCCTCCGTATATCCAGAACAACACGGCTCTTCCATCAGCGGGAGGTGGCGAGCTTGGTGCATAGACATTGAGGTACAGGCAGTCCTCGCTCTCCTCTGGCGCAGGATTGTTGAAGACGAATTCTGTAAAGGCTCGGACGACTTGTGAACCCGCGAATTGTTGAATACATGCAGGCTTCCATGCTGTAGCGTTGATGTTGCACGATCCAGGCTTCTGTGGCATACCAAAGCGTTCAGGTGGGCTCTGTGCGAATGGAATCCCGAGAAACTTGTTCACTGTCGCTGTTGCAGCTGGGAGAGACGTTGTGGTTCCGATTACGACGCCACAGTCGAGCGTTGCCGTGGGTCCTGGGTTGACGCATGCACATGCTGACGGGCATGCTCCGCCCACTGGTGCTGAACTCCCTGGTGGATATGGCTGGCTTGGATATGACGCCTTTGGAGGAACTGGTTGATTGGACGGCTGCGGTGCTGGTTCACTCGGTGATGGACCGGAGGGCTGCGACGGCGCATACGATCCGGAAGGTATCATCGAGGGTCGCGCAACAGAAGGAGTGCTCGCTGGAGTCGAACATGGCGTGAAGGTACCAGACTCCGATGATATATGGCCATGCTTGGAAGGCCATCCTTCGGGGTGATCGCCGTAGCCATGGGGCTCGTCATCCGGATGTGATGGAGGATGTCGTTGTTCCCATTCTGACCTCTGCAATAGCCAGTCGTTGCCAGCTGCAAACGTTTGCGAGAAGAGCAAAAAGGATAGCAAGCTCTTGACAACCATCTCGAAAATGTGAGAACGGAACTTCCTGAGCCTACCTGGGCGTCTCTCGATCTTTCTTAGAAGACATCTGGAAGAAGTGGTCACTGATGTCGTCAAATACCATCATTGCATCTGCCGCCTTGGGCTTAGCATGATACTACTTGGATGTGGGGTTCGTTTGCCGTATAGCAACCGAAGAGGAGGGCACATGAAGTGCAACCATTCATCGACGAGGAAATTGCGGCGGTGGCTCAGGCAAGCCGAGGCGTGAAAATGCGCGGAGGATATTTGGACGCAGGTCCGGTCCCTGTCAAGTTCTCATGGCGGCCACGCCATGCTGTGCGGAGTGCATAACGTAGCTCGAAATGGCATGGCGCTGCGGTTTCGAGAGGAGGCTTCGGAATTCCAGGCCGAGATCGCAGCTCTCACTGGTGCTCAATGACCTTCGCGTTCTCAAAACGAGAAGTGTCTTTGGATGTTCAATTTCGAGATGCATTCCGACGTTTGCTGGCCATTGACGATGGAAGGTGTGAAATCGTGAGATGAAAAGAAGGAATGCAAACTGATTCGAAGCGAGATTTTGACTTCGCATGATCCGTGCTTCATAGCGCTAACCTAAATAGGAAGGAGCATCACGATGAAGTGAAAGTGCCTCGTATTACTGCTTGCCTCTTTCGATAATACTTGACAATGCAGAATAGACTGTACATAATAGGATCATCAAGCTTCAAGTTGACATGCTTATTAGCAGCTAGATCTGGCAGCATTGCCACGGCCATCCATTCATTATTGGAGAAAGACTAGCATTCTCGATTAACGTGCTGCACCGCCTGTGTTGTCGGTTTGCTCTGGCTGCATTAGAAGTCTCCTGAGATTTCCCGCATCCTCAATAAACTTCTGTTCATGCAAGCAACCACTTCACTCCCTCGACGGTGTCCTGGATTGCCGCTTTCGACTCTGGCAACTCAGGACATGTAGTCCAAAAGCCGTGTGGCAGACCCTTGTAAATCTTCGACTTCGCATCGATGCCATCCTTCTCGAACAGTTCCCGGTACAAGATCGCTTCGTCTCTCCGAGGATCCCAGCCACAGATCTGGAAGAAGGCTTTCTTCGCCAAGCCCTTCCGAGATGTGTGCAATAACGGCGAGTAACGTTTGTCGTCGGGCGGAGCACCATACTTTTCAGCAAAGTACTTTATCGACTTAACCGTCAGACCGGGAGCATCGTCAACTTCATCCACGCTGAGGATCCGGTCACGATACTCTGCCGGTCGGACGTCGGGATGGCAGAAGCTCGAGGCCATGAATAGGAGACCTGTGGGTTGAGGTTCGATGTTTTGCTCGAGCATTGCATGAGCTAGTCCGGCGGTGAAGTTCCCTCCTGCTGAGGTTCCGCCTAGAACGAAGCCTTTCGAAAGTTCGATGTTAATCTTGTCTTGGCCTGAAGCGGACGTTACCTGCAATCCCATCAGTTTGGAAGATATGCAATCCTAATCTCAGCCAGCTTACCCATCTCACGGCCTCGAGACAATCTTCAAACCCGGCAGGAAAAGGATGTTCAGGTGCCAGTCGGTATTTGACGCTCAGTACGACGGCTGGGACATGAAGTGCTATCTCTCGGCACATATAATCGTCGGTTTCCAATCCGCCAGTGACAAAGCCACCGCCGTGGATATACAGTACGAGAGGAACGCGACCAGTGGTACCCTCCGCACGATATCGTCGGAGGGTGATGGGCTCGGTATCCGACTTGACATCGTTCAGCTCGTCTATGACAAGTCCATCCTGTGGTTCGATTGGCAGGTGGTCTCGGGTCATGCTGTCAATTTTCGTGCCAGGCGGCAGATTGTTGGGAAACTGAGCTCTTCAGTCAGTGCAGTAGATTATTGGAGCAGTCAGCATGAGCGTACATCTATCCATTGCGGATGTGGTTTCGCAAGCTCTCTGTATTCTGCCATGGCCTCCTATTGAGAGCAGGAGGTCCTAAGCAGGTAAGGGCTCAGATTCGGTTGAACAGAATCAAACGTGATAAGATAAGATCTCTCATGTTGTCCAGAGGTGCGGTTGCGAGAGCCGTAGAACTTAGCTGCTCGACGTGTCCCGATATCGGACGGATGCGACGATTGGTGGCCTTGCAGGATGTGATGCTAGCACGAGGCCTTGTCTTGACGATCGCAACTTGACTGCGACTGGTGAGGTCTTGGGAAAAGCTGAGGAATCCAATGTTGTTCGTCTCGCCTGAGTATTATCATACTTAATATATCGAATCACTACTCGTGCCCATAGCCAGAGGCTCAAGGGAGGAGAGCAACGATGCGCCTACTCGAAGGCTGCTAGTCGATGATCCAGTGCCTTTTCTTTGTGTACTTCTTCCACGTCTTACAAGCCCTCCCCTATATCTAGTTAGCCTTCGAACTCGTAATGTCTGAGAAAGGCCTGCTTTACCTCAAATGTGAGAATACTGTGTCGATGATGTCGTCTGCAAGCAAATAGTCCTGTCCTCGAATCTCATCGAACACACCACAAAGCATCCAAACGGCCGGTATGGCCTCGTCGGGAAGCCAGTACCCCTTCACGGCTGCTTCCAGTGCTTCGATGTATTCTTCCGCATCGTCAATGTCGAAGTGAAGTAGGCTCTCTGCCTCCGAGTTAGCAACAAAGCCGCGATGTGTCCAGTTGGAGGTATATTACCCGCTATAAGGAATAATACAGACAGCAATCGTGAAACCAAGAATATCCGGTCGTCCAGAGCATATGGGAAATAGTAAGAAGCCACGCTGCTGACGTTCTGGCTGATGAAGTCTTGTTTGGCATCACCGTCCGCAAAGTCCCAGCTCTCCAAGACATAGTCGTCTACCTGCATCTTCACGTCGCGTATGAGCGGGTGTACGGTCGGCTGTTCTGATTCTTCGTAATCTTGCTTTGATGCGCTCTTCATCGTCGTAACAATGCCCGAGTCCGCTCGTGCCAGAGGAGTGGCCATGGTTTCTTGGGATGCGATCCGTGTGAAGTCGCGTTGTGTGTGTTCTCTCCGGCGAGCGCCTGTCCGTTGTCCTCTGCTATCTTGCGGTGAAGATAACGTTCGCCCGAAAGGTTCGCCTGCAGATGGAAGGAAACACAGAAAATCAGAACCATCTCACCTACCTTCCCACCCGACCTATGTATCGAAAATCCTCAAATCCTTCGCAGCAATAGAATTTCGGTGAACGGTTCGCAGTCACAGGCCGCAGGAAGATTGGTGAGCGAATGGAGCTGAAAGGCACCAGCTGGATACGGCCTGCGCAGACACCCATCAAGCCTGGACCTACACACAAGAGGTTAGTTTGTCCATTAAGCGCATCGCACCTGCCGTTCCCGTCGGTCAGAGGATCCACAATGGCCCTTAGCGTGGATGTAGGGCAAGCCACTTTCGCCTTGACCGGTCAGCATGTGCCGACAATTTATGCGCGTGGAGCCAATGATAGCCAACCGAGATGAACGACTGTGACTGACTACTCGGCATACTCGCAAATACTTCTCTCGTTTACCGTCCGCGGGTTGAGGACTGTGCCGCAGGATTGCAGCTCGACAAGTCGCCATCCATCATCGTGCTTCCTTCTCTTTTCTGTCATCATCGATAGTTTGCACACATGCATGATACGCGAAACCGAACATCGCATTAAAAGAAGACAATCTCGCAGTTTTCCTCCTGGCCAAGACTCCGTCGACAAAACACCGAATCCGTCCTCAAGGTACATATGCCTTGGCATAGAAGATCTGCTTGTCGCCTCCTAGGCTTTCTGGCATCTTTGACAGCTCAGGATGAAGCAGGACTTCCGTATTGCGTAGCCCGGCCGCGGCCATACATTCCTTGATGCTTTCCATAGTGAATCCTGCCCACACTTTCACTCCGTGGCCAGTCTCCATCATGTCCTCTTGGTTTGCATGATGGGCGGGATGGAACGGCACTTTCTTTCGACCTTCGCCACCCTCGTTTGCGTTCCGCGGGATAGGTATCTCATTCAACCAGTCTACCACGACCACCGCGCCTCCGCTCTTGACTCTTTCGGCCAGACGTCGGAGCATCTCGATAGGATCGGCGAAGTGATGGAGGGCCATGCTTGTGATGGCCACATCGAAGTCGTACCACTTGGTTTCCTCCAAGGATGGAGACGGTTTGTAAAGATCGCCCTCGACAGCGAACATACGTCTTGTGGCACCGCCGAGGAGCTTCGAAGTGGCTTCATTGAATCGGGCCACTTGAGCTGGCAAGATGTCGATGCCCTGAAATACTGTCTTCGGACAGACCTGTGCCAGGCTCTGGAATAGGACGTCAGCCATGGACACATTTTACCATTTCTCTCGCCTACTTCAGATATTGGCCCGTTGCCGCAAGCATAATCAAGCACTCGCTGCCCCTTTTCGGGATCCAGGCCAAGCCAGGCATGTTTGGAGCTCACGAACTCTTTTAGCTGCTGGAGTATATCCTGAACCCACTTCTCCTTGTACATGTCACCCGGGCTAAGAACCGTGTTCCAGTAAGCTACCCATCAACAGAGCCTTCTTCATCAACTTACTCGTGTTTGAAGAGATGGTGATGCTGGTGTCCTTGGACTGCCATGATCTCGAAGCAGGATTGGAACTCGACCGATTGATTTCTAACTTTAATGACATTCTATGCCATCCACTATTTCGGTCAGCTTCGTTATATCTGCGGTGCGCAGGTGTGTGTGAGAAGACAGCAGGAAAGTCTCCGAGGAGATCATGCATGCACATTGGGGCCAACGGAGGGATATCAGCTGTTCAAAATGTTGCGAAGGCCAGTTGCAAATGTCGCCGCGGAGACAAACCAAGCCGTGACTTCGTTCATTGCGGTCAGTAAAGATCCGAACATAATGAGTTCCTCACCCAATGCATTTAATCTTTCCACGTTAAGATACCACGCTCGTAAAGACCAGATCCAAAGCCCATTCCACGAGAGGCGTCCCTGACAGCCGTGGACGAAGTGCCAAACTCAGATCCGACATAGATGTTGCTCAATCCGTCCTTCTCGCTCCATTCCGAGATCCAACTCAGTTTGTGTAACTTGCATCGCTCATCGTCTCCGGAATCCGCGGACTGGCAAAATCGATTGTTCTTCGAGACCTTCTCTAAGCTCGGTGGATGAGGATGTCCAGCAATCAGCAATTTTCCTTTACTGTCAACGCTAAGATTGTCGGGGACGAAGGGGAGGAGGATCTTTGAAGCAAGAGTGAGCGTGGGCCCGGCCTCCTCGTTGACAATGTTGTAGAGGAGCACGGAGACTGAAGACGAGCTCGCAACGGCGAGGGTGCTTTCATTCAAGAAGGCCACACCGTTCGCGAAGGACAGTCTTGCCAATGTTCTCATCTCCGTCCCGCCATCTGGCAGCAGTTTCACGTGTGCGACACTGGCTCCTGGTAGCCCCAAGTAAGTCTCCGTCTTGGCCAAAGGGATACTGTTCCTTGCGAGGAAGTAGTGGTCGTTCGTGACGAAGAATTCGGTGTCACTGATCGCGGCAATAGCATTGGGTGCCGCGATCTTTGGATCCTGGATCGAAGCGAACAGTGTAGCCTCGCCATTCTCCACGTCGAGTTTGTACATCTCAATCCTGGAGGCTGCTGAGGCATGATTTACCACGAGCATGGTCTTGCTGGGAGCGTGATACTCGACCCCGAGAGGATGGAAGTCCGGATGGCCATTCTCGTAAGGCCTGAGCTTGATTTGCACTGGTGTCGCCCTCATGTCGACCTGTGACTCTGTGTATTTCCAGATATAGAGGCCAGTCTCCGGTGGTTCCGTGGAGTTGACGAATACACCCTGTGAGTGTGAGTTAAGATCCAGTGTAGACGAATTTGAGACTGACCATGACAGTGTTCCATTGATCCCTACCAGGATCGCAGCTTAGCAGCATCCATCCTTCATCTTCGTTGAGCAAGATGTCCTCACAATTACGAAGCTCATCCTTGAAGTTGACCTGATACCATGTCAGCCAGAAACTGCTCAGAGGTTTATTATCGGCCATTCTACCTCGACAGCGCCTGGTCGCTTGATTGTCTGCAGTCGAGCAGGAGCATTGTGATAGAAGATCTTGAGCAACTCGAGTCGAGAATAGATGAGGATTGAAAGCAGCAGGACTGCCTATCCCCATGTCAGCCAGGCATCTCTCATGGAGCCATCGCCGCACTTACCGCCGCAGCTCCATTTCTGATGGCGGCCATGACGCTGTCGCTGTGGATCCTCACTCGTAGACCCAGGCGGATGTCTGATGGTGAGCAGATTTTTCCTCAAGCATTTCGGTCTCGTTTGTTGAGCAGGTGCGGTCGAGATAGCATGACACCGGGCGAATCACAGCCGGCGGGGCATGAAACATCCATGTCTGCTTACAGATGTCCAAGAAAACATCAGCTCAGTCCCTGCGAGGTGTTGTTGAAATTGTTCTATTTTTGGCACTGGCAATGAAGTCCTCAGATCGCGAGTGACGACTTGCATTGAACAACAACATCGACTTCCCACCGAACGGCCGTGGTTGCTTAAAAAGTTGTGCAACAAGACGTGGGAATGAAAGAACTCGGATCCGGCGCCTCAGTCTATGCCAATAGCCATGAGCATGATAGCAGCAAAGTCGTGAATGCGCGATGAGACTGACCATGACTCAACTGGAGCAGGTCGAATGAGCACTTGCCGACATGAGGCGGTGGTGGATGCGAAAGAGAATGGATGACTTGTCACGACCAGAATCGTTTCATTATCGTAAGAATACATTACTGTCATTCCTATTGACCATCGTCTGATACTTTTCAGGACAGCGCCTCTGTCCAACTCTCACTCACTCGATTCTTAGTGGCCCCACTTGCCCTTGCCCTCGCCCTTGTTGCCACCCTTGTTCCAGCCGCCGTAGCCACCGCCGTAGTGGTGATCCTCGTGGCCACCGTGCCAGTTGTCCCAGCCGTGTCCACCCTTCTTCATATCGAGGCCGTAGAGGTTGTCGGCAACCTGCACAACAGCGGGGCCAGCGACGATGTTCTCGTCAGTTGGCATGTTCATGTCCTTGGTCAAGACGAGGTACTCCTGGCCGGCCTGGGCGCCGCTGGGAACGGTGACGGTGTAGTCCATGCCGCTACCCTGGAGAGGAGCGGCAACGGAGCCAGTGGAGGTGATGAAGTAGGCGCCCATGGCGTGGACATCCTTAGCGGCCTTGAGGGTGAGCTTGTCGCCAGGCTTGACGGAGCCCATCGGCGAGGTGACGCTCAAGGCAGGGAATGCCATGACGGGGAGCGCTGGGTTGCTGTCGGGGCATTTGGTGATGAACTGGGCCGCGAGGGAGTAGACCTCGTTGAAGTCGAGAGGAATGTCGAAGCTAACACATGTCAGAACGCCCTTCCTCCTGATTCAGGTTATGAGACAAGCTTACGGGAATGGGAATGGAGACTGCGCTGGGGACTGGTTCTCACGGAGATACGCGGAGTGTCGGCTCTCGACAGTCAAGATGGAACCGGCCGCGGTGAGGTAGTCCTTGTTCATGATGAACTTGGCAGCACCGAGGTAGGCGCTGACACCAACACCCTCGAGGACATTGGCGATGGCGAGGAATGACGGCACATCGGTGATACCGAAGTTGTACGTGCATGGGGCAACAGCCTGAGCATTGGCGCCTTGGAATGATATCAGTATACACATCGCGAGATTCTGTCGTACGTCGACATACCCTGAAGAGCGGTGGTGAGGAACTGCACATGCGTTGCCTCGTCCTTGGAGATCTCTTGGATGTTGCTCCAGAAAGCTGGGTCGAGACCCGCCTTCTTGTAGTCCTCAGCGCTGAACTTCGAGATGCCCTCCTTGTAGAAGGCGTTCTCGAGGTGCTCGAGGGTCAACGCGTAGTTGAGAATCTGAGCATCGGTGGGGCCTGACTGGCGCTGCTCAACGGGGGCAGCAGCAGCCAGAGCTGCGAACAATGGAACGAAGGAAGAGCGCATCTTGTCTGAGATTCAACGATCGAATGAGCCTGGGACTGGGTACGACAGGCTTCTTGGTGTTAAAGAACTGCTGGCGGTCAGAAGGAGGAACTTAGTGACATCTCGACCTTCTTATGCGCGGAAGAATGTCAACGATGTCACCGCAAGCCAAGCGTCCCGCGAGGATCC
Organism: Zasmidium citrigriseum; assembly: GCA_002786025.1. NCBI lineage: Eukaryota > Fungi > Ascomycota > Dothideomycetes > Mycosphaerellales > Mycosphaerellaceae > Zasmidium > Zasmidium citrigriseum. The sequence continues at coordinate 173,615 of NHNW01000036.1, read as the reverse complement.
CCCTCCGCTCTTCCATCACTGATCACATCGCCAATGCTGATGATTTGAATTCTCTGGGATATTGGCCTCCTCTTTCGACCACGCCTAGACTCATGCCCAGCTATTCACCCACAATAAAGTTAAGCATACTCTTTTGGTTGCAGCTAGTCTTTGAGCCGCTAGGGAGTTCCTAGCAGTCCGGGATTTTTGATAGGACGGTCATTCTACCAGGCGTACTGTGATTGGTCTCGGAGCAAGCTTGTTCTGAAGCTTCTGCGCCCCCTCAAGCCCATGACGAGTTTGGGAGAGACGGACCATGGGCACCAGCCGCACCACGAGCTTCCCCACAGATCGTCGCCTCTCAGGCCATTTCTCTTTCGGATGACTTCCTTGCCGTGTTGCTCGGAGCCAGAGCTTCCCGGTGAGATTGATCCTTTTGGTAAATTGTGCTGCGATGTCGTTGGTCGATTGAAGCCTTCCAATACTTCTGGGCATTAGTCCTTCTGCTTTAGGCAACCTGGCGCTGTCACGAAGGATTTCTGGGCGATTCAGTACGGCAACTTCCAGCACCTCTGATGAAGTCTTGGTGTTCGTTTCTGATCACTTCTTACTCTGTGGCTTCGGACAAAGCACCGATGTATGGGTTGATGATGGCCGCGGGAACGTGGCCGCGGGCTGTGGTCTCCTTCGTCAGCAGCGCCTTGAAGTTACTATTCCACAATAGAACGTGGTAGATCTTGACAAGATCTTAGTCGATATCATCGTCTCAAGAAGGCAGGAACAGCTGCAGTCAGGGATGTTAGCTGAAGGCTCGACCCCATCGAAAGTAGACTCACAGCTGCGAGGGCCAACCCGTGCTCGCATCGACCGAAACGATGCCACCGTCAAGCCGCTGCCTACTGCCAAGAGTCCGGTCAATGACCAAAACCAATTCATGTCAGTCCAGTTGCCGCTAGGAGATTGATGCATTGATTCCATCGAATTTTCGTCCACTTCGACGGGTTCTTTGTCCTCCGGTAGATCATGATGGTCTTCTTCCAACACACCTTCGTCATCGAAGCTGCCGGTGAAGCTGTACCTCAGTCAGCAAAAATAATCTGATAGCTCTAGCAAGGAACATACTTCTGTTGGAAGCTCATTTCCAGTATGTTGGGCTTGCGTTGTCGCAGGTCGAGGATACATTGCCCAAAGAGACCATTGGCCCACGAGAACCAGCTTCTTGACCATCTGGACGGAAAATGACTCCTTACACTCTCGTGCATGAGCCCCAGCTGATCAGTACTGCTTATGAGCTGGCGGAGCTGCTGTACGATCTCATCGGTGTTATTGGTGGTCATGATTCTGATAATGGAAGCCACTGTCCTAAAGTTAGCATGACTCGCACCATGGCAATGTGTCAATAGTACTACTCACTTGGCCAAGCCATCTCCTGCGCATTATGCGGTCCTCCTACCGCGCTTATGACTGGGCCATGCATCCAGTACGGATTGTAAGTACTCAGCAACCTCCTTCGAGTATTCTGATAAATCTTATCACTTGGGTCCAAATAGCCGAAGAAAGCAGATGACAGCAAAGAAGGCGAATTGGCATCGTCCATGAGATTCACACCACCGAACCCATCCACCTCGAAAGCATAGACGTCGCCGTGCTTTTTGGTCTGCACAATGCCATGTTCCTCGATTGCTGCTCGTACGCTGGCCGACATCTCCTTCATACGATCTGCGAGTTCGGCTTGATCCTCCAGCTTGTACATGATATCTGCCGAGAGTCGCAAGAAATGCGAGAATTGCATGTTGGCTGGAATGAAAAGCTGGAACAGAACCGGATCATCGGAAGGGCGGAAGAATGAGCGTATGAGTCCAGTGTTTGAAGCCACCGGGTTGCCAAAACCGTGGTTGATGAATCGCGAGAACATATACGATGCGTGCAATTGTGTGCCATTGGCATGATATGTTGCTTGATCGCTCATATTCTGCGCCACAGCCATGACTGATTCCACTGCTTCGATCCAGTGGAATCTCTGGAAAAAGTCAAAGTCCCCGGTCTTTTCGTAGTAGGTGGTGGAAAGCTGTAGAAACGCGGCCAATGAGTCGAGCTCATACTTGCATTCAAAGACAGTCTCCCAGCTATACTCTGGCTCGACTGAGTATCCACCATATGCTCCGTTGTGCACTCGTTTCTTGCCGGACTCCGAAGGTGCTTGGAAAGCATTGCAGTACGGAGAGATTCGCAGATATCGGGCTTGGAGATTGATCGCACCTCGAAACAGAGAGGCAAGAGAGTCATTCGAAGATGAAGCCGTCAGAAGTGGTGCATACGACTGAAGCTGGTTCGCCGAATCTCTCAGCCACATAGCATCGATGTCTCCGGTGATGATGAAGGCAAGTTCTTCTTCCGAGTTGTTCATGGAATGGCCTCTCCAGCTGATCGTGGTATCAAGCGTATTCGGGAAGGCATTCTCGAAGAGTCTCTTCAAGTCCGGATCCGAGATTGCCAGCACTGTTTCCTCAATTGCGGTCTCAACCACGGAACTGTTAAATGTTCGGCATGCTGGAACAGGCCTCATGGATGAGAGATTGTGAATGCCATCTGAGAAAGGCTCGTGGGATATCTTGGACCATTTGCCATAGTCGGGACATTCGAATGCCACATCGGCTACCTCCTGATCGCTCGAATCACTGCTCTGGGCGAACGTTTTGAGCCCATACCCCACGAGGTAGAACAGTCCTACCGCCCAGAGGTCCATTGTCCGGAATCCAAGAAAGGAAAGAGAGTATTACGCTTTGCGAACGTATTGTCTGCCTCCATCTTGCCTTCCGAGCAAAAGGAGAACGTACCGGTCGCCAAGAAGATGCGCAAGCCACACGCGTGCACCTCTTTTGTGGTGGTCGCAGGTTGATCGTGTCTGGAACGCTTCCACGTGAAGCGAGACAAATTTCACTTCGATTGGCTGTGGTGCCGGCCCGATCAAGCCTTCCGAAACTCTGGCCTCGGCACGGTAACGGCTTCGATACGGGAGATGAAGTGGAAGACCAAGCTGCAATTGGTCGAAATGGATAACATACACATCAATCTGTAAAAGCAGTGCTTACGGGCTTTGAGGTTCAGTTGACTGAGACGAAAGACCTCGTCACTTGATCTTGGCATTGATCTCTTCTATCAGGGTATTCTTGATTCTCCAACGCCTTCAATCTCCGACCGTGACCTTGTTCATTTACAAGATAGCAGCGCCGAACATCATGCTCATGAAGACAACAACACCGCACATAAGTGGTGCAAAGTCAGCGCGAGCCATATGCATAGGAGAAGCAGCAGAGCTCGACGAAGAGGAGCCGCTGCCACTGCTGCTGGACGAGCCACCAGTCGAGGCGGCGACACCGTTGCCGTAGGTAGCAGTAATAGCACCTGCTCCAGAGGAAGCAGTGGCAGTGCTGCCACCACCGGCGTTCTGAGAGCCATCACCGCTGAGACCAGGTCCGTCGCCAGCACCGTTCTTCATGTACTTCGTAGCGCCACTAGGCATAGCTGGGAGAGCGCTTCCAGTGAAGGGTTTGGTATCCCAGTCGGAGTTTTGCGAAGGGCACTCTTGCACTTTGCCGTCGGTGGAGTAGCCGCCGCCATTGCTTGGGTTGTCGACGCTTGCGAGAGCGCTCTTCAGATCGTCGAATTGGGAGCCGACTTGAGAGACGGAGTCGCCGTTGATCTTGACAATACCGTATCCGTTGCCCTCGGCGCTGTATTCATACACGAGACCTCCCGAGAAGACCTTGGTCATTTCCGTCTTGTAGAGTTCGGCAGTCTCCTTGAAGGTTCGAGTGTTGGTAATGCAACCGTACTCGGACATGAAAAGTGGGATCGAGTAGTTGGAGTACATGTCGACGAGCTTGTCCCAGCCAGAGGTGGTGTATGAGGAGGGGTCGCACCATCTAGAAGAGTCAGCAATGTAGATCAGTCAGTCGGCTTCGTTCGATCACTCACTCGTAGTTGTTGATGGCGTAGAAGTCGGATCGAGATGGCGTCTCGCCACAGTCCATATACTGGGCCATAAGATATTGGTTGCTTGACACATCTGCGGCCGAGTACCCAACAGGGATGTCGCGGTAGCCACGCTCGCCGATGTACTGCTTCATGTCGCGCGTGACAGCCTTGACGTAAGGGGCAGCACTGGTGCTATCCGCGTCGTTGATGACTTCGTTACCACTAAAGAACAAGAGCGTGTTCGTGTAGCCGGCAAAGGCATCGATAGTCGCAAAGATGCTTTGAAGATACGTTGGGTTGTATGAAACGCCAGGAGTCGCTCGGTTTAGCGAGTATTTCGGAGTGTTGACATCGAGTGCAAGATAGATGCCCGCCTCTGCAAGAGCGTTCATGCACTTGTCATGGTTCTTCGAGTTATCGACAGTATACACACGGATCGTGTTCAGTCCAAGCTCCTTGAACTTGGCAATATCGCGGGAGCAGGTGTCGTAGTCTGCAAGGGGATCGGTAGCGGTCGAGGAGCCTCCTGGCTGGTAGTCGACACCGCGAATGTAGAATCTCTCGTCCCCAGCGAAGAAAGCGTTTCCCTTTGTCGTGACTGTTGGCAGAGAAGTCGAACCGCTTCCAGATGCACTTCCACTTGCTGTGCTGGTGGCGCGTGCCTCGATTCTGGCCGGACCAGCGGCTGCGAGGGAGGCTGCGCCCAAAGCGAGCGCAAAGGCCGAAATCGAAGGCATTTCTTAAGCTCGATGTCGGCCGGATCAGTTGCGGTCGATCTGTCGGTGCAAAGTCGGAATGAAAGCGAAAGTCAAGGTACTGGTGTGGACAAATGAGTGAGTGAAAGAGGTAAAGAAGAACGAGTGTAAGGAATTACAAGAAGTGCAAGGCGAAGAGCAAGACGGTAGCAGACAGAGACAGAGAGGAAGTCGTTGTCTTTTGGACTGGCAGCAGAGACAAGACTCGACAAGCACTCGAAGCGGTGGTTTCAAGCACTGGTCTCTGATGACGCGGCTTGGCTGCGTGGCCGGGGGCTACGAATGGCGGCTCCACAGCCAATTCGACGCTGAATGGAATTGATGGCTCTGGTGAAGAAGGATAAGTATGAGCCAGTCATTGCATTTAACTGATCAAGGATTAGAAAGTACTTTCCAATCAGTATCAATGGGAGAAATGCGCTTTGAGGCAGTCCATCGCGAGGGCCATCTGAGGAATACATCTCGAGGCCTTCGACTTGGTGTCGTCGTTGGAGCACTCGCTCGTGTCCGGTGACATCGACACGCGTGGTAGAAATGAGTGCTGCAATGCAAAGGCCAGCATTGGTTCCGCAGGAGCGTCACAGCCACAGTTGTGGTTTTTTAAAAGAGTCCTCAAATTACGAGAGGCGTGAGGTGGAGTTGCGGAACTCGCAATCAGGGGGCGGATAGACTTCGGGACTGGAACGGCGCGCGCCGCGGATCACGTGTTGGAGGAATTCTCTCCGCTCCTGCATCGAAGTCAATCCTTCTTTCCTTAGTCTCGACATTGTATCTCGACCTCGTCTTCTTCGCAGCAAGAGCTTGGGCGGTGCTACGAACATGAATTACTTTCCGCTATGTCGTGAACTTCTACACCCGCTGTTCTGGTCAATTGGAAAATTGAATTGATGTCTCTCGCGATCCCCAACTTTGTCGCTGAGGAATGAGAGTGGAAGAGGCCCTTCAAGAGCTTGGACTTGCGCGCTCTCCTAGAGAGATGCGATCTTTCACTACGAGCAAAAGGCAGAGATGACCGTCGATTACAGCCTTCTCTCGCGGGTGCAAGATCGGACACGCCTTGCAAAGAAGCGAGGTTCTGGTATCCTGGCAACTGAAGATGTCCACAGAGGCCTTTCAAAACACTGCTGCTCGCCTCACAACCTCAACGACAATATTCGATCGACATTAGAGTCGAGCGTCGCGACCAGGCCCTGACATGCTAATGAACGAGGATTCGGCAACGTGAACAAGGAGTTTTACATGTTGCCGGTGGCTGATTCTGAAGGAATCCGAGAGCATACGATCAACTGCATGATTCGCCAAGGACTGTCATATATCACCAGATTGAACTCTGAGGAGAGCCTTTGTGCATGTGCGAGTCGCCAAGATTACCACTGCAGCACGTGCAGCTGCCCATCTCCCCGGCGAACGGGCAAGTGTTCGCAGCGGCATTACAAACCTTCAACCGAAGCGCCGATCATGCCCATGAACAACTTTCACAACAGAGAGAGCACGACTGTATTCCCTCCATGGGGAATATGTTGCGACTTTCCAACAATAGCCATCGAACAACGCCGGCGTTCGAGCAATATCCTCTAACGTTTCGACCCATATGCATGCCCTGCCGTCTCAACAAGCTTCCTGCAGCAACGACTCATGCACCACGGGATCGGACCCGACAATCCACCTCCTACGAATCGCAAATGGAACACATTGCATGCATGCCGCCAACTCTGCCTTCCCAAACGGCACGCGCTCGAGAAGTTTGGGCGAGGCCATGCAAGCATGCTGCAGGAACAAAACAAGCTCCTGCGTCCCTGACTGGGCGGCTTCAAGCTTTCCAGGTTACCGGTGAATTGTCGAACGCCACGCTACAGCAGAAGGTATACCTAGTTGCGACATGCGGTCAGCTATTCGCATGATGAGACTGGTGTAGGTTTCGGTATTGAGGTGCCTTTCATTCCGTTTGATGGTGGGCGAGAGTCAGTCCTTCGAAGACTTCCCGAATATAAGAACATCATCTCGTTCGTTCAGTTCTCCCTCCTCCCTTCGCATCAACGGTCGTTACGTTTCTTTCCACCACAATCTTTCCACGTTCCTAGAAGCAAAGATGTTCTCCCGCAGCGTCCTCTTAACAACCCTACTCTCCCTCTCCCTCCACCGCGCAACAGCAACCTGTCTCCTCGACGTAACCGCCAACAAAGTCGCCCAGAACTTCGCCACGCTCTTCGAGAACTACTCGCCCCAATTCGCCAACCAAGTCCTGACCCCCGACTTCACCGATCAGACCGACAGCGTCGACTGGCTCATCTCCAATGGCACCAACTGCCCCAAGCCTGTAAGCATCAAGTCTTGATCATTACCGTATGATATTGGAGGACACTAATGTCCTTCTCAGCTCGGATCTATCACCTTCTCCTCCCGCGCCGACTACGAGGCTGGCCAGGCCACGCAACCCAACATGCCCTTCGTGATTGAAAACGTCTACCACGACTGCACCAACGTCATTGTGCGTTGGAAGTTCGATGTCAAGCCGCAGCAAGTTCAGGGCATTGCTATTCTCGGTATGCATCTCCGCGCTCCTGGATTCCTCCAACGATCTCACTGACTTATGATGTCCAGGCACCGTCTTCAACACCAAGTTCCCTGATAACCTGCAGCAGCCATACCTCATCAAGCACGTGTACAGTGAATTCAACACTGGCGCCTTCATCACCAACCTCGGATACTATCATGGCACGTCTCCTTGCGGTAACAGCAAGCGTGATGCGATGGGGTTGTTGGGTATGCCTTTCATGGCATAGACGACAGATCCGAAGGGTGCTGGACTGATGAGTTACGTTTGAGATGAGAGGAGGGCGGATTTCGTATCTTTTACTTCTGCTAGGAATGCATATGATACAGTCTACATTGCCTCGTTAACGGGAAGTTCACTATATGGGATTCAATCCTCTTCCACGCTGCATTTCCTCTTACCTCGTACCCTCCGCATGCTAGAACGAACGACAACATCATGCTTATCATCTACCTCCCCCCACAAACATTAAACCTCGCAATCGACGGGTCATGATCACTCGCCGCATCATCATAGCTCACCCAAGTATTAACATGCACATGCTCATACTCCGCCTTGCGTCCCCGCGCCAAACTCGGCGAAACATACAAATGATCCAGCTCCTGACTATTCATATCAAAAAGATAAGTATACTGCTCCGTAGCCGGAATCCCCACAACATCATCAAGACTCTGCAAACCAGAAATCGAGGCAAATGTCTCGAGCGGCTGCACGTACTGAAATTCGTTGTAATCGCCCGCGCTCATGACCGCGGCGTTGCGGTCCAAGCGAAGGATTTGGCGGATGAAAGAACCCGTGACGTTGGCTTGTTGCGTGCGTTGGTCCACGCCGCCGTTGACGGGTGGACGGGCGTCGCCGTGGAGAGAGGAGCTGCCGCCTTTGGAGGTCCAGTGGACGTTGACGGTGAAGAAGGTGCTCGATTGGCGGCCCCAACCACGGCCTCGGCCCTGGATGACTTCCCATTGAGCCGCGATCGGCTTGCGCGAGTCGGTCCATGCTGGGTTTGCAGGGTCGATGCCTAGAGGGACACGAGTTGTTAGTGCCTGGATCCTGGTATATCTCTTACATGTGGCTGTTTTGCGAATTTTACTTACGGCCGGGGTTAGAGGTCAGTTTGAGGCCATTTCGCGAGGCGACCGCCTGTGTTGCTTGAGTACTTGAGCCAGGGTTTGGATCACGGAGACGGAGGACGTTTGGGTTGTACAGGTAGGCGTTGCGGATGTTGCCTCCTGGTTGGCCACCGTCTTGGTCGTCGACTGGATCGATGTCGACAAAAGAGTAGTTGGTTCGAGGAGACACAGCGTTGATGGCGTTTCGAAGGGATGTGAGAGTCACGTTTGCGTCCACAACGGCATCATTGGTCGGTCCGTTGTCATCCTGGATTTCTTGCAAGAAAATAAGATCGGGCGATCCAAGGTAGTTAGCGATGTCGTCGGCAATGGCGTCGAGGTTATCAGAACCTGAATAGAGGTTCTCGACATTGTACTGGCCGACCGTGATACCGTTGCACTGCCCGGAGGATCTGAGTTTCGTCGCGGATGGGAGAGCCGGCTGGCGAGATCCAGTGACTTTGATGTTCGTAGTTGGCAAGATGCGATAAAATCCAAACGCGTAATACCTGGGAAATTGTCAGCATAGATCGATGTGTTATAAAAGGCCTCTCATACATAACACCAGTGATCTCTTCCAGCGAATCGCCCAATTTCGTGTCAGTCGGGTTGTCCGAGCCATCAAGCGGGTCACCAATTAGAATGGCCTCTGGATTGGCATCGCCGTCAGTGATGGTGAGTCCTCCACGCTTGTTGTTTCCAGTCGTCTTCCAGGTCCCTGCGACCCAAGTGTCTCCGTACTGGTTTGGCTTGGAGAGGGCACGAGGGCTTTTGACCGTCACAAGCTCTCCCATGATGCTCTCCCAGAAGTCAAGGCCATACTTTGTGGGCTGAAGAACGGGATTGACGGAAGAGATTAAGCTCCGGTTATTGGGGACTGCAAAAACGTCGCCGCCATCCAGAGAAGTGTATTGCTCGGTCGGGGGATTGAGACCATCCTCGCCAATGACCTTGGCTACGACTTCGTTGCCGGAGCTGATAATTGTAATATTGGTTGGAGAGCTGAGCTCGGTCAGGTACAGGTAGCTGGCGGACGATCTATACTCAGTAACCCGAGCGTTTAGCTGGACGATGTTTCCAACGACGGCAGTCCTGGCAGCTGCAGAGTTGAAGACAAAGATCGATTCTGACGTTCGTGGATCCTCGTCCGGCGTAGTTGATCGCATCCAGAAGCCCTGAGTATTCTTCGCTGTGACAAGACCCCGAACTCCAGTCACTGTCTGGCCCCGGTACGGCGAAAGGAACTTGTTGCCATTGATGTCGGCAATGCTTTGAGCAGAAACGATGCTCCAAAGAGCGGCGCTGGCACCCAGCGCACGAGTGAAGAAGTTCATTTTAAGATGGAAAGAAGAACTCACGACATACTCAAGACCTGCCATTCTGTCCGACGTATATGTAGTACTCACCAAGACGGCTCTCCTTCCCAGAACGTCGACGGGACTCGCCTCGCCTGGTTCATGCAAAAGATAGTCAAATCAATCGGTCTTGGCGTATGCAGACAGCTCGGCGGCGATGGCAGACTTGCATAAAGTCGATCTTGGCTCTCGGTTGATAGAGGGCGTGATAGATTGGTCCGGTTTTATTGGTGATTCTCCCGCCATCACGGATTTTCGACGCAGGGCAAGAAGAGCTTGTTCAAGACCAAATCGTCATTGCCAGCCGCGGAGTCTGTGTAAAGCGCTGGTCTAGGCAGGTCGACCATCATTCTCCATGTCTGTGGTGCGCCGCTGAGCAATTGAGCAGATGGAAGTGGGATTGAGGGAGGATGTTGGCCGTGGGGACGGAGGTCGGCCTTTCAAGACGCGCATTGACGCCAGCGGCTCTTGATGAATCCGCCAAGAGCTACTGCAAGGTACCATCAACATCGCCGGCACCGTCACATGCACGCTAGATCAATCACGACTGGGGAGCAAAGATAACGCTTCAGTACGGCAGCAGGGCGGATTCATTCACTTGAAGATAGACTATCACGTGGAAGGTAGGTGCACGGACGTGGACGCGTCGCGGGGTCGCGGTCTCCTCAAACATCGCTTCCGACTTCTACTCAACATCTTCTCGACATCGTTTCCAGACCTTCATTTCCAACTCACCAACACCGTCGACCAGCCAGAATGTTGTCCATACCACTGATCCCGCCGCAAGACGACAATTCGGCCTTTCTGCGCGAGACGTACCGTCCACGAGCCGAATCGCCGCCTCCGTTGTTTACACTCCCAGCTGCCCAGCAACCTCAGACCCACCGCCAGCGCCAACAGCGAGACGAAGAGCGAAAACAGCACAATGCGCGGAGTCCGCTCGCACAACTCGCTCTCGCAGAAGCCAGCGTCGAACACCACAAAGCCCAGATCCGTAACTGGGGCTCGACATGGATCAGACCCCCCGGCATCACGAAGACTCTTCAGGCCATGAACGAAGAGGCGCTGGAGAGGGAGGAACAAGCAGAGCTGGAGCGGCAAGAGGCCGGTATACGGGACATGCAAGCACAGCAACAGCTGCAGGAAGCCCAACAGCAAGCAGAGGAGACCGCGGCTCAGACGGAGGACGGAGGCGAGGAGATGGAAGAGCACAATCTCGATGACGTTGTACCCGACGCACCCGAAGACGTGACATTCAACGAAGACAGCATGATGGAAGGAAGCCATCTGGAAGAAGTGACAGAGGAAGGCGAGGAACTGGTCCAGGATGTGGAATTAGAGGAAGCAGAACTCACAGGTGCGGCGCAAGATGCACAGGACATGGGCATGGACGACGAGGAACGCAACTTGGACGACTCCATACCCGAGGCCGGCAGCTATCAACACACAGACACAGAAGTCGAGGACAGCGACGATACTAACTCGGAGTTACTCCAGGACTCGCTGGCTGATGAGAGCAGCCCTGAAGAGGTCATGATACCCGTCGACATAACCAACAACAGGGATCCACCACCGCCGGTGCCGCTGATGGCCAATCTACAGGAAAGAATGAGGGCACAGATGAACGTCGCGGAATCGCTGCCGAGGAGCCCTGGTAGTCTCAACTTATCGAGCTCGATTCTGGACAGCTCGATGGTGGCAAGCAGTCCCGTCGTCCAGCGCGGTACTGGAAGGCGTGGAGGCAGGCGACGAGGTAGGCAGAGCTAGAGGCGCTACTGAGGGTGCTCCTGAAGTGAAGCGACCTCTCATGATTCACGACTCTCACATGCCCTCATGACCACCGCATGTTGTATTCAATAAACAGAAATGAAAGCCTCTAATGCGAACAACATCAATCACTCGAACCTTTCATAGAACAACTTTGAGCTGCGACTACAATGAATCAACCAGCAGCCCCATCCACCTCTCAAACAGCAAACCACAACGACAACGAAATCCTCCCCATCGCCACCCTTCCCGAACAAACCAAACAATCCTCACCAACAACCTCCACCGCCTTCTCCCTCCCCATAACCCTCACCCTCATCGACCCCAGCAGCCTCAGAATCCAAAACAACCCGCATCCCCTCACAATCAACCGTCCACCCCAAATCCTCTCCGCCATCCACACCACACTCTTCATCTCCCCCACTGACTCCCTCTCCGAACTCCACAATCAGCCAGCAACACACACGTCCTCAGCAATGGGAGTCGACATCTCCGAGAGACGGCGATGGGGATGTGTCATTGTTGCGAAGTGTGAGGCCGTAGAGGAGGTGCTTGGGGAGGAGAACAAGGATTTTTTGGTCTCTGCTGCGAAGGAGGGAGGGTGGATTTGGGAGTTTTATTTGGTTAAGTTGGAGAGGAGTGAGAGGGGGGTTTGGGAGAGTAGGAGTTTTGTTTGGGGGTTGTGAAGGGGAAGGGAGGATTTCGAAGGGTGTGCCCCTGAGAAGAGACTTGCTCTGTTCGTTCCTCGTGCAGTTTGCCTCGTACCTTGGAGTGATGTTCTCAGCCTCATCGCTCATTTCTGCCCATCTGCTACATTACTCTCGTGAAGCTCATGCAAAGGTGCCTCCCCAAGCATTGTTATTCATACCCAGCCACTGCTCAAACTCATGAAAGTCCTCGTGTAAGAACGGATCCTGCAAAGATGAAGCATTCATATCCAGTTCCATCAGCCAGGGCAGGGTATTTGTGACATCCATGTTAAACTGCTCAGTCGGTTGCTGCTGCTGCTGGAGGACGGCTGCTTGAGTTGAGTCCTTGAAACCGCCTTGCTGACCAACACCAGTCGTGTCAGGAATGGAATAGTTCACGCCCTCTTGTTGCTGAGTGTTCGTCTGAGGAGCAGAAGCCTTCCCCTCCCGCAACTTCTTCCTCCCAATCCGAATCTTCCCAAGCAGCGGAATCCTCAACGTAAGGGTCTGCGGTCCCCCGGTCTCCCCATTCGGATCCTTCACCAGCGCCAAAAGAGACCTTATCGCAGATGCAGCCTCCCTGACAAAATCTCCACCCATCTGATCACTAGCAAATTCCATCGTATCAACAATCTGCTCCACGAAACCAATTCTCGCTTGATCCGGCGTCTCACTCATCTGCCGTTGTCGTATACAAGATAGACATAGGTAGGCTGCAGCCGTGAAGACCTGCATATCGATGATGCGGCAGACGAAGAAGCCGCGTGGGAGGAGGCGGCGGAGACACCAGTAGCGACGTGCCATGCTCTCGGAGGCTTCGGTGCAGGCGATGCGGCTGTAGGAGTATTGGTCGTGTTCGTCGTTGGACATTGCCATGTGAAGATGGATCCGTGTGGTGAGGTAATAGTGCCAAAACTGAATGAGTTGGCCAGCTTCTAGTTCTGAGGCGTATTCTGCCCACCAGGTCTGTTGACCATTAGATCGATACTCAAGTGAAAGTCGGCAGAGGGACATACCTTAGGCGTCTCGGCCTTCAACGCCCGCAAGTGACCTTCCACGGCCAAGATCTTCTCATAGATCTTCTCTCTGGGTTGCGACAACGTAACACCCTCGTCAAGCTCTTGGACCTGCATAGCGAGGCCGGCAAGCTCGAACATGTAGGGATGAACCATCACTTCACCCTCAGGAGAAATGATCTGCCGTCTGGGGAATCTATGCGTAGCTGTTGCGGCAGGGAGATTGAACATCATACTCGACAATCGATCTGTTGCACATATTGCTTCCCAGAGTGAGACTCTTTGGTTTCTTTTCCTATCCGATGCTGACGAGCTTGTCCCAGGGGTAGGTGCAGAGATTTGCGACTCGTTCTTTGTGTACCAAGCTCGAGGCAGTCCGATGAGTTCCGCGATAGCGATCGTTCGACGGAGTGTCAACCAAAGGGGCTTGATGTTGCCGATGCCAAGTTGTCTTTCTGAAAGTCAGCTCACCTGTGGCTATTGCTTCGATAACAAGTACTCACAATCGAAGGTACATCACCGTAGTCTCAATCCCATCGATCGTGCTTGCAAGCCCAGTGTGTGAGATAATCGTTGCATCGATGGCGTGAGAGACCTCGCGAGCATAGACCGACGCATCTTCAAAGCCATTAAGTGACAAGCCCTGAGCATGTGATGGCGGTAGCTGTCGAATTGTGATCGAGAAAGTCAAGAGGTAGAAAGCAATGTGCACAGGGTGGGCGTCTGGGGCAAGCATTGGTTCATAGCCAGAGACGAGATGGTTCTTCGCGGCCACAGCTGATTCGCTAGGAAATAGGGTGAGGTACAGTTTCATCCACGAATCGGCGTATCCAGAGGCAGTAGCAACGTCTTTTCTGAATGTAGTCAGTCAATATGCTCGTCGATCTATGGTGATACTAGGATGAGCATACCCAGTTGGCATTAGGCGCTGCAATCTAGCCCTCGCCTGATCCAGATATCGAGGCGAGCACCTCGCTTTGTCCAAGTCATCGCCAGGGTTCTCTTCATGTTGCTCAGGACCTATGAGGGCATTGTCGAAAAGGAACTTGAGATGAGTCGGGGGCGTGGCAGTTGGTCCTTCAGTTGCATCATAGACAACTTCCGGATCATCGACAGGCGTCTGAGGTTCGTCTTCCTCATTGTATTCGTCTTCAACTGGGGATGTCAAGCTGGATTGTCTGCGTTCGGTAGCCGCCGATGTGAGATTGGCAATCTGTTGTTCGAGACGGCTGATCCGATCTCGAGAGGTCAACTTGTCAGAGTTGACTGTCCTTCGTTGGCTGTCACATGTCAGTTAGACGATGTCGACATCCCTGCAGATAATGGACGATGAATCGCCGGCGAACGTCCGTCCGAACAGTTCGCCACGTTTCCTGGCCTTACTCCAAGCTTCTCAAGAAGCTCTCTGGCCACGGACAAGCATCAAAGGCATGAGAAGCGTAGCCAAGCGTCCGAAGACCGTTCGCCAGCGATGCCATCCACATCAATAATCAAAACACCTACTAAATCTGCGGCACACACTCCCTCCCCCTGGCTTTACAGCCCGCGCAAATTCTGTCCGAGGGCTGCTGCCAGACACATCGAATCTTGCGGCCTCGACCTGCAGCAGTTCCATCAGATGAGCCTGGGCAAGAGAGTCTGCTACTGCTTACATTCCGTGCAGCTCTTCGTCCCTTTACGAATACGCTTGAGATTCTCCTGCGACGGAGGACGCGGCGGCGCTTCAGTGGGCAACAATGGATCCATAATCTCCGTTTCACAAGTCAGATAACAAAGACGGCCTGTTGATGTCGTCCGGCGCCGTGAGGAGGACTCGATACAAGGGCGTGGGTGGTTTCGTCCGAGCTGCGGTCCAGAGCCGAGGTGGAGAGGAATCCTTCAACAGAACATTCAGTCTGATTTCAATGCCAAAATATCAGTATCTATCATCGAATTCGAAGCATCGCACAAGACAGAACCACAGATCTCTGAGCAACACAACTCAATCTATCCTGTGTCGCAACTCCCTTTACCAAGCAAGCAAGCGTCACCGAGCAAGAGCTGAAGTCGGCAACAGACGGTCCCGATCCAAAACAAAGCCGGACGAAAATTTCGTCCGAAATGCGACCCACCATTCCACAACGAGGCAATGGCGTTTCTGGATTGCAAACCACAGGCCTCGAGAAAGCGAGAAAAGAAAGCATCTGATGTCACGATGCGAAGGTATTATTGTATACGTCGCGGATTCGATGCCTCATCCGGGCTTTGGAACGGCCGATCGGGTTGCCATGTGGTTGACAGGTAGGTGGAACGGTGACTATATTGAGTGTGTTGCTCCTTCCAGGGGGAATATAGAAAGTGCTCTACCTTTAGCAGCGAGGTCAGTTGTTCACTGTGTTCATTCTACAACGACAGAGCAACTCAAAAGAGCACCGAGAGACCACTGAACCGCAGCCTTGTTTACCCATCGATCGCCTGACGAGTCTTCGACCTTCTTCGACATCGACGCCTTAGGCTCTTCGACACAAGCCACGAGCCAGCCTCACACATACCATCCAGCACAATGTCGAGCCAACAAACTCCCCCCGGGCCCCCCTACCCCCCAACAACAGCGGGCCTGGGCGGCCATGCGACCGTTTCAACAGACGTTCCTGTGGCATCGGTCCTCCTCCTCTTCTACATCGGCAGCGCAATCGGCAACATGTTCATCTTCCAGTCCAACAAACGCAAAGACCACACTTTCATAATCTCCGCCGCCCTCTTCGGATTCAGCATGTCCCGAATCCTGACCCTCTGTCTCCGGATAGGAACCGCAACACACCCCAGCGACATCTCCCTCTCCATCGCCGCAAACATCTTCGTCAATGCCGGGATTCTGATCGTTTACGTCGTCAACCTGGTGCTGGCGTTGAGGATCCTAAGAGCGAGACAGCCGTGGCTGGGGTGGAAGACTGGGGTGAGGATCGCAGCGAGGGTGTTGTATTTCTTGGTGTTTGTGGCTTTGGTGCTGGTCATCACATTCGTGGTCCTGAGCTTTTACACCCTGAGCCCGAGTCTCAAGCAAGCTTGTCGAGACGCACAGCTCGCCGCTCTAACCTACCTCTTCGTCTTCACGCTGGTACCCTTCGGGATCCTTGGGGTGACTTACGCTCTCAAACCCGCGACAGACGCACAGACTTTCGGGACGGGGAGCATGAACGCCAAAGCCCTCATCATCTTGACCTCGACCTGTCTCTGCGTTCTCAATTCTGGATTCAAGACTGGAGCGAATTGGGAGGCTCCTAGGCCGATCAGCGATCCGGCTTGGTATCAGAAGAAGGCGGCTTTCTATGTCTTCCTGTTTGTGATCGAGATTATCATTCTGTACTTCTTCATTGCGATGAGGATTGACAGGAGGTTCTTTGTTCCGAATGGCAGCAGCAAGAGGAAGTCGTTTGAGCCGCCGGTGCAGGAGAACACGCCTGAGATGCAGCGACCTGCAGCCAGGGACGAGGTGAGGGAAGAAGAGAGACTGGGAACTGCACGGACCGGACAGTCTGGATTGACGACCTCGGATAAGGCGTCTTCTCAGATGGAGAAGGACGGGGAGACCGTCTGATGGCGATTCGACCGATTGATGTTGTGGCGATTGAGCGATGAGCGATGTTGTAACGATTAATGTGTACAGTATTTCCTTGACAGAGGCAGTCAGTCATAGATCGATACCCCAGAGTGTACAGCACGCATCAATACCTTTGCATTCTTTTCAATCCAGCGTGCAAAACCATCCAAGCTTGCATCAAACCAACCACAAGCCTAGCCCTTCTCACCGCCATGAACAACCACATCTCCCTCCATCAAAACCCCGGCCTCCCACCCAACCCCCTAAAAACCCTCAACACCCCACACCGAAGCACCTCCTTCAACTCCAACCGCCCCTCAAACCCCGGCGCCATCGCAATCGCCACCTCCCTGCCCCCCTCCAAAAGCAACCCCCTAACAGCCCTCCAATTCCCCGCATCAACCGCAACCTCCTCCTTCTTCCCATTCCTAACAAACTTCACCACAACACTCACAGCAAGCCGCTGCATATCCTCCGGATCGAGTGGCCACTCGATTTCCTTCCAGTCGAAGAGGTCGAGGGCGCGGTGGAGGCGGGTGAGGACGAAGTCGTTGAAGGTTGTGCGGGGGTTGATTGTAGCGGCGTCGGTTTTGTGTTCGAGGCAGGGGCCGATGCGTTGTTTGCCGCTGGTGGTGGAGGTGTGGACGTAGCGGTAGCGGTAGAGTTTCTGGAGGGTGTGGTTAGTGATATGGATAGGAGGCATGCGTCGTATCGAGGAGGGCGGAAGACTTACCACAAGAACGGACACACTCGACTCCCGCATGACATCTTGATAGCTCGGTGGCGGTACCAACACTGTTGTGATTTGGTTCTCGCCGGCGCCCGTAGTGGCATCATCAGTAGGCGGCGGATGTAGCATTGCGATCTGATTCTCATCGGCGCCCATAGCGGCAAGCACAGCAGGCGGTGGTAGTTCGAACATTGCGGCTTCGTTCTCATTCGGACGCATAATAGCACCATCAGCAGGTGTCGGCGGTCTGTCGGGGGTTGTCATGGTCGGACGTTGCATGCGATCCTCAAAGCGCGGCAGGCTGTCTGAGGCAGCGTTTGTAGCACGGCGTCGCATACTTGAGGAAGGCGCGTCGGGGATGCGACGCCAGTGAAGTGAAGTGATTCGGCGCGGTCGAGTGACGCTTCATTCACTTGCGTCACGTGTCGTCGCCGCTAGCCCAAACTCTCAAATAAATCCCTTCTTCACCATGTGCACAACCCAAACAGCTTGCGCTCGCTTGCTGGCATCCGGACGCAAATCTCACGAGACACCCAGGCGCGGCAAGGCTCCCCCTGACAGCAGTACCTTCTTTTCACCATTAACATCATCATGGACCCTCCGCCGCCCAGTTACGCCGAAGCCATCGGTGCACCAACAGTAAGCATCCCTTCCGTCTCCTTCATCCTCATCACTAACCCTTCCCAGTCCATCATCGTGACATTCTACCGCTTCTCCTACGTCCGCACCATGGCATCTCAGGGTCGCCGCATCGGTCGCCGCCTCGACAAGCGCAACGACCTCGTCCTCATCAGCAACGACCTCGATCAACTCGAATTCGAACTCCCACTCCTCGGACGTGCAGGCAATTTGTTCGGATTCGAGGATCAAGATCGCGTGGCGTACACCATGATCATGCGTTCGACGGGTCATAAGGATGTGCTGGTCACCGAGGCCAATTGGGAGGCGATTCGCAACTTCTTCACCACGCCTGGCAATGCCAATACGAGTGCGAGACTGATCATGGCGGTCGGACCGGTCGTCGATATAACATTGACGCAGAAGCTCGGTGGTCTGTTGCTCGAGGCGAAGAGGAAGTTGGTTGGATGGTCTTTGCCGTTGGGTCTGGCTTGAGAGTCAACATGCGCATGCGAGGGGAGGAAGGGTTGATCGGTTGGATGAAGAATGTTTCAGTCGACCATTGTGTCTTGCAATGCGTCTGAGAGTGCATGGTCCTTTTGATACACGGCCAACACTCGGCATTTAGCACACTCTATTCATATGTACGTTTCGAGACTTACTGGTCTCGATCAAATGCTGAAGCTTTTGCGAGAAAGTCGCAACCCCACCCAACTCCACGCCAAAAGACATTTTCTACTGGACATCGCTCATGACAGCCAGACATACGTAAACAGGAGGAACAAGAAGACAAAGAAGGCCAGCCAAATCCTCCAGCCTACGCCTGTCTTTTCAGCCATTCGGAGCATTCGGTTCATGGTCCCTCGTAATCGATTTCGTGTCCCCTCGAAGGTCTCGTTCATCTTCTCGGCGAAAGCAGTGGAATCGCGAATCTCGTCGCCAATAGATATAGTAAGCTATGGTCCGTTAGTACCGACTTTGGATGGTCGCACGTTGTATAGCAGCCTACCTCTTTCAGTGCCCGCACCTTCTTGCTCATCTCGCTTGCCTGATCCTCATTCTGACTCTCCAGCTCGTTCAAGACAGAATCACTGTATTGACCCCTGCTGTTGGGAGTTGCTGATCGGAAGCCACTGTCATTACTCCTCCGTCCTGCTATGTCGCCATTTGCTCCAGGATATGCGCCAAAGGCCGGACCTGTGGGAGCATATGAATCATTGCTGCCCACGCCATAGGGAGAGGCGCCGTAAGGAGGATTTCGTGAGGATGATCGCGGAGGAACGGGAGAGGCTGTTGCGGACGACGGCCGGGAGCGGGCTTGGGAGTCGTAGGAGGCAAAGAGGGCGTTGCGCGAGTCGCGCTGGTTGAATCTGCCAGATCGTCAATATACTGAATCTAGCTAGAGAGCTCGTATACCGCCTACCTCGAAGCCATGGTCAGTGTTGCAGTGCCGAGAGGTCAGGACTCGAGAAACGGCCGGGTCGATCTCGGATCAAGGTGAATGAAATGCGCCTGGCCTTTGACACGTCTACGCCGACTTTGAAGAAGAGTTTTGGCTATGTGGAATTGTTCTTTTCATGCACATGACAGGCAGATGTTCAAGCAGCGCATTATTATTCAATAGAACAGGTGTGCTGAAGAAGGGAGGTCGCTGCATGGCAGGCCCAGCCGAACCGTCGGAGCTTGCAGACGCCGACCGCCAAGATTTCGCGCTTGCTGACCGTGCAGCAGGCTCTTTTTTCCAAACTCTCTAAGATCAACTCCACCAACACATCCGACAACAACGTCTGATATACAGCCAAAATGGCGTCGGACCAGATTGTGTGGGACGTCATCAACCAGCAGTTCTGCTCCTTCAAGCTCAAACTGCCCGGCAATGACCGCCACCAGAAGAGCACCAAGTCCACCTTCTGTCGCAACGAGCACAACGTTACCGGCCTCTGCAATCGACAGTCATGCCCGCTCGCCAACTCTCGATATGCCACCATTCGTGCTGACCCGACCAACCAGCGGCTGTACCTCTACATCAAGACCGTGGAACGAGCACATATGCCGAATAAGTGGTGGGAGAAGATCCGACTGAGCAGCAACTACACGAAAGCACTCGAGCAGGTTGACGAGCGCTTGATATACTGGCCGAAGTTCCTGATACACAAATGCAAGCAGCGACTGACGCGATTGACGCAAGTGAGGGTCAGGGCACAGAAGTTGGCGAAGGAGGAGGAGCGACTGGGCGAGCGCATGGTGTCGAAGCTGGCGCCGAAGGTACGGAGGAGGGAGGAAGTACGTGAGAGAAAGGCAGAGGCTGCTGCGAAGATCGAAAGAGCTATCGAACGCGAACTGGTGGAGAGATTACGGAGCGGTGCATACGGAGACCGGCCGCTGAATGTGGAGGAGAATGTCTGGAAGAAGGTGATGCGTGGATTGGAGCGCACTCAGGAGGGTGTACGAGACGAGGACTTGGACGAGGGTATAGAAGAGGAAGACGAGAACGAATACGAAGAGGAACTCGAGCCTGGTCAGCAAGATGTTGAGTATGTCAGCGATGTTGAAGAGTCGGATGATGAGGACGACATGGAAGACTTCGATGATTGGCTTGGTGGCGAGAGCGCTGATGAAGCAGAGGGTGGCGAGGATGGCAGTGACGAAGATGAGGAAGATGGCAGCGACGAAGACGAGGAAGAAGATGAGGACACAGCGGCTTTGAAGAAGAAGTTGAATGGTCTAAAGCGCTCACGGCCTACCGCACCGCCGAAACCACGCAAGAAGACCAAGGGACCGAAGACGCCTATCGAGTACGAATATGAGAGGGAACCACAGCAACGGGAGATGGCTCTTGCGAAGTAAAAGGCATGCTTTATCAGCAATTCACGTGCATCTCGGTTTTAGCGTTGGCGCATTGGGACACTTTCGGGTCCGTGTCATGGCATGAGAAGAGTCTTGGAACGAAGGATCGAATGTGTTTAGAAGGCATACCCGTCAGAGTAATCCGTCCACTTTCCGGGATAACATCACCTCGACGTTCAACTTTCAGATCCCATCCCCGCAGTGTCCCACTCTTTGCGATCGATATGGCGGATTCGATACTGAAAACGTTCATTGCTCTGCAGATTCCTCCGCACTCGCTCGACGTAGCCGAAGCGAAGTTCGGAGGTAGAAGGAGTTCATCATGGGTTTCAGTCGCCATTCTCCAATCAATCGCAACCTACTGAGCCATCCAACATGCCACGAGCAGTCCACGTTTTGGCCGCTCTGATTGCATGCATAACGGCAATTAATGCCCATTGGCCAGCACAAGGCTCTCACAATGCCCAATCTTGCCATGGCCTCGCCTCTCATATCACGACACCGAACACGACCGTCATTCTCACTGAAGTCCACCGGCATGGGACATCCTTCCCGCTAATCGATCAAGTCTCTTCCTGTGGCGGACCCAACGAACTGGCCAATGTAACGGCCAATCTCTGCCGCATCGTGGTCAACGTATCGACCTCTTCGACGAGTAGCGTACACGTCGAAGCCTGGCTTCCGGTTAACTGGAACGGCAGGCTGCTGGCTACTGGTGGCGGTGGAATTGGCGGATGCATTGACTATCCAACGATTCAAAACGGTGTGTCATTAGGCTTTGCCTCTCTCGGCACGAATGGCGGACACAATGGCAGTGAAGGATATGATTTCTTTCTCAATCACCCAGAGGTGCTGAAAGACTTTGGATATCGTGCAATCCACGTGGAAGCAGAGACTGGCAAGGAGATCGTGGCGGCTTA
Organism: Zasmidium citrigriseum; assembly: GCA_002786025.1. Classification (NCBI taxonomy): domain Eukaryota; kingdom Fungi; phylum Ascomycota; class Dothideomycetes; order Mycosphaerellales; family Mycosphaerellaceae; genus Zasmidium; species Zasmidium citrigriseum. The sequence goes on along the minus strand of NHNW01000036.1, from coordinate 151,718 downwards.
CTACGGTCAACGGGCGAAGCACAACTACTACGCAGGATGCAGTACGGGCGGTAGACAGGCGTTCCAGTCTGCTCTGCTGTATCCGGATGACTTCGACGGTGTACTCGCTGGAAGCCCTGGTGTCGACTGGCTACGAATCGTATCTTCCAAAGGCATCCTGGCTCGTCGAATTGGTTGGCCCAACATCCACTCGCCCAGCTACGTGCGAGAAGATCAATGGCAAGCGATAGTCGAAGCCCAAATCCAACTCCTCGACCCCCTGGACGGCATAATCGACGGCATAATCGACGACCCAACAATGTATCGCTCCGACCCCGAGATCCTCGCCTGCGGAGCCGGAATCCTCAACTCCAGCGTCTGCCTCCAACCAGCACAAATCGACTCCGTCCGAGCCGCCTACCAGCCCATCGCCGACAGCACCGGCAAGATCGTGTACCCTCCTTTCGAGCTTGGGTCGAACACAGACGTCTTCAGCAAGAACGTTAATTCCACGAAGGAAAGGCCTGAGCTGAGCTACACAATCCTCGAAGACTTCTTCCGGGGCGCAATCTACAACTCCACAACCTGGACGCCCTCGAATTTCAGCGTCGAAGACATGGACTTCGCAACGAAAATCAACCCAGGCCAAATCAACACCGACGGAACCAATCTCTCCGCTTTCCGCGCCAGAGGAGGCAAACTCATCGCCTACCACGGCCGCAACGACGAGACTGTAACCTCCGCTCTCTCAGCCTGGCATTTCAGTGGCGTGCAAGCGACGCTCAACGCCTCCTTAGCGGAGATGCATGACTTTTACAGACTGTTCTACATCCCTGGTATGCACCACTGCTCTGGCGGTCCTGGCGCGTGGAATATCGGGCAGACGTGGCCTTTGGCGGAGGGCTTGAGGAATAGTCAGCATAATTTGTTGCTGGCGCTTGTGGAGTGGGTTGAAGAAGGCCGGCAGCCGGATTCTGTCGTTGGGACGAAGTTCAATGGGGATGTTGTGAGTCAGGGGGTGCAGAAACAGAGGAGGCTTTGTGTGTGGCCGAGGAAGAGTGTTTGGGACCGCGTTGGGGATTGGAAGATGGCTGAGAACTGGAGATGCACATAAGAACAAGAGGTATCAGAACACATTCACATCAACCCTTCCAACCAACTCCTCCAACAACAACGGCCCATCGCCCTCCCCAAGCCCGCTCACTCTCCCCAACTTCCTCACCACACCTTCCCTAACATACCCCCTCGGAACAACAGCAAACAAAAACACCAACCCCCTCCTCCCCCGTCCCCTCGCCTGCATTAACATTTGCTCCCAGGCCCCTTCCCACTCCAACATCCTCAAAGTCCCACCATCCTTAAGCCCGACCCTAGAAAAAAACCTATGCGTCTGACTCGGCGCCCTCACCTCCGCCTGAGAGAGATACAGCGCGTGAAAAAGCCGGAGAGCGGTGGCGTAGGGGATCGAAGGAGGTAAATGGAGGTTGTGGGTTGAAGTGACCATGAGGGGGCCAGCGAGCATTTTGTTTGTGGAGAGGGCGCGGAGGTGGGAGGGGATGAAGCGGCCCGGCGAGTACTGGTGGAGTCCGATGGATAGGGGTTGGGAGGTGAAGCGGAGGGAACTGTAAGGAGGGGGAGAGGTGTGGATTAGGGAGGTGTAGGGGGGTGGGAGGTCGTTGGGGTCGGGCTGTGAGCGGAGGGAGGAGGAGCGGGCGGGGATTGATGGTGGTGCAGTGTCGTTGGTATGTTCGTCGAGGATGTCTGCGAGGGTAGTTGGTTCGAGGGATGCTATTATTGGGGCCATTAGATCGTGGTAGATGAAATAACCCACGAGATTCTATTTGCTGCAAACAGCCTGACCAAGATATACCCCCCTTCCCGATCTCAAACATTGGTGAAGGAGACACTCCATCACCCCCATCACCCTTCACGACTCCCTCCAACATCCCCCCTCCGAACAACCTCCTCCACAAGCACCGGTCCATCCCTCCTAACCCCATCTAAAAACCTCTCCAACCTCGACCTAGGCCCTCTAAACCCCCTCTCAACAACAGTCCACAAAAACTCCAACCTCCCTCTCCTCGTACCACCCCACCACCTCTCCCAACTCCCCCTCCCAAGAAACTCCAAACTCCCCTCAAACCTCACCACCAACCGTGAAAAAAGCCGATGCGTCCGACACGGAAGCCAAAGATTCTCGACGCGGGAGATGGTGTCTCGTAATGTGAAGATGAGTTGGCGGTAGGTCGGGCTGGGAGGGAGGGAGAGGCGGATGGGGGATGTTTGGGTGGGGCGGCCAGGGAGCATTTTGGCGGGGAGGGAGGGCGTGGGGAGGAGCGTGCCGGGGGTGTGGCGGGTTAGGAGGATTGGGAGGGGGGTGTTGGGGGTTGAGGGCGATGTATAAGGAGGCGGCGGTGTGGAGGGGGTGTAGGGGGGTGGGAGATCTTCGTCTAGGGGGTCTGGTTCTGCTGTTTGTTGGGAGAGGGTTGTCTGCTCGGCTTCATTGCTGTGCACTGGCAAGGTGTGTTCGCCATGTTCTTCGGGCCTTTCTGCTGCGTCTGCTGAAGAACCTGGCTCTGTCGATATCACTTGATCGCTGAGCGTACTGGGAGCCATGGTCTCTGTGATGTCGAAGGCGTGCTGTAGCACGGCGCAATTCTTTGCATTCTTGTGCTATTTTCATGTTGCACAAGTTTGAAGGGCCTTTTCGGCATTCCATATTGCTTTTGAGCTTCTTGCCACCTTCAGTGAATATCTGTGTTCCGGTCGTTTGGGCGCCTAGTCTGAGACGACCTCGGTGGCGGCGACAATCGTGAAGACGTCGCGGTCTATACTTCCAATTCATCGAGCGACTTGACCATCCGATACTTCTCAGCATCGGCCTCATCGACAGGTGCGTTACCAGGCCTGTCAACCAAGATAGCCTTCATCTGCGCTTTGAGGGCAGCCTCAATCTCCAGGACATTGTCACTGAAGAACAGAATCTCATCAGGCTTCAACTACTCAATCATTAGCAACCACAAACAATCAAAACACCACACATCTTCCATACCTTCATCTCCTCCGCAATAGTCTCATACGACTTCGCCTCAGTCTTCGGCCCAGCATTCGTCGTATCAAACCAGCCCGAGAACAACCCCGTCAAATCCTCCGTCTTCTTCGCAACTGCCGTCTTCGCGACACCGCCATCTTCCTCACCATCGACATCATCCTTATCAGCAGCGCCCGCAGTAGCTTCGCCCTCACCGTCATCCAGCACCCGCTTCTTACTCGGAACGCCCGCCCCATCCGCCAAATCCTCGGCCTCGTCATCCGACCTGCCACGTTTCCTGTTGGTCGTCGACGCCGTCGTCTCGTTCTCCTCCCCACCCACCTTGGACTCTGCTTGCACGTGCGCGAACAACAACTTCTGCGCAAACACACTCCCGCTCGAGTAAATCGCCAGCTGCAGATTCTCCTTCTCCGCCCATGCTTTCAGTTGCGGCGATACGTCAGGAAACAGCGGAGTCGAGTACGCGCCGGTTTTGTAGCCGTCTTCCCAGAGGTAGCCTTGCAGGTTCTTGAGCCAGGCGACTTTGGAGTTGGATGCGGTGAGAGCGTCGGCTGCGGACTTGTAGGCTTCTGGAGACTTTTGGGCTTCTTCTGGCGCGGCGTTGCGGTAGGGTGCGAATTCTTTGGAGTCCCATTTTGCGGCGAGGACGGCTGGAAGCGCCTTTGTTGCGTAGGGAAACTTGAAGGGGAGGTGTGAGTAGGTAGATGAGGTGTGAAATGGATGGAAAGTGACCTACCAGTGTGTCTTTGACATAGGAGATTGGGCAGACAGTGCCCTCTACAATTGAGCGTTAGCTACACACTCACATCTCGCGTGCGTTCATCTAGTACCGATGTCGAGGAGTATCAGTTTGACGCCTTCCATCTTCTGCTTCTTCTCCTCGCCTTCCGCCGCCATGTTCGCTGGCAGTCGTCAAAGAGTGGATAGCAGTGGATCTCGTCAGGCACAAAAGCGTACAACAAATAGATGGAGTGGCGGAGCGCTAATGCCAGGGCAAGCTGATGCTCCAGTCTTCAGGCTTTGCGTGGCGTTGCAGCAGCAGTGTTTCTGGATTTTCGTGGAGAGGAAGCTCAGCGGAGCGGAGCGCGGTGGAGTCGCGCCCATCACCAGGGCCATCTCCCGAGCAACAGCAAGCACCATGAACCAACCTCACCTGTTACTTTCTACAATTCTTGGATTGAGGTTCATGTCTACCACATCGAGTTCTCGAGGAATCGAGGGCGTCGTTCACGCACTGCCAGCGAAGACTGCATTCTTCACCGCCTATAATGGCGACTGCCGTTGAGCCCTCAACTGCAGCAAATCAATATTTCCCGCCATTGGCCTTTGGGCGATCCTCCAACACGACTCGAGCAGACAGAGGCAGACTATTGAGAAGCGCGCAGCAAGATGTTTGACGCTCGTCTGCGATTGGGCTGAGCGAATGGCTGGCCCTCGGAATAATGTGCATTTCGACTACGCTGCATTCATCTATGCTGCTGCAGCGCCTGCAGCGCTACTGTGCGCATACGATGCTTGATGGTAAATCTCTTCATCAAGCTGGGACGCCATAGGTGCTCGTTCCCGGCGATAGATTAGAATCGCATGCTCGGTGGTGAGAGTTGTCTCTCGCCTTCTTCACCGACTGTTACACGACACTACGGTTTCTGGCTGGAGACATGTCTCGCTGCTTGCGGGTGCGTACAGATTGGCTTCGCTGGCGCGTGGGATTCGCGAGTCGCAAAGGCGTCTGCGTCTATCCGAGCCGTCTGCCGCTGGACCAGTCTCGTTGTGTCGATGTGGTGGTTGTTGGACTCGGACTCGACCCGGGTCGGCTAGACGATCAACCACAGACTGCAGAAGCCGCTGGACGGTTCTGAGACAATTGGCAGCTGTCAAGCTTTGCTCACGTGGGAGCTGTCAAACTTCGACCGCTGGTCATGGGGTGTTCTCCTGGAAGAAAGGGGCTTCTAATCTCGAAGCACAGAGACGCCCCGTCTGTCATCAAGGTCTGGGTTGAAGCACTGCCGTCATGGGAGACAAAGAGGACGTCTGGCGGTACCTGCGTAGCGACGTACCTGGGGGAGCACGAGGACAGGTTTAAGCGGGCAAGTCTAGGCTGTCCTCTCCGGACCTTGGCGGCACGCTTATGCAAGAGGACGCAGTGGTACTTGGGACCAGTGGCAAGACCTTGGTGGCATGGTGTACGACGCGGGAGCTCTATTTGCTGGAGCACAGCAGAGTACAGCCAAGTACATGTAGGGACATGTACTAGATAGTAGGCAGGTTGGATAAGCTGGCCATTGGAGATTGGCCGCGATTCGGACAGTATCGGCAGGATGGCAAGTGAATCGAAATTAGAGCACGCGCAGTTTCTATCCCTATCGGAGGCTTGGGGATGACGAGAGAGTCTCCTTGGACCCCACCATGATTGCAATCTCCCAAGGTTGCCCGCGTGGCCAGCACCAGCTCTTCACCAGCAGAACGAAGGCGCCAATAAAAGTGGTGGTTCGGGGAGGCGCTGGTGGAGGGGTCTGGTTTCAGCAGCGAAAGGCAGAGGGTGAAACGGGCGTGTCGCAGAGAGTTCTGGAAACGCCCGCTGGGAGAGCTCGTTGTCGAACAAGGCAGCTTGCACAGCGCGGTACGACGGTCGCCCAGTGCACCGAATGGTTTACGTGTCCCGTAGCAGTTCTGCTGCCATCGAGGACAAAGACAGACGCTGATTCATTCGGCGTGACTGTTGCCGTCATTACGGTGGTGGTCATTCGCAGCGGCGACGTCGGCGGCAAATGGTGCAATTGATCACGCTGGCGAGTGTCGTCAGGGCGAGTCGAGTCGTGCTCGCCGGCGTCTTTGACCAAACCTCATCCGCCAAGCGTACCGCCGCTTTTGGGCGCGTGTCGGATTAGCTCCACGCTACTGCGTCTACGCATGCAGGCGTGAGATTGGACAAATCAGAACAAAGCGAGGCGCAGGTGGGCGAAGGACCCAGAAGCGTGCTGCGTGGACGCTCCCGCTGCGTCTGTTTCCGTCTCCGTCGCTGCTTCCAACCCCAACCCAGCCAGCAACAACACCACCATGCTTCACCGCCCACACCTCTGCTCGTCCTCTTAACCCTCTACTTCCGCTCCTAATACCGCCCGAGTGCCATTGGAGTCGTGCACGATTGTTGGCCGCGCCTTCCCTCTCCGTCCGGACGCTCTTTCCACGACGCCGTGCCTGCCAACTGGCCTTGCTGTTCGCTTGCCGAAGTTATCGCGAGCATTCCTGGCTTGCACCCGGCAACTGCCTGGCACATCAGTCACCACCGCAGCAGCAGCGCACGCTCACAGGGGCTCGAGATAGACTCCTCCTGCTGCTATACCTACGCCCTAATCCCCACGCCAACTTGCAAGAGGGCAGATGTGATACACTGCAACAGGGTCCGTCGCCGCAGCTGATCAGCTTCCGCCTCGCCCGCCATCCGAGCATTCGTCATCGGCCTTGCTGCACTCGCAAGCATACCAGACCCTCGCCGACATCACGCTGCCACCTCGAACCACCGACCAACCCCTCACCCCTCTATATACCCAACACGACAACGCCTGTTGGCCCGCTGGCCCTTTGATGCTTGACAAGGCGTTTCAGCGTTCCCAACCTCAGGCTCCATTGGCTCCAGGCACCACCAACACCTCCTACTCTCCGCCGCGACCTCTACTACTACGACTCACACCTCCCGCCGCGGCCTGGCTCTGACTCCGACCTCACCTCCCGACTCTACGACTACCACCACTCCTCTTCTTCCGACACATATTCCACCCTACACTTTGTAACCGGCCCCCGTCTCCTTCGTCTGACGCCGTAACGACTCTATTTATCGACCACCCCTTACTGCTCCTTGACGGACGCGGACGACAACCACCACCGACCAGCGCGTGCAAGTTGGGCCTGCCAGGCTTCCACTTCACACACTGCTCCGGTTTCTGCAAATACGTACAAATGACCACATTGACGATCCTTACGTTTCCTTGAATACACCCGCGGCGAACCACACCTGCTTTTTGGCGCAAGCGAGCGACTGAGCGATTTTTTGTATTGTTATCTTGGATCCCGAACTGAACTGAACTGGAGTTGAAAGAGAGGAGGCTTGCTACCGAAAAGTTTACGAACTGTTGGCGTGGCTAGACGTTTTCATTTGTCTGTTTACGAACTCATTACACCCCACCGACTCTCTGGACCGACCCCATGGCCTGTATGCGAGATGGCTTCGAACAAGGAAGAACTCTCGACAATGGTCGTTTTATAACGGTTTCCCCACTCAACCATGGCTCTTTTGGTATGGTACTGGCCGCCAGGGATACCACCACCGGAGAGGACGTCGCCATCAAGTGCATCACCAAACCGGGCACTTCCACCAACTGCCCAGCTGCCATCGCGATCGACGACCGCTCTGAAGAGCTCGCCATTCACTCTCGACTCTCCAACCATCCCAACGTCGTCAACCTGATTCATCACTTTGAGACGGAGAACCATCAGTACATGGTATTGGAGCTGTGCAACAATGGCGATCTCTACGAGGCAATCCGAAAAGGGCAGGGCCCGTTGGAGACTGGACACGTCCGTGACTTCATGCTGGAGCTTGTGGATGCAATCGACTATTTGCATTCCAAGGGCGTCTACCACCGCGACATCAAGCCCGAGAACATCTTCTTGACGTCGAATGGTGCCATGAAGCTGGGCGACTTTGGACTGGCCACAACCGATACTTGGTCCACGGAATTTGCTGTGGGTTCTGATCGTTATATGGCGCCGGAGCAGTACGATGCTTCGGTGTATGGCTATGGATACTCGCCGGCGGCTGCCGACATCTGGGCCATTGGCATTGTCCTTCTCAACATTCTGTTCCAGCGCAACCCATTTGCGACGCCGACTCAGAAGGACCCATTGTTCAACGACTTTGCTCGCGACCGCCAGAGCTTGTTCGACGTCTTCCCCAACATGTCGCAGGACACCTACAATGTGCTCGTCCATTCCTTGGCCTTGGATCCTGCCAACCGATCTCTGGCTGCTGTTCGCGATGCATTGAAGGCTGTTGTCAGCTTCACCATTGACGACGAGTCCCTTGACGACTTCTGCACCGAACAGAACGACATGGTCCCTGCTGTTGCTACTGCAGCCCGCGAGCCTCTGCGTACGCCATCCGTCACTAGTCCTGCACTGCCTGGCGCAGATTCGTTCCCCTGGACTGCTGCGCTTAAGACGCCTCAAGTCGTCAACCGTCAATTGTCGACCATCCAGGACGAGGACATGGACCTGTTCCCAGGCACCGCCAACAACTCTGAATGGCAGTATGTCGACACTGACGAAGCTTCGCTGTCTTCCAACCTTGACTCTGGCCTCGGCATGTCCTACAAGTCTACCAAGTCGGCCAAGTCCATGCAGTCAGCGATCTCCGTCAAGCCAAAGTCCGGATTCGTTGGATCTTTGCCAATCAGCTTCACGCGTCCATCCAACAAGTCCTCTCCATACGCCAATGGCTTCTCTAAGAGCTGGAGTGACCTGTGGGACGAGGAAGAAGAGTTGCAGGAGGAGATGCAGGAATGCAATCCTTTTGTTGAAGTTGAAGAAGCTGGCAACGACATTGAGCGCGTGAGCACTGCCAAGCCAAGCACGCCTCAATTGCAGTCGATTAAAGATGACGGACGTGGCAGCGTAACTCCCCGTCAAGGCCTGGTCGATCTCGATGTCAACGTTCGCTCGGCCAGCCCAATGAAAGTACCAGGCTCCGACGAGAAGCGCCAAGAATTGCCAAAGGTCAAGTCCTCAATCCTCGACAAGTGGGCTGCCCTGGGCAACTTCCGTCGCGCCAAGGTCGACAACTCGACGACTGCCACTGCCGCTGCCACAGTGACTGCCACTCCACCCAAGACCAAGTACTCGGACGCCTTTGCGAGCTTCACGCCATTCAGCAACAAGAAAGCCAAGGCTCAGGCCACACCAAAGCCGCAGCGTGAACGTGCTCCTAGCTGGCGCCCGGGCAGCGGCAGTCCTCAACGACTCCGATCCAACTCGTTCAACAACAGCAAGGTCTGGCAAGAAGACAACAATTGGCGCGAGCACAAGCCACCTATGACGAAGACATCACCAATGCCGGTCCTGCGGTCCAACGGTCCACAGCAACGCAAACCAGAGAAGAGTTTCCTTGATGACGAACTTGAATTTGAAGATGGCGATATTGAGTGGGTTGGAGGTTGGCGGGACTTCTCGCCATGAGAAGTACCAACTTTCAAGTGTATTCCGGCTCCCAAGTCCAGCCCGATTGAACCTTTGTCCATATGTTCTTTTTATTTCACACCAAACCGAATGGCGCTCTGCAGAAGGAAGGGAGCAAACCGGAGTTTTACAAATTTTAGCGATGGGATGTTTATTGGAAACGATGCGGCACCGGCGATGTGCGTCAGCATGCATGCATGGAGAAGGGAAAGAAACGGAGTTGAGAAAACTGCCGAGATGATACCACCAAACCGATGTTTTTGCTTTTTTGCTTTTCGAACCCGACATGGACAAAGGGGAACAATCAAAGATGGGGCCTGGGCCGGACTCGTTCTGTAGGACTAGCTCTTCACTCTCGATTGCTTGAGAGTATTGTGAAATTACAGATTTACCCACTCATTTGTTGTGCCTATTTTCTTATCTTTCTTACTCTAATGTCGACTTGACTGCGATATAGCTTGCTGTCTTGGTGACCGGAAAGGAGAGGCGAAGTCTTGGAAAAGGGGCTTCTTGAGGTCAGGCATTGACTGTCCAGCTTGAATGACTTCCAGATTGCGGAGCATGTGATGATGGTTCTCGTACAGAGTAGTCTTTCCCGCGTGGCTATGTCGCTATCAGAACGAGACCAACCAGCACGTGAGATCCTTGGTTTTCTCATCCTCTAAAGGAACAGTGAACTCGTGTTCCCTTCCTTCTCGCTCACCTCATCTCAGACTCTCACCAGTCGGAGCTTCTTGTTGCTGTACTGCTCCTCTTCCTTCTAACTTATGCTCGAGGTCTTCATGTACCGCCATCCGACTGCCGACGCAATCTTCGATTGCCAAAGTACGTATCCCGTCAGCTGAGGTAGAGCTTACATGGCTGCGAACAGCTGTTGTTAGGGTCCTTGTATGTATGTACCAACCACGTTGGCTTGGTTTGCGACGTACGAGTGCGAAAGTCGAGACGGACATGGGCAGCTGCGGAGGATAGGAGTAGAGGTAGGGGACGAAACGGGTAGGATGTACGGCAGGGAAGGGAAGGGAGAGGTAGAGGTAAGGTAGAGGTATGGGTGTTGCTTACTGGGGATGGAGGGACATTCACTTGTCTCGACGCTTGTTGGGGACTAGTAAGTGCTCTCGGTAGTTCGCCTACAGGAGGGTTGGATAATGTCTGAAGAATAAAGACCTCCCTCCTTGACGTTACTCGAACGTCTCTAATCCACCGGCATCTCCATCGCTGCATGTGGCTTCCAATGCTTCATTGCAGGTCTTGTTTCTCGCATCTCGAGCTCGGAAAGCTCAAAACATATCCTCAGGCGGAGATAGGTTCGCGAGGATACTACTAGCCATTGGTGGTCGCCGGCGATCGAAAATGTCGATGCCTTCCTTCATGCTAGAGGTGATCGCCGGCCAGGTGGACACTCGCCAAAGACGATCCAGGATAAGTTGCATCAGGAATCTCAACTGGAGTCCCCACGATGGAGTTCACACAGCATCATTAAAGAGCTCGAGACGGTCGGCGGTGAAGTAGGCTTACCTCTCATGCTCAAAGCCCGCAAAGACGCAGACGATAGGGGAGTAAACTTCGCCGTGAGGACCAAGACGGACATCAAGTCCGCACTCGATGTTACGACTCCGCTGATGGGATTGACTTGGGGGAAAGAAGAAGAGAGTTGGGGATGATCCGATTCGTTTCTTCTTGCGTTTTCGAAGTCAAAGCTGGATGGCAAGAACTGTATCCTCGTGAAGGTCTTCGTCTGAGCCGTCGAGGTGTTTCTTGCCAGTGGGTTCTTCAGAGGAGCGTTAATGATGTGTGCGTGTCCTGGGAGGAGGGAGTCCGTAGGCCAGTAGAAGTGACTTCTTCGAGCGAAGCTAGGTATGATAGGGGTTGGGATGTTTTCTGAGGTTTTGAATGCTTACCACAACAGAGCAATAGGCAACTATGCCTCCTGATGTATCCCGAGACGAAAAGGTCCTTTCTGCCGTTTAGCATCCTTTCGAATCTTGATCTCGTCCGAAAGCCAATTTTGATATCGTTCGAGAATAGAACATCGTCGTGTTATCGCCCTGAACGTCCTGTTTTGGTTTTTAGACATTGGCGACCTTGTATCTTATCTCTCGAAGCAATCATATGTTACTTCCTGTCGTCGTTATAACACGCTGCGGACCCTTCACACAATCACTGTACCAAATCTTTCCCAAGCAAGCTAAATGCTGTTATCTTGCAAATGTGGTTGTCGCCGTCGTCCTCGCTGTCGATTGCTCCTTAGCCGGCTGTCGATCCTGGCGATTTGGCATAGCACGTGCGGTATTGGTGGTACGAGAGGACTGGCACGATACACTGGGTGTTGTAGCTGGTAGTTCGAGACGTGCCAGGTGTCCGCACACCAGCCCTCGCATTCACAGACTGCAGCGCACCAAGTCCATCCTTCGCCTCTTCGGCTTCCTCTGGCTCTTGCTCCTGCTCCTCGATCATCTCCTTCCGTGCCAGGTGCTGAAGAATCCCGCCGCGTCATCCTCATCGTCGTTTGTACTTCTGTGGGAAAGAGTCAGCCCAGGTGGTAGGATCTGATTCACATCAACCGTTTCATCGTCATCATCGCTCGGGTACTCTTCAGCAGACACCATCATGGCTTCTGTGTCTCGAATCGCGATATCCGCCGCTGAAAGCAGGCCTACTTCGAGTTCATCTTCGCGCACCGCGCGCATGTCTTTGACTGAAAGGCTGGCGGCTTCGGGGTACTGTTCAGGAGTATTGCCGTAGCAGGCATGGCGTGACATTCTACTTAGCACGATACCATTCTGGTAAAAATGGATCGGTCAAGGCATCGTCGAGCTCCTGGGTCAACTGCCTGCAATCGGGCGGAAGGTTCGGTGCGGTCAGCGACTTGAAATGAGGCGTTCTTCATAGGCTTTGAAAGAGGTTCGCTGGTTGGTATTCGTAGCAGGGTCTTGAAGTTCTCGCTGGGAAACCATCGCTAGGGGATACGTTCTGTGCGAGGAGACCAGAGACCTAATAGAGCGCGTTGCCTCTCCCTGAGTGTGCCTCGTGCTGTGAGACCATACACGCAGTCGGTGCCAGAGCATAGCTTGTTCCCAAGGAGAGACTGTTGAAATTGTTAGCAGACTTTTCGAACACTGCTCGAAGGAATAGTCGAGCCTGAATGAATCTTGCTTCCTTTCATATTCAGTCATATGTGATGTCGCTCTCAGGGCAATGGGCTTGTAAGGATTCTCGTACCAATCCAGTTAGGCCGTGGTAAGGCGAGCCACCTCTTCTCCGTTGTATCAGTCGACTAAGGTTGGCTGCCACTCTCCTTCATAGGTACAGCATATGATGCCAATAACGGAGGTCCTGGATAATCAAAAAGGGTCCTTGATGAGAGAGGTCTGAGGTCAGAGATAGGCCTGAAGTAGTTCAAGTCCTTCTATTCACCAAGTTTTGTATATCCAATCGTATCCAATATCCATCAAGAAGTAGGCTCGGGCTCCTGTCCAAGAGCATCATCAAGATTCATCAATCGTGTTGAAAAATCGTTAGGTCGTACCACTCTGTTGGAGTGGCTCAGAGATGATGAGGTCGCCCTGCGGTCCATCACTCATTTCGTAATCCATTTTCCACGTAGGCCACTGAGAATCAACGACCCAGCTCCCGACAGGCGGCTCCCCGCGTCGCCCTTCTTCGAGCTTCCGCCAGACGGTACTCACAGTCCGTCGTCGATCCCCCGTGGGCTTCGCAGCCATATAAACGCCCGTCCCATACCTCCCCCTCCAAAGCTCGATACTAACCTCCCCATACGCAACATTCCGCAATGCGATAACCAGAGGCGAATTGTCGTCTCCCCAAACCGTCGAGTAAGAATCATCCCCAGGGTAATACATCCTCATCTCAAACTTCTCCACCGCATGCGTAGGACTCGGTCCACACAGAGATCTTATGAGGTTATCCAGCTGGCTCTTAGAATCCGGCACGACATTCCCCTGGAGTTTCTCCTGCTCAGGAGCCATCCGCGGTCCCATGCACGCCGCCCGAGGAGGGGAGTAGTCCTTCGGCACATACGTCCCGGCGATATGGAGACTCCGGGATTGGCGCACCAGCTGGGGGGTCAGGGTGTGCAGGACATGAAGGCCCGAGGGGTATTGCACGAAGAGGGAAGTTTGACGACGAGCGGGGATGGAGAAGTGGCTAGCGAGCTCTTGGCGGACTTGTTTGCAGAGGAGTTGGAGGGTGTGGTAGGCGGTTGTAGTGTGTTCGTAGGTGGAGGAGGGCGGGTCGATGTTGGTTGGTGTGAGCTGGATTACCGCGGGGGAGGAGGGCGAGAGAAGCGCGGGGCGGTATCGGGTCTCGACTACGGGTTCGTGGTTGTGTGGAATGCCTGGGTAGGGTGATCGGTTGTTGCCATATAGGCGGTGGATGATATCGGCGGGTGGGCCTTCGAGGCGTGCGGTGCCCACTGGTAATAAGTTGTCAGCATTCTGAGACAAGTGAAGCTTCTCGCAAGCCCATATTCTGCCCCAACAAAGACCAGACGGCACAAAGGGTCGTGCAAGTGAAGAGCTGCTATACCAGTGATTTCTCGGCAGTCCAAGATCGCATATGCATAGATCTCAATCCTAAGCTCGACTGGTAAACGGCATAGGAACGTGCAAGTATCGTCAGGCTCGGCCATGGCGAGAAGCGGCAGATGCGTAAGTTTGGTGGGTATAGAGATCGAGGATGTGGTGTGGTGAGTTCAATAGTTGGCGAGGCTGTTATGACGAGGTGGGCATATTGCTGAGAGAGCTCAGTGCCTGTCGATCCCCTCGCGGAGAATCTTGCTTATCGCAGGCTCGAGTCACGCTCATCACAGTCTGGACCAGATGACTTCACTCATCAACTCGATCCCGAACTTGCTGCGAAGGACTGGCAGTCTGATGAGCCGCTCAAGAGCTCAGACTCAGGTGTTTCTCGAGAGATGGCTCATCTGCCAGCTTCAGCGGAAGGGCAATAGAGCCCCGGTGAATATTAGGTGCGAACATGAACGATGCCGCGAGCCTTAATCTTCTCTCATTACTCGAGTTCAATTCATTCACTCATCATTTATTAAGGCGAAACTGACTCTCGTGATGTTGCAGCTGACAGCAGGTCGTTGGCTTGACTCGTCTTGGCTTGCAACGGACATGATGCCAGACACAAGACAGCAACCGGTCATCCTGCAATCGACATTTCCAACGGCGCTGCATCACTCCCTCATCATCGCAGTTTGATACATGATGGCAGCCGGCATGTCTGAGGTATATCCGCTATAATATCGCCCCCTATTGGCTGGCATGCGCGTCGTACAGCAGCACGCCGTTGGACTTTCAAACCCGCGCGTTCAAACAACCACACCCTCATCATCTCACGGCCCGACACACGAGCCCATTCTCGGGACGCCGACGCAATATTGCAGCTGGGCTGTACTGACTCTGCTATTCCAGGTCGAGAGCTCCCATCTCCATCGTATTCGATATCGCCCAGTCGATGGCCGAGCTGCGAGCATTCGTTCGGGTGGTTCTGGTGGTACAGCGGGCATCGTCTCACCGTGCTATTCTGGGGCGACGATACACGTCACAGGTTTGACAGCAGAGTGGCAGCCTCTGCAACACTGGCCTCGCGCTGTTTGGACCGCACGGCGTGTCGCAGGGAATGGCAGAATCTTGTGCCGCCACACCCTCTCGTACTGCGGACATTGGAACTCCTACTCGTGGTCGCCGGCGGCAATCTGCTCGACACAAGCCTCATGACTTGGGTGCTGCGAACGCATGCAGCCGCCGCCGCTGATGGTATCGCCGTCCGTCTTGGGTCTTCAGCTCGATGGCAGCAGCTTGGGCGAGATGACGGCTGCAGCTTCACGCGACCTGCATGCGCGCCCTGACCCGGCATCTGCGCCTGCGTGTGGATGTGGCTGCCGCGAGCAGACGCCATTGGAGCCGCCGCGGCTGGGGTGACCCTGACAGTGAACAACCACTCGACCTCAACGCGACGGCACAACACACAATCGCCCAATTTCGCCAATTTCACAAGGTTTGTTCGCGCTCACTGTTTCCTTTGCCTCTGCCATCATCTCCCTGCCCGCAACGCGTCGACGTGTTCGCCAGACGCCCAAACCGAACTCCTCCTCCCGCACCATCAACTCCTTCTCTGCCCAGACCCTCGCCCGCGACACACGACCAGCTCCCCAGGCTGTGTGAGTTTCCCGAAGGATCTGGCTCCCCTCTGTGCCTGGGTAGTACCTAGTCATTGTCAGCCAAGCCGTGTGCTACGTTCAACGTGCCCGCCCAATGCTCGACCAGAACCGGATAGAAGACTGCAGCCATCGCCCACTTGATGCCCGCCCGTAAACAACCCTCGCTCCATTTTCGCGTCGATTCTTACCTGGTGGGCCGCGACTGGCCTTGCCCTCCCCCACGTCAACATCGAGCTCGCCTGGCGTTGATGGATCTGTATACAACCTGAGACGACCTGCATTGTTCACTGCGCGCTCCACCTTCTCGCCTGCATCGACACGACAATGCCATGCTGACCTTCGCTCGACCGATTCCTCGACCGACTACCTAATAGCCGTCATTCGCTGCTCATGTCGCCGAAATTCTAGCTCCACTCATTGTTCTCAGCGATTACGACTACACCCTCTCTAACGACACAATGGTATTCATAACACGCGACATGGATCGATCGACCGTAATGTTCTTCGCCGTGACCGCACTGGCCTGCGTCACCAAAATCGCCGCCGCTGCCATCACCACCTGGCTAGCAGTCACAGTCTTGATGCCCGGACGCATCTTCGCACTCGCCATAACGGCCTCAGCATTCGAAATTTTCGCCCTGGTCACCCTCATCGCGACCATTGGACTGTCCCTGGCACGAGCATCTCGTGCGTTACTCCTTTTATCATGGATCCCCGGCGCAATATCCTGTCTTGCTGGGACCACCCTCAGCCTAATCATGCTGGCATTGACGATCCACTTTGCCGATGAGAAGATGCTCAAGGAAGATTCTGCCTCAACGAAAGGCAGTGCAGCCGCAGGTCTGGCCATTGGAATCATTGGTCTGGTCCCTCAGACTGCATTCTACGTTTTGGTATTCCCAAGATCGGATCAGAGCATCGCTGGACCTGTTGAAATTCTGGAAGAACGACCATCACCACCACGATCGCTTCTTCGACGATCAATATCAGTTCACATGGCATCGCTCGGCCCGTCATCCCCTAAATTTTTCAGATCGCACTCGGAGCCTGGATCGCCATCCCTGTCTCACTTCTCAAGCAGTCCCCGGTCGTCGTTCAGAAATTCTGCCAATCAAGCATTGAAGCCGATGACTTCGAAGACAAGGCTACTACTACACACATCCTTTGCATCAAGAGACTCGAGAAGTGTACAAGCAGAGCCAATGGTAGAAGCCATGCGGCAGAATGATGACTTTGAGAATTGGGATACATCGGGCGTCGACGATGGCTATGCGAGTCCGTTCGGATCTAAGACCAAGATGACGCGACTGGAAACGATACCAGGCAGTCGACCAGTCTCGCCGGCACATCCACTCGATGGGCCATTTCCAGATGAGGAGGGAATCACGCCTCCCGAGCAACTCCCGCTCCCCGAATCACCACTACAATCACCCATATCGCCCATGTCACCCGGATCAGAAACCAGCTCATTACGAAGCATGCGACGTCCAACCGTACGAAGAACGAATTCCAACGCAAACGACCAATCCTTCATCCACCCACTTTTCCGAACAGAAAGTCCAGCGCCTCCACCTCTCACCTCACCTGGAACCGTCATCCACGCTTCGCCATACGCGGGACAAATCGTAAGCCCAGACAACATGGCCCTAAGTCCCAGACTCCACTCCTCCCACGGAAGCCGGCCGACAACACCTAACATCACATCACCCGCGAGGAGTCAACCGGGCAGTATCAGAAGCTTTCGCACAAATCCGACATCACCAGTCGAAGTGCCCGACAGGGGACCATCGCAGCTGTCTGAAGCATATTCGCCGCATCCGAATGATTGACACGCGACGGTTTGAAGTTTGCGTTTACTAAAATGGGAGCCAACTTTCCGCGACTTTGGATGAAACGAAGACTACGTGGCTTGGCAGCTTTGTATGCATGACAGTGCATGAAGCTGGAGGAGAGGGTGGTACAAGTACCAGCTGGGCTGGGAAGGCGGTATAGCTGTCATGGCTGGCTACGGTGACTCGCCACGACGTTACCGCCGCGAAGTATCGGTGCCGCGACTTGCCGGCGACAATGGATTGACGTTGACAACACCTAGAAGTGACAGGGAGTACTGGCCGGTGGACATTGCCTCGAGGGGCCAAGACTTGACGAAACAAAAGATCACTTGATTGAACATCAACGAAACGATATATGGGCGGCAGCGCTCCGGGGACCAACAAAAAGGGAGACATACCTATGGATATACATAATCATAGTCACATTACTTACAACAGGTAATCAATACTGCATAGTGGAACTACACGCCGCGAAGATCTGAGCATTCTCGGCGTACCCTCCTTCTTCCGCTCAAACCGGAAGATTGGCTCTCTCCACGAGAGCACGCGACTCTGAGCTATTAGATGCCTTGTTACGCTCTCGACCCTTCTCGACAAAGTTGGGATTGCCAGAGGCATCTTGCACTTTGACCGAAACACCGAGGGAAGATTCGTCCGACTTCACATGGTGGGACTTCTCACTCCACTCGTTCTTCAGAACTTCGGACTGCTATTACATCTTTTACGAGCTGACCAGAGCTTCATGTAGGGAACTGTCTTCCATCGAGAATACTCGGCAGTCGCCGACACTTACCTTTTGCACAGAAGAAATGGCACGCAGCACGCGTCGTCCCAAATCCTTCGAAGATCGTTGCCCGGCTAAAGAGCTCGCCTATCTCTTCGCCGAGATGTAACCTCACGTCTCAAGAAAAAAGCTCAAATGCCCAGTGGCACAAGCATGTAACATTTTCTTGAGCTCTTCTGGATTGGACCTTTAATATGGCTGTCGAAGAATCCATTGACACAGTCTCCTCAGCCGGCGCTGGAGCAAATGAGAAAGAAGTCAAGGGCGAAGATGCCGTGGTCGTCGAAGTCGATTCCGAAGCCGGCGATGTCGAGAAGACGCATTACAGCAAGTTGTCAGTATGGCTGATGGTTTTGTATTCGGGACTGGCGATTGGGAGTGATGGATAGTAAGTACCGCTCTACCATCACAACACGACATTCGATCTAACATACTCTCCAGCAACGCCGCCGTCATCGGCAACGTCGAACTCCTTCTAGCAGTCCTCTACCCAGACGCTCTCACGACATCAATGTACAGCCGCCTGAGCAATGCCTTCCTCATCGGCATGATCGTCGGTATGCTACTTTTCGGCGGCATTGTCGACCAACTCGGCCGCAAAACCGGCGCCGTAGCCACCACGGTCCTTCTCGTCGTTGGGATAGCTCTTTCTGCTGGCGCCTCAGGAACCTCCCCCAACGGCATGTTCTGGATGCTCGTCATAGCCCGCGGAATCGCAGGCGTAGGTGCCGGAGGCGAGTACCCCGTCTCAGGAGCCGGCGCGACAGAGGCCACAGACGAAAACAAAGGCCTCCGCAAACACCGCGGTTTCATGTTCGCCATGCTGGCCGACCTCTCCTCCTCTTTGGGCTACGTCTGGGGCGGTCTCGTCCCCTTACTCCTCCTCCTCTGCACGCACCAAAAGGTCGAGAACTACGACATCGTCTGGCGCACCTCCTTCGCCCTCGGCCTCATCCCGCCCCTCTCAATCTTCTGGTTCCGCATGCGCATGGCCGTCTCCTCCGCATATCGAAAATCCTCGATGCGCAAGCAGCGAGTTCCTTACTGGCTTGCCATCAAACGCTACTGGCGCGCCCTCCTCGGCTGCTCAGCCACCTGGTTCATGTACAACTACATCTCCATCCCCTTCGGAATCTTCTCCTCGACGATAACAACCCGCGTCAACGCCTCGGACTCCTTCATCAAGAATCTCGGCTGGGGCGTCGTCATCAACTGTTTCTACATCCCCGGCCCTTTCCTCGGCGGGTATCTCTCCGATAAGATTGGAAGGAGACAGACGATGTGTCTCGGCTTCGCGCTGCAAGCGGCTCTGGGTTTCGTTCTTGGGGGCGCGAATAAACAGATCCAGTCTGTTTTTCCGCTTTTCGTCGTCTTGTATGGGATCTTTCTCACATTGGGAGAAGTCGGACCAGGCTCGACCGTCGTCCTCACGGCTTCGGAATGTTTTCCTACATCTATCCGTGGACAGATGATGGGGCTTGTGGCGGCGTGGAGTAAAGCGGGCGCGGCGATTGGGACGCAGGTTTTTAGTGCGATCCTTGCGAGTTGGGCGGATGAGCAGAAAGCGAACCAAGCTACATTCCTTATTGGCGCTGCCTTTGCAGTGGTAGGCTCTTTGATCGCATATTTCGTGATCCCGGATGTGAGCGCCAGACTAGAGGACGAAGATGAGGCTTGGAAGCGGTATCTTGCGGAGAATGGGTGGACGGCGGAGTGGGGAGATGCCGTGTCGAAGGATCCGGGGAAGGTGAGGATGGATGGGGTTGTTTCGTAGGTGGTTGTTGGTCATGTACAACTGTACAGCCTCTCAATCAAACAAAATTTACAAAACAGAACAATGATTCCTCCTTTGGTATCTCCAACGCCAGTAAATGCCCAAAACCCTTAACCCTGTATCATATCGCTCAATGCCTCCATCCCAAACGCCAATTCACAATCGATCTCTACCGACTCCTCTTCGTCGGCTTGTCATAAACGCCATTCGAGTAGTTGACTGCCCATTTCATCGCCATCGGCCACCCAAAAACAATAATCGCCGCAGGAACATAGAAACTCGCCGCCCGGCCGAAGTGCTTGAAGTACTTCTCCCAAGCCACGGCGTGTGGTCTGAGGAGTGTTGTCTTGCGTTCGAAGGGGTGCTTTTCTCGGACTGTGTCGCGGACGGCGCGGAAGGCTTTTATCAGGGCGGGCTGGGACCAAGTCAGTATGAAGGCTCTGGGGAACTTGGACAGGATGGGGAGTTGGAACGTACGGTTTCGTCGACTGCGACTGTGGCGGCTGGGTTGATTGTTGCGCTCATTTTAGCGGTCTTGGGGATGTTGATTTTTTGGAGTTCGGTGAAGAAGGTTTGGTGTTTGATGCAGGTCTTGCAGGTTTTACTGCAGGTCTTGGTTGCCAGTGTTGTTGTTGTAGTGTTGATGTGCCTGATGCTGATGAGAGAGTATGAGAGAACTTGTACCTACCTGTTATATACGAATGATGATAGCCACTATTAGCAACTCTGGCTTACGGCGCCGCATCGTTGCCGCAAACGACTCCCATCATGACCAAACTGACTAGAACATGCTCCGGAAGAGTGCGTAGGTCGACGAGCAGCCCTGACAGGGGTGAATCTGAGCCATCACAGGGAGTGAAGTCGGATAGCAGGGGAGCTAGGTCAGCGCTCTCTCAATGTGTCAGGAGATGTCGGCCACGGCCGCGGTCAGAGAGTAATCCTGAGGATTTTCTTGGGTGATGTTGTTTGGCGGAGGGAGTCGGCGTGGTGGCCGGCTCGGTCTTCTCTCCTGCGGCGCGGTCGGCGTCGGAGGGGGCCGAGAGCTGCTCACACCACATCTCTCGCGAGTGACAATGTCATCCTTTTTCTTGGTCTTGACAAAGCGTTTGCGTGCTTTGGAAGGCGTTTTCTGACATGTGCTGGGCCGAGGAGCGAGCGATGCGATGACAGCCAATCCATGTGGACGCCATGCCCTGGAACGAGTCGCGCCTCCAGGCGAACGAACATTTTCGCATTCGACCTCATCCATTTTGCATCGATTGGGGACAGTTTGCGGCGTGTACTTCGAAAAGAGCATGGACAGAGCGACGAACGGACGCGTGAAGATCGGACAGGACTCTCATGATGAGATGAGAAATGTGGGTGCTTACACGCGTGCTTTGGAATACCATCACGGCTTCTCAAGGGCACGCCGCTGGATATCGACATCGTTGAAATGGGCCTGTTTAGAACATGCCAGGTGGAGTCTGTGTCTGCAGAGACTCGCCATGATCCACGGGCCATGAATAACACATTCGTCGGCCTGAAGCTGAACCTGATCGCGCCGAGCAGAGTCCATTTCGAGCGAATGCTCAAAACTCTACAGGCATATCGCCAATGTCTGCTCCCTTCATGGGAAACGGTAGGTCTAATTTTGGATGTCTTCTTGATTTCACATTTCTTGAAAGCAGACTGTCCGGCTCTCACAGTGTCGATGTACTGAATGTCAAGACCAAAAGCCATGTCGTCGAATTACCGACCCTTGAACCACTCTTCCGAAGATATATCAATGTCTGAGATCGACACCTCCTATTACGATAGCACTTCGCAGCCGACAGCAGAAGATGGCCAGCGGCGAATCGTCAGCGGATCGAGCGAAAATGACGCGATATCAAAACTTGTAGCCAGCGATGGTACTCGAGAAATCTGTTCGAACCCAGCCAATTCACATCTACTGCTACAGCAACGCCGTACTCCATTCTTCGCCATTTGGTGGAAAGAGTTCATTGCCTGCTTCCTTGCAGTAGCGGCAGCCTTCGCAATCCTCGGAACGCTCTATCCATACCAAGGGAGACCTCTCCCTCAATGGCCATATCTCATCACCGTCAACGCTTTGCTTTCGGCGTACATGGTGGTACTGAAAGCATCCGCAACCTTTCTACTTGCCGAAGGTATCGGGCAGCAGAAATGGCGCTGGTTCGACGAGAGGGAGCGGCCGTTGTACGACATTGCGCTGCATGACGAGGCGACGAGAGGGCCCTGGGGTGCATTGAAGCTACTGACAGAAGTCTCGTTGACCCACGTCTGGCACTGGCTTGGATGTATACTCATCCTATTGGCCCTTTTCGTTGACCCCTTCGTTCAGCAGGTGCTTCATTACAGCGAATGCAACGTTCTCGAGAACGATACCGCAATCATGCCACGCTCCAATTTCTTCGCAGCTGGCGGACCACACGCCGGTGCCAGACTCGTCACCATCACCTCCGATGAACAAGCTAGCATCAACGCTGGTATTTCAGCGCCAGGAGGGCACGTCGAGCAACAGTGCGCTTCTGGCAATTGCACGTACCCGGAGTATAGCACCATCGGCTATTGCAGCAGTTGCGAAGATATCTCTGACACCATAGAATTTGAATGGCTGAACTACACCGACAGCTACAATCAGAGCTTCCGCGGCATGATCTCATACATCCCCAATGGACTGGAGGTCGACTTTGTCAGAATGGGATCGAGCAACTTCTCGGTGCTGAGTGATGTCGGAGAGGGAACTTTCCAATTCCTTGTTGGAGTACCGGTGGATGGATCAAATAGTCAGCAGGCCGCCCATGCCATTGACCCTATCACGGAGAAGTTGCCTACTGGATGCAATGATGCGGCTACGAACGGAACTTGGCGATGTCGAGGCTACGGCGCTGCAAACTGCTCGCTCTACCCATGTGTCCGAACGTATAATGCGTCTGTTCGCAATGGCGCTCTACAAGAGGATCTCGTCAAAGAGACTGCCCAGCTCCCGTCCATCTTCGGCGCCGATCTCAACGGACAGTACTTCACGACCCTCAACGCATCCTGCCTGACACCAGACGAAAAACTTTTCTTAACCAGCGAAGGCTACATTATCAACTCCACAACAGACTGGATCCCCTACAACAACTCCTACAGCCCCCTCCTAAACCAATCCATGGACGCCAGCAAAAACGACACCAAAACCCTCGACTTCGAAGACACCATTAAAAAGCGCGGCTGCATGTACGCAATCGAAAACGACTTCGTACAAAGCATAGCAGGAAACTACCTCGACTACGCCTGGGCCGGCAACCTCACAGGCTACTGGAACCTAAACGACTACGGTATAACCCTCTTCGAAGGGCCCCAAATGCTCCAATCCCTCTTCAATTTCGGCCAATTCGGCTTCGAGAGAACGAACTCCATGTTCAAAAACATCTCCGACTCCTTAACAAACCACATGCGAACAACACCAGGCTTCGAGGGTCCCGATCTGTTCAACCTCGGTCTCGCAGCGAAGGGACAAGTCTATCAGGACAAGACGTGTTTGCGGGTGGAGTGGGCTTGGTTGGCGATGCCTTTTGCTCTGGTGGCTTTTACGTTGGTGTTCTTTGTTGGTGTGCTGGTTAGTCAGGGGTCGATTCCGCATGATGTGAGGACTTGGAAGTCTTCGCCGTTGCCTTTTGTGTTTCATGGGCCGGGGCTGAGGGAGATGAGTGGGAAGGTCGGGTATGGTGAGGGGGATTTGAGGAGTGTGAGCGGTATGGAGCATTTTGCGAGGAGGGTCAATGTTAGGTTGGTGAGGGATGGAAATGGGGGGATGAGGTTGCTGGAGCAGTTTGAGGGAAGATGATATAGCGTATGCTTCGCACTTTGATTACTCCCATATCTCTGACAGCGAGTCGTACCATGAACACGATGATTCCGATAACTCCTTTCTGTATCCATGAGAAGAAGCTCCTCCCAGAGAGAAGTCGGCAGCCAGTGAAAATGGTGCAGAACATGGGACCAGGGAGTTCGATCCTGCCACTCTAACCCCTAATCAGTAAAGAACGTGGTGAGGAACAGTCGCAACGAACGCCGCGCACCTTCGGAACACAACGCATAAGGCAATCGACCCCGAGCTAGGTTGTGCACCTCGCTGATGAGATCGGCTCTGGCGGTGCTGCTCTTTGCGACTGGCACGGCGTGGTGAAGGCATCTGCGGTGTTCGTCAGTGGTCGTGTTGCTGAGGCTATCGAGGCGCCCGTAGTCGTCGGATCCCACGACGATTGGCACGGCGATGTCATTCGGCATGGCGGTGGCATTCGGCATAGTGTTGGCTGCGTGGGCCGTGCGTCTTCATGCCTATGATGAGTATTGATCCGGTCAAATTTGGAATAATCTCCATTCCTGTGCCTTACTATAATGGCCTGAATCGATGCATGAGCAGCGTGGTCGACAATGAAACTGTGGAGAGTGAGCGGCAAACGCTGTAAAAAGATCTTTGCTCAAACGCAGCGGCCTGCGCTATCTAAACCTTGCTATAAACGAGAATGTACGGATCAACATCGTCGCTGCCAAAGTTGTGAGGATGCTGAAGCTCCTTGAAACTGCCCCCACACTGCGGAGTGGGTCCCGCGTAGATATCATCGTTGATAGAGACGAATGTCCCATTGGGCTCCCTAGCAGCGGTGATGTAGTGACTGCCCAGGAGTGAGGTGCCGATGTTGCACACCACAGCGTCCAGCCTGTAGAATTGGTCATCACCGTCTTTTATGAAAGGACCCATGTTCAAGTACTCGTCGTACTGGCAGCGCCTCTTGATCTTGACGCCGTGGCGCTCGTAACGATCGCCCTCATGTCTGTCTCTATGCTTCTTCTTGCCATTTTTATCCACGGGTGACGGCAGGTTGTCGGTGACAAATCGCTTCAAGTGGATGACCAAAACTTCAGGAGGGTTGATGATGCGTTTCGTTTGATTCCCTCTCTGGAACTGATCCGGTACGAAATTTGGCAAACATTGAGCGCTTTCGCAGTAGTTTTCGCTCGTTTGGTTGAAATGGTAGTCGAGGTATTGGACAAGCGAAAGGTTCCATTGAGGATCGCTGAGACCCACATCAATGCCGATCGAGATGTCGAAGGGACCGGCGTCTCTGAGTTGCTGGGAACGTATCTCTCCACAGTCGGGACAGGTCCAGTTCTGTTCGTACATCAAGTCGAACATCTTTGCGAATCTTGTTTCATCTTCATCCTTGTCTCTGATCTCATAGATTAAGTACTGGAGGAATTCCCATGCATCTATCTGCCGATCAATGGTGAAGTCGTTTCTCAATACTTCAAATATGTCTTCGTTCGGAGGGTCCAATTCGCATGCGCGGTTGAAATCTTGGAGAGGTCGCAAAGGTCCAAGTACTCGGGGCATGATGCCAGCTGGTGTAGAGTTCACCTGGACTCCTGGCACGTTCCAGTATGTGTGTGCAAGATACTGTAGCGCGCAAATAAGGCAGTTTCGTCGATAAGTCTGACAATCTCTGTGAATCATTCCCAAGTATCGATAGAAGGCCGGTACGTGGAGGAAGGCTTGTAGCGTTGAGATTCGATAGCAGAAATTACCTTGGTTCCAGAGGCCTTTGCTGTAAGGAAGATTCAATCTTGGGAAGCGCTTGATGGCACCGTCCTCCACATTCTGCGGAATTACGACGGCGTCGGTTGTTACTCTTCGTCCATCTCTCTTTATAAGAGTGCTAACGCGGTGCCGACGCTGTCTGGTTTGTTTGGATTTGAGTATTCCAGCAGAGCTTGGCCTCGCCGCTTTGAGATCCCGTCTCGTTTCAGTGAGCTGTTTTTTCAGTGCAGCAATCTGTCTTTTCAATTCTTGCTTCTCCGCGGTGACTTGCTCTACGGCGCCATCGCCCGCCTTGGACCTTGTCTTGGCCACCATTGTTCCTTGATGTGAAGTAAAAGTGCGTTGTAGGTAGTAAGAGACTAGCTCGTATGGTTGAGCAAAAGTAAGGGCGAAGAGTCGAGAGAGAACGTTCGGCATGAGTGCGAGGGGAAGTTTGCAAAGTTAGAAGTGGCGAATGCAGATTAAGAAGAGATGTTTGCTCAATAGTAGCGCAGGTCGTATTGTCCTTTGATGTCAATCGCAGCGGACAATGGCAGATTAGACTTCACCTGGCTAGAGCATTGTTGGGAAACGAGGAAGTGTTCGACATGGAGGGCAGAGACCTGCTTCAAATTTTACTTGCCACGCTCGAATGTGAGCCAGACATCAGGTGTCTTTGTGTCCCTTCGTGCAGAGACATTTCGACGGAGAGAGACAAAGAGGAGGAAGGTCGGAGGTAAGCGAAGTCTCAAAGAACGTAGAGACAACCATTGCAGCGAAGACAAAGACGATATGCGCTGCGAGCGTTCTAGTCTCACCGAAGATGCAGGCGTGCAGAAGGGAGATGGGATATGCAGAGCGCGGATGGCCAGACGGAGAACAGGAGGAGGAAGGTGAGGTCAAGTCAGAGTGGGTCCACCAAGCGGGACTTCCCGGAGCCGATTTCACCTGCTCTCTTCGAAGGTCTCTTCCTCTCTCACAAGAACACAATTCCATCCATTTTCTGTTCTGCATCTTCGCCACCCAGGGGGCAAGAATCAAGGCAAGGATATCGCGATCTCTTGCCCTCACGTGACTCCCGACGAAGGCCGCGTTCCAGGCAAAGACAGACAAAGAATCCAGGGCAAGACCACAATGAACGATCAAAACGCAGAACCGAGCCGAGGTGAGAACTACGAAGAAGAGCACGTGCACAGCGTGTACGAGCAGATTGCCTCGCACTTCTCTTCGACTCGCTACAAGGTCAGAATCGGCGAGACTCCTTGGCAAACCAGGGAACAATGACTGATGCCATGCAGCCCTGGCCGATCATAGAACGCTTCCTGAAGGACCTACCTGCGGGATCTATAGGCCTTGACATAGGTTGTGGCAACGGCAAATACCTCGCCGTTAATCCTGAGATCTTCATAGTTGGATCAGACCGGTGTGTGCACTTGCAACGGTGAGTAAGATCGAGTAACTGACAAGGTAAGTACAGATCTCACAATCTCGTGCAAATTGCTTCACAGCATCAGCCACATGCAGTCGCTGTTGCGGATATCTTGGATTTACCGCATCAGCTGCACTATTTTGACTTTGCCATATCCATTGCTGTCGTTCATCACCTCTCCACGCCTGAACGACGCATTCAGGCCGTGAGGTCAATCCTGGAGACGCTCAGACCTGACGGCCAAGCGCTCGTGTACGTATGGGCGCTGGAGCAGGAGAGCAGTCGTCGTGGATGGAGTGAGAAAGACGACCAAGATGTTATGGTGCCTTGGGTCATGAAAGGCTCAAAGAAGGCCAAGAACGAGGATGGCACCCAGGCGCCGTCCACCGACAAGACATTTCATCGCTACTACCATCTGTACCGAAAGGGCGAGCTCGAACACGACATCGCAGCTGCAAGTGGAAAGGTGATAGAGGCTGGCTATGAGAAAGACAATTGGTGGGCCATAGCCACACGCGAGGAGACATGAGGTTTAGAGCTCTTGACTCTGTGATTGTTCTCGACCCGCTTCAACTGGCTCTGACACCGCCAGAGCAATCTCGAGCAGACTTCCGAAAGCCTCCTGCGATCTACGGCCCATACCGCACTCACTGGAAACACTGAAGGCAGGCACGAACTTGCCCGCCACCTGGATCCTCTCTTGGGTACCTTCAAGATCATCTGGATGCACAAGACCCAAGCAAAGCTCGTGTCCATCACGCAAATACCCCGAAAGTCCGCTCAAGGGCTCGAAATATGCTTCGTCCGTACGGTCTTTTGGCACTGGCAGATGAATGTAGTCGACCCTTCGCCGGCAGCGGTCCAGGACTCCCCTTGCCATATGAACGAGCGAATCTGCAGTCTTAGGCTCGATGAAATGCTTTCCCTTCATATCGCCTAGCCAAAGTCAGAGACAACAAACAAGAAATGACGACACGAAAATCTCGACTCACCGTAACACAAATGCACCCCCAACTCCACGCCTTCCTCAACCAGTTCACAAACCCTCGCCAGCCTCTCCACCGCACCCTCCAACACCGACCTCTCCCACCACTTCTCCGTATCTCGATCCGGAAGATCAACCCCATCAAGCATTCCCATCTCAAGCGGACAATCCCACTGAATCGCCAACTCCTCCCTCGGAATCTGCTGTTGAATTCTCCCCAAAGCCCTCCCCAACGTCTTCTCATAAACACCCTCAAACTCCGCCTGAAACCCCTCCCTCACAAACAACGCCGTAACAGTAACATGACTCGGCAACGCAACAAGGAATCTCACATCCCTCTCAATGATACCCTCCTCTTTCATCCTCTTGAACACCGCGTAACTCTCCAACGCCACAACATCGTACTCCGTCTCCAATTTCTCCTCCATCTCCTCAATCACTCTCTTCTTCTCATCCTCAGTGTACTCCGGCAGCTCCAGATTCTCAAGCTTCAAATATCTCCGAATCAAAGGATTAAGAACCACATCCCAACGCCCGATAATAGGAGCTTGCCATGCCGCAAAGTTCCCTCTTGATCCCGTTTCTCCGTCTGGGATCCGGCGGAGGCGATTAGGAAGGGCTGATGTTACTTTGCGGAAGACTTCCGATGTGTTAGACAGAGGGATAGAACCCACGAGGTGGACGCCGCGGACGGTGGGTGTTGGTGGCATGTTGGTATAGAAAGATTTGAGAGAAAGGAGAGGAAAGATCTGGGAATCTAAAGCCTATTCAACATCTTCTTCCTGTTCAAATCACTCTGAGTCCGTCATCACATTTTACACAAATACTTACTCTCTAAAATCAAATAGGGCGACGCGGCTGAGGAGCGGAAGCACTCTTTGAAGGATATGTTGCGCCATCTAAGCTTGTTGACAATACCCAATCGCGCCTAGACTATGAGTGATTTGATTTTCGCACGTCCAACGACTTATCCAACTCGTCGTCATTCCGCGATCTATCACAGCCCTGGCTGTCTCAGCCGCTGAGAGGATGAAGGGAAGAGGGACTCAGCGCCTTACAAAGCGCGGCGGCGTCGAACGCCAAGAGAACCAAGAGAACATGAAGGATTGATGTTCTCTTTGCCTGTCGGGCAGATTCTTTCCAAAATCTGTGGTAGTGATACAAGTTCTGCCTGTTCGCCAATCAAGCCTTTAGGGCAGCGCTCGAAGCCCCAAGGCTTTCTAGCTCATCAGCTTCGAGACTGCACGCCAGGACTCAAGAATAATGCCCCGCCGAATCTCACAATCGCAATGCCTACCCTCCTTCTATCGCCGGCCACTCCCACCCTTCGCCGCACTCCGAGCTGTGATCTTTCTGAACATGTCATCTCCGCTAGCGCCCAATCTACGAGCGCTAACGCCTTGAGCATTGCTCAGATTGCTCACGGGTGCAATCGTGTAAGTACCGACACCACCCTCGACTCTCGCGCGGTTCTGTGGAGCAAACGCATTCTGGGCATCGCGTTTCTTCTTGGCTGCGAGCGCTGCTTGCGATTGCGAGGCACTTGGGCGTTGCGATTGCTGGGCTGCAACCGGGTCGTACATTCTGGTCTCGACGGGAACGTTGCGACGGTCCTTGCCCTTGTTCAGGACAATGCGCATCCATTCGGAGCTGAGGCGCTCGGCCTGGCGTTTGATCTCGGGTTGTGGCTGGATAGATTTGCTGTAGAAGAGGACGACTTTGCCGATGCCTGATGATATCAAAGCTTCTTTGGACATGCTAAGTTTGCCGAGGATGGCGAAGAGCTCCCGCTGGATTTGATAGTTGGGGAGGGCGGCGTCGTGGTCGGCGGGCTCTAGCATGAAACGGATGGCCTCGAGAATGTTGACTTCTGGGTCGACAAGCTGGGACTGGATGGTGTTGCGGTTCATCAACTCTACGACCTGCGGTAGGATCTGGAGCTTCTTCGTAGCGACTTCGCCCTTTTGACGAGCTGTTTGGTCGGCCTGGCAAGCGTTGATAATCAGACGCCGCATGTTCTCGATGTCCTCGTCTGCACGCTCTTCTGCCACTTGGGCGGCTTTGCGTCTCGAGACACGGTTAGTCTTGAGTGCTTCGTCGATCTTGCGGTCGATGGCACGTCTGCGGCCTGTATGTAGAATGTCAGTATCCTGTATAGCATCCGGGAATGAGACTACTACTCACGCTCCTCTGGTGGCAGATTCTCCTCATCGACATCGTCGGGTGTCCGAGCCCTACTCTTCGACTTGACGGCTCTACCATCTTTCCGGCTCCTCTTCCCAGAAAGCTCCTCTCCGCCCTCGAAGTCTTCCTCATCGCCGCCTCTCCTGCTGCGCTTCGGCTTGTCGCGCTTCTTCTCTTTCCTCTTCTTCTTTCGCTCACGCTCAGCTTCTTCCTCGGCAGTTCGCTTACGCTTGTGAACGCCTAGCAACGCGACGTTGCTCTCGTCCACTGCGAGTGGCTGCTCTGGTAGGTTCAAGGCAGAAGGGTCGAAATCCTCGAATTCCTTCTCGTCAAGCTCCTCAAGTTCTGACTCCAGGTCATCATCATCGTCGACTGCGGCGCCGGTGTTGTCTGGGTTTTCGCTGTCGCCTTGATCCTCTCCATTGCCAGTCCCGTTTGTGCCGTTCTTGGTTGCTGTGACCGGATGCTCGTCATCATCGCGCGTCTCCATGTCTGCCTGTGGATCTGCCATTGGTGGTGTTCCGCCGGCACCATCTTCCTCCTCGATCTCTGGGCGCAGAGTGTCTCCTGGGTCGTTGTTGCCCTGCGGTTCGGGGCCCGCGTCGAGCGATGGCGAGCCTGCTGGCTGCTCGAGGTCCTCCATGTTTGCGGTATCCGAATCACCAATCGTCAAAGAGATAATGGCCGCCGATGCGAAGGTGGTGAGTGTCGAGAGTGCAGGAGGTGGTGGATGGTGGAAGTTGGAAGTCTGAAAGCAGTTGTGAGCGCTCCTTGAAAGAAGGTCGCGGCGCCGACGTCAAGCGGCCCAGCCCGAGCTTTCAGATTCACTTCCTCCGAGCAACACGTGCAGATTCAATCCAGCCTTCTCACACAACAAATCGAGAGAATCAATCAAGATGTTCGGCGGCCGTAAGAGAACTCAAAGAATCCCATCGCAACATGCGCGCGACAACTACTGACTCCTTCCAAGCACCTCCACCCCCATCAGCGGAAGAGCTCAAGCAGCAAGAGCAAGCAGCGGCCCAGACACTCTACGGCATGATCAGCATGTGCGTGGTGCTGTACTTTTGTAAGAGCTTGAATGTTCATGAAGGTAGTCTGCAGCCGACTGACAGTGATGGTACAGCCCCCTTTGCAGTCGACGCCGTCAAGAAGCTCGTATAAAAAGCCAGCGAAAGAGACTGGGAACATGTATTATACTGTACAGCATACAAAAGGGAATGGGATACCTCTCAGCGCGGCGTTGAAAGGCTGAATCGCTTCTCGATAGAAAGATGAGGGGAGGGAGAGGGATGCACAGACACTGAGAGGTGGAATGGGATGGTAGAAGATTCATTGCAAGCTTCGCATTTCCTTGGATGCCCGCCTCGCATGACCGGCGATTCGAGTCTTCCATGCTCGTCACAGAACGCCTTCGCTCAAAACGCAGCAAGACAAGTACAAATCATACCCAACTCCCACGCATTACGCTCCATACCTCTGCTCCTTACGGTTTCCGGCTCTGTTCCCAATCCTCGAATTCTTTCTTGACGTCCTCCAGCTCCTTGCCTAGGTGCTGCAGCTGGCCGTCGTAGTCTTTGAGGATCTTTCTCGTCTTGGCCAAGACGTCTTCGGGCACCGCAGTCTGACTGCTGCTCTGCTGCTGCTGTATCTGCGCATTCACCAGCTTCCCTTCTTCCTCCAACCATCTCGCCTTCTCCTTCAGCGCGATCATTCTCGCCCAGATCTCATCTTCCCTGCCCATGAATCCAGGATCCATCACTTGCTTCTCCAGACTCAACAACGTCTTCCTCAGGCCCTCTTCCGCCGCATCCAGCGCATAGCCTCTGTTACGAAGTACCTGGACCTTCACCGACAGCCTCAAACACTTCTGCTGCAACACCCTATGCTGTCGCTTCGCCTTGGAGATGTTTGCGGTGATTCTCTGCTCGTGCGCGTCCATGATTGCCGTCAGCGAATTGTGCATCTCGTGTAGCCGGGCGCGCATCTGCTGTACAATGGTCGCCTGAGTCTCCGCCCGCTTGCCAAGCGCTTGGAACCCCCTCACCAGGATGGGCACGTATGCGAGATTCTCGACCTCCTTGCCATCGACCTTGGGCGGATCTGGCTTGCGGCTCAATGCCTCTTCCCAGCTCCTCTCGTCCTCGCCAGCCGCGGTATTCGGGTAGAAGAAAGGGGCGTACTCCTTTGGCACTGCGTTGTAGAGGTACGTCTTCAGGATGGTCATGTCGCTGTCTGGATTCCATTTCGCGTACACGGTACGGATCTGTTCGGCGATCGACTTCTCGTTAGGTGTGGTGGAGACGCCAGCAAACTGTAGTTTTTGAAGTTGAGCCTGCGTCATAGTGTGCCCCAAGTTGCCTACAGACACAGTCGCCGGATTGTACGTTGATGTGGGCTGAGGCTGTTGCGCTTGTTGTTGTTGTTGAGGCTGCTGGGCCTGCGCTCCTGAAGCTCCGAATAGCGAGGGCTGCTGCTGCTGGGTATTTGTGCCGAACAACGATGTCTGGCCAGACCCTGCATTTCGCATGCGAGCAATGTAATCACTGTTTCCTGTCGTTGCGTTGGCGTTGGCGTTCCCGAAAATTCCACCACCAGTGTTACCCTGCTGGGTAGTGCTGGAGCCAAAGAGGCCTCCACCAGTGCTTTGTTGTTGTTGCTGGTTCGTGTTGGATCCGAATAGTCCTCCTCCGCCAGTGCTGGGCTGATTCGTGCTAGAGCCGAAGAGTCCTCCGCCGCCCGTGTTCTGCTGGTTGGTACTTGATCCAAAGAGACCGCCTCCGGTGCTAGGTTTCTGCGCCGTACTCGAGCCAAACAATCCTCCTCCTGTGCTTTGCTGGTTCGTAGATGCTCCAAACAACCCGCCACCTGATCCGCTAGTGTTCGCATTCGCATTTGAACCAAAGAGCCCTCCACCTCCTGTATTCTGCGTCGTGCTCGATCCAAACAGGCCGCCGCCGCCCGCAGGCTGGTTTTGCTGCGTGTTGCCGAAGATGCTCATCTTTGCAGCTCGTATTCAGTCGCTGCAGCTTTCAGTAGGATCAATCGTTCGCGAAGAAGAAGGAGGAGGTATTAAGCAAGTGCAGAAAAAGCGACCGGCTGTGTCGCAATAAAGACAACCAGCGAAAGTGAGCGGATGAAGGTCAACAATGGGCGCAGATTCGAGGTGAAGCGCGAAGAAGCTCAGACGCGCCTGCCGTTCCTGGGCTGCTCGGCCAATCGGCTGCTCCCGATTTCCTTACGCTCTCCGCCGACCTCACCACAGCTCGAAGTCCAGTCGCATTGGGAGGGCGGATTGACTGCGACACACACAACCAGCAGCCCACCATGTCCGCCAGACCGCCCCGGTAATTAATGCTCAGTACCATTTGGTTAATAACCGCTAATCAGTACGCCAGCTTCAACCAGCAAGTCCTCATCGACACCACACCCCTCCCCGACAGCATCCCCAAGGTCCCAGAAGTCGGCGCCTCCTCCGCTCCCCTGCTCTCCGCCTCCTTCTTCATCGGCGCCCGCTGCAAGCCCTACAACGATGACTTCATGCATTGCAAAGACCAGGCCAACGGCAAGGGCGAGACGGAGTGTTTGAAGGAGGGCAGGAAGGTCACGCGATGTGCTGCCAGCGTGGTTGAGGATATCAACAAGAGCTGTCTGGAGCAATTTCGGGCACACTGGCAATGCTTGGACAACAACAACCAGCAGTTGTGGCAATGCCGGAAGCTGGAGAGGGGTTTAAATAAGTGTGTGTTTGACAACCTGTGAGTGGGAAATTGTAAAGATGAAGATAGCAGACATGAAATGCTGATGATATGGGCAGGAAACTCGAGAAGACGATCCCAGGTGCTCCAGAGAATGAGACACCAGTGCATCTGCGGAAGAGGCAGATCTACGTAAGATATCACCCTCCCTTGCCGCTGACCAGAGCTAATGAGACGCTAGGCACACTCCATATTTGGGCAGTAAGAACAATAGACGAAAGCATTGCATGTACATTACTGCTCAAGCAGATGAGATACCAGCCAGGGCTTGGAGACCCTATCACTTTTCATTTCGCCCTCACTTTCCGATCTGCACCTTTCTCGCGCTGTTTATCACATGCAAGTGGCAGCTCTCGCATTCTTATAATCTTCCAGCTCTCACACTTCTACCTCCAACTCTTCTACATCAACCAACAACCAAGACAAACACCATCGTCGCTGACAAGACAGACAACCTAATCTCTATCCAACATGCCGAACTCGATCTATGGCATGACATTCCACCGGCTCAGCGGAGTGCGACTGAGTACCCAAGACCTCGACGGCAATGACTTCAGCTACCACGAGAACATCCACAAAGTACACAACGGCGTGGGCGAGTTCGCTTCCCATGCCATTCGCTGCGACCCTGGCGACCCAGTCAAGATCTGTCTTCGGTTCTGCCAGGACTTCGAGCTGCAGGGTGCTTCTGGAGTTCGTGTCACCGTGGCGCTGGGCCACACAGAGCAAGATCCTTCCGATTTAAGTAACGTCCAGTCCTGGTGGATCGACGCGAGCAACCTCAAGAGGAGGCACGTCTTCGAATTCATCTCTACTTGGGAGTCTGAAGATGATGATGCTCCAGCCACGCCCACGCGGATCACGATTCCAGTGCCGGACGGTAAGTTTCTACCCTTATCAAGGTGTCTGTAAATCAGATGATCAGCAGCTAATTCGCAATAGACAACCCTGCGGTGGGGTGCCAGGACGTCATGTGGAAGGAGTTCGGCATTGCCAACAAGGGTTGCATTGCCATCTTCGTTGCCCGTGGCCACCTCACCGACGAAACGGCCTTCAGGGCGTTACACCCCACGGACCCTCCGCCATCTCATCGCTGGAAGCCGACAGGTATGCCGAAGGTCATTAGCCGGGACTGGTTCAAAGAATCAGATCAAGCCATCGTCTTCGAGCTCAGAAACATGATTCGGCCAGATGCCGCCGATACAGACGATGCAGACGACGCGGACGAAGAGCAAGGAATCGAGTCGCCACGAGGCGAGTCCGTGTCTCCCATCGAGGAAGCCAGGAGCACACTCAGCGAGCAGGATGCCATCGAGAGAGCCATCAGGAGTTCTTCAGATCCCATGTTACGATCTGAGACGCCGGACTCTGCGGTAGGTGGCTCAGAAGACGAGACGTTGAGCGGCGGCGAAATGAACGACATAGAGAGGGCTATCAGGAGTTCTGTTGAGCCTGTGCCACGATCTGAGACGGCGGCGTCTGCGACAGATGGCTCAGGAGGTGAGAAGCTGAGCGACGACGAAATGAATGAGATGAGGAGGGCTATGAGGTTTTCTGTTGAGCCCATGCCACGATTCGAGCCTGCGGCGTCTGCGACAGGCGACTCAGGAAACGAGACGCTGAGCGGCGACCAAATGCCGGGAGTGGAAATTGAACATGCAACGCCGCGGAGACGCCAGGTACGAGGGCGTAAGAGAAAGGCACCAGCTCAGGGCACCGCCGCGACCAAGTCGAAGAAAGCGAAAGACGCAGCCGCTTCCAAAGGCGATCTCAAGTCCCTCTGCCAACTCTACAATTCTATGAACGAGGACGAAGACGACGAAGAGGCCCTACCAACTCCTCCAGAGCCCGTCCCTGTCAAGCAAGAACCAATCGAGGTCATCGATCTTACACGGGACGATGAGGACGAGACCGTCAAGATCAAGAAAGAGATGCTCGAGTCGAGCGAGAAGGCCGAGAAGGCGCCAACGATGGAACAGCTCCGATTTGAGCTGGAGGAGAGCAAGGCGCGGGAGGGCGTGCATCATGAGAAGATGATCCAAGCTCAGATTCAGAAGCAGATGAGTGCCATGGAGGGAGATGGTAAGGGGAAGGGAAAGATGAAGATGAAGCGGGAGGAGTGAGCTGGATGCATCTTTTGAGATTGGATGGAGATGGGATCACGGATGGCTTGGCTAGGTGGATGAGGTTGAGGTGGATATGCATGGGCTGCTCATTTGCTTTAAATGTAAGTCAATCTCAGTTCAGTCTCTCCTTTCAGTTGCGACTTCTCACCTTAGTCGCTTTGGCTGCCTCCTATGGCACATGCGATCGCCGCTCACTGTGAGAGCAGCTTTCAATTGTCTATCCTCATCTCTTGGATTCGCCATCCTCCATTCTACTCCACGCAAAACGAAGGTATACCATTGTCGCCACACAACAATTAATAGCGGCGCGCAACCGGCCATGCCCACGCTAAGAGGCGTTGTCGTCGAGATCATTCTCATCGACAGAGAGGAACAGCCCCTAGCCACAGCACACTTCAATGACGACGTCGAAGTCATCCAGGGCCTGAAAGCCGACGTTCGATCACGATGCATGGCAATACCTTCAGGCGAGCGAATCGCGATCCGTGTCGCCTGCCACACTCACCTGGGCTTTGAGGCTTTCTCAGCACGAGGCGTCAGAGTCACAATCGGTATTGGCAGGTCAAGCAAGCAAGAGACTTCGGAGAACATCCAGACCTGGTGGGTTCCCAGAAAGTGCCTCGGGAGTTGGAATAAGGGCAAGGAGTATGAACTTAGTGAGGTGACGAAGTTCAATGACGACGGGAGTGTCGAGGGGACCAGCAAGATGGAGGCGCCGGAGCAGGTCAAGAGTAAGTATACCCAAAGCCCGCTCGTTCGTGGCTCGTGTACTGACTCCCTACTAGGAGACGAAGCTGGAGCCGATTTCGCATTCGGTCGAGATCGGCTTGAATGGCAGATCGATGAGGTGCCGAACAAGGGAAGCATCCTCGTCACCATACAGCGAGGCCGGCTTGTAGATGTTTCTCCCGGCAAGGGGCATCAACGCCACCCTACTGACCCTCCTGAGGCGTCCCGGCAAGTCGAGCTGTCAACCTAACTTTGATCACTTCGCTAATGATTACAGTAACGATGCCACTGACAGCGTAAAGATCATCGATCCAGTCTGGTTCAAGCCACTCCGGGGTGAGAATGGAGAATGCTGTCATTGGGAGTTTCTCAATGTTAAGGGTAAGTCCCACGCTGGAAACTTTTGTACCGAGCATGTAGGACTGACTCTCAAGATCTCTCATCCTTGCCGAAAAAGACTCGCAAACCAGCCGCTGGTCCCAAACGGTTGGACCCATGGAGACAACTTCAAGCAGACCTCAAGCACTTTCCCAAGCCTCCGTCAGATCGCGAGATAATCGAAGAAAGGAAGCGCCGTCAAATGGAAGAGCGACAAGCTGCTACTGATGGCGACAAGGACGCAGAGGAGAGCATGAACAAGAAAGCCAAGACAGCCGAAGATGAGGCTGAAAATTTGTCTGACAGCGACGCTGAGTACCTCAATGGCTTCATCGTTCCCGATGATCATTCCGAGGAGGATGATTCGGAAGATGAGAGTCGTGAAGGAGCAGATAGAGGTGCGAAAGAGACAAGCCCGCCTCCGCAGAGGAAGGGGGAGGATGACCCACAGCCTCAAGCATCGACGCAGTACGTCGCTCCTCCGGCCCCGATGGGTGCTGTAAAGGCCTCGGAAGAGTATCGGCATGTCTCAGAGGTCGAGAAAGTCCCCAGCGCACACGCTGCGGAAAGCACTGTCACGGCAGAGCACTTCGACACCCTGGCAGCAGATGATAAGACTGAAGACGGAGAGCGAGAGAAACAATTGTCCATCCACCAGCCTCCCACGAGTGAGCCAGTAAAACCGATTCCACCGCCGACAACGGCAACGCCGACAAAAAGAACCCAGACCGCTTCTCAACCGAAGGCAAATCAAATCAAGTCCACAGTCATCGACCTCACAGAAGACGACGACAACGTGGCTCCATACGTGAAGCAGGAAAACGCTGTCGAGGAGAACGAAGACTCGAAGAAGCCAGCGATCTGCCTTGAAGATACTGAGGACGAAGAGGATATGGATGACCAGATTGAGCTGCTTGAGCTGAGGATCAAGCGACGAGCTTTGCGGAAGCGAAAGGCCAAGGGCGTGAAGATGGAGAGATGAGAAGGGGCGGAGATGGGAGATGGTACTTCTACGGCTGGAGCATTGGCTCAGTGGAGGGCTGCGTGTCGGAGAAAGGGTAGGTTTTCAACTTCATTTTTTTCCTTTCACATGCTGGATCACATGAAGATTGCAGCTCTCAGTAGCTGCTACTTTACCTCACTTGACCACAGTGATGATGGTCTAAGCTTCTACTCACACGTTTTCAGGTCACACATCACGATATCCTCTCCTTCAAACCAACAACAACCACACCTCGATTCGAACACTTCAAAATCAACATGCTGATACGACACGTCCAAGTCAGACTCAAAGTCGCCGGCTGCGATGCCTACATCGTGGAACACCCAAACCCCTTCGTCACAACGAAAGACCTCGGACATTATGCTGGCAGCAAGCTGGTCGCCGTTACTCCTGGACAAGCGTTCGAAATCGAGGTAACGTTCCGCCGCGAATACCTTCGTGAGGGCAATGCGGTGGTCGTCATCAGATACGGGGCTTCTCAGGGCGCCAGCGATCAAGATATGAACTTCCAAACCTGGTTCATTCCGGCGAGCTCTACTCATCTCAAGTACACATTCTCGAGTCTGCGTATCTGGGAGGGCGAATGCATCGAACCGAAAGAAGTCCCTTTCGCGATGCCAACTCCAGCAGGTGAGTTCCAAGCACTTTGCCTCCTTGATTATACCCGGCTAACGGTATTGAAGACACGGACGAAGACATGGCGGATGTGTCGTGGCCGGACGAGTTGGCGGGTCTTTGGGGCTGTGTATCGGTATTCATTCTCCAAGGCGAGCTCAACTCCTGCCCAGAGATACAAGAACGCTATTCCACGGAGCCGAGATTGCCGTCCAGGTAGGTCTCGATCAGCATGCCGTGGTACATGTGACAACTGCTGACTGTCATACTAGCGACCTGAACAGCCCATCGGTCATCAATTGGGATTGGTTCAACCGCGAATACGGTCCCCACGCCTTCCAGTTTCGTAACATGGGTAAGGGACAGCCAGGGCAGTGATCAAAGTACGATTGCTGACATTCATCAGTCGCAGACAAGCTCAAGGCGCTTCAAGCCAAGCCGAAGAAGACAGTGGCGCCTGCTACGACATCAATGCCGAGTCAAGATGACCAGACCCGCTCGTCCTCCACGAACGATTCCTCCAGTTCATTTCAGAAGCATAACGACTACGACAGCGATGACGAGCCTCCAAGCAAGCGGCGGTCGGCGAGACTCCATAATAAGCCGAGAAGGGATTACAAGCTTATTAGGCCAAAGCTGAGACTCGGACGCAAGAAGCAGCCAAACTCAGCAGGAGATGAGGACCAGGATGATGAAGAGCCACAGCATCAGCTCATCAAGACAGAACGTACTCCTGAAACACAAGTTCCGCACTCAAGGCAGACTCGGTCATCGTACGGTGTACCACGCGGAGAAGAGCAGCGCAGAGAGCAAGATCGGTCATCCAACTCGATCGATCTTACCGGCGACACCGACGACGACAGCGCCGAGCTGAACTCCAGGCGCGAATCTAGGGACCCTACCAATCTCTTGCCTAGAAGCGTCAAGAGGAAAGCCGAGTTTATGAGGGGAAACAGCGAGGATGTAGAAGACATGCGAGACGAATATCGGCAAATCGAGCTCAGACGGAAGATAAGAGCGATTGAGAAGGAGAAAGAGAAGCAGACAGCCATGTTTCTGAAGACGGAGGAGTGAATTCATCGGCTGCAACTCTGCGGTGATGTATCTCATGGTGAAACCGGCACATCATGATCCGAGGGGCAATGCTGCAAAAGGCTCTGGATAGCGGAGCCTACGGCTGTACTCAGTCATCTACGTAGGAGATCGCGGAGATCACCCTCATGCTTGCCGAAAGGATAGCAGACCGCCGGATCACAAGGCAAGATCGCGGCTGTTCAGTCGCCCGGGAGCACTGTCAGGGGGAATATGGCTGAAGCAGATCGGATGGCCCATTCACGGGAGCGAGAGCTTCTCGCAACATGATGCGAGATGGCTAACAGACCAGGCTCTGAGTGGCTAGCTTGAATGAAATTCTTTTGAGTGAGAGTCTTGTGTTGTTTTGCCCTCCTTTGAATCAAATCTTTGTGCTCCGCAAAAATTGTGCGAGAACGGGGTGAGAGGTTACTCGGCGGTTCTAAAGTCTTCATCTCGCGCGCTACGAATGAGTCTGAGAATCTCTGGAATCAGATTTAGGGCAGAACAATCATTATTTCGTCTCCGAGCATAGTTCTGCATGCTTCGTGCTCATTCACTCATGTTTCACGTGCGACATGCGCTAGCGTCTTGGCGCAAGCAAGAATCTTCCAATACGTCTCAACGCCCTCATATAAGTCTCAAGACTACTGTGGTCAGTTCCAAACCATCCCAAGTTAACTCAGGACAGACACTGGACGATGTTGAAGAGCAACGGCATTGAGCTTCGCCTTCTCAACAAGGATAAGAAGCCCTTCGACCAGAAGAAGCTATCAATCGATGACGACCAGCACTCAAGATACCGCATCATCAGCGGTGCGCCTGGAGAAAACTTCATAGTCAAGCTTGCGATCACAGAACGCTTCGATTGGAAAGCCGCAGAGCATCTGCGTGTGGCCATTGCTTACGACAATTCTGATGATCAACATCTTGAGACCAACGCTCTTACTCAAGTAGCGGTTCTGAAAAAGACCAACAGACTCCCAGTTGAACACAGCTTCGACATTTGCTATACGTGGCCCAAACAGCGCGGAAGACAGGACAAGTACTTTCGACTACCCGAACCCGTGGCTGCCGGTATGTACAATTCATCAAAGTGCAAGTTTCCCGCTGACCAAAACAGCCACTGTAGGGTCTAGGCCATCTTCAAATAGGACTGAATGGAAGGATAGATTGGCCTCTCATCGGGGTTGCATATCGGTCTTCGTACACCGTGGACATTGCGTCCAAAGAGTACAGAAGAGACGCCTTGCCGATCCGTTTCCAAAGCACCTGTGAGAAACAGCACTAGAAACCTTCCGAATTGCACCAGACTAACCTATATACAGCCGAGATAACCTGACCTGTGAGAACAGATTTACAAGGGTCAACCTCGAATGCTTCGACGAGTTGGCGAATGGGGACGGGAAAGTCTTCGAGACTCATTTTGCAAACGTCGGTCAGTGATCCCTCCCACATGTTAAAATTACATTTCCATTGGCTGGATTGGGTTAACGTACTTGCAGACCGATGGACCTTCGAGGCCGCTGCAAAGACGAAGCCTTCTGCCCCAACGACAACAAGCCAACCGGCATCGACCGTCGCGGCGAAAGCCTCACAATTGGTGGATGATGCTGCCAGCCGAAGGCATTCCACCCGTTTGGAAAGTCTGCCACGAAGAGACTATTTTACAGACTCACTGGGGCCCATTCTCGAAGAAACCCAACGACAGCGCGAAGCGGACACGGACTATGTCAACGAGGACTTGGAAGGGGATGATGACGGCAGGGGCGAATCCGAGGACGATGACGGCCACATCAGCGACGAGGAACAGGTTCGTGAAAACCAGGATAGGAGTCTCCCATCTCCTGAATCTCTCTCCAGAACCAGGAAACGGAAGGTTACTGAAGAGCACACGGCGAGGGGCGATGAGGAGATGGAGGACGAAGAGCAAGATCTGTCAGCCCAAACGTCGTTCACGAATCTCAAGCCTCAGCAAGTGGAGAACGCAGCCATGGAAGTTGATGGAAAGTCTACCACTGATGGAGCTGCTGCTATTCCAGCAGGACAGCGAAACGAGGCGAACCTGTCAAACGCAAAGAGGCGGAAACTATCTGTTCTCCAAATGAAAAGGATCAAATTGATGCAGGAAGGTGTGAAATGGAGATTGGAGGAAGTCGAAATGGAGGAAAGAGATTTGCTCATGGACATTGATGAATGATCGACAGTATCGGAATTGTGAAACATCTTCAGATGACTTCTGTGAGCCAACGGCTTCTGCTTCGTCAAACTATGCGTCAGTGAGAAGTGAGCTTTTGAGAAAGCGACATATCTTACACCTACCCCTTCAACATCTGATTGTAGGCTTTTGGTGACTAGCAGGCGATTTGCGTGTTGCATACTCATCGATGCCCTCACCTCCGCTGTCACATGCATTGCGCTAGTGGCTTGGCATTGAAATGCTTCACTCGTCAACTTCTAAGCTCCGCCTCTGACTTGGA
Organism: Zasmidium citrigriseum; assembly: GCA_002786025.1. Classification (NCBI taxonomy): domain Eukaryota; kingdom Fungi; phylum Ascomycota; class Dothideomycetes; order Mycosphaerellales; family Mycosphaerellaceae; genus Zasmidium; species Zasmidium citrigriseum. The sequence goes on along the minus strand of NHNW01000036.1, from coordinate 109,549 downwards.
CTCATCAACCAACATGTATCCTCCAAATTACAAGAGCGAGACGACATCATGGTCCACGGCGAGGGCTTGACTGTCTTCCTCAAGGATGCCAATCATGTTCAAGTCAAAGAACACGGGCGGTCGAAGGGAAGAAAGGGCTTTTACCGATACTGCACGATCTTCGTGGAACCTCGAAGGCAGCTCGCCTTCACTGTCAAGATCGATGAAGGCTTCGACTGGAAGGATGCGGACGCGCTATTCGTAGCCATTGCCTATGATGACGGCTCCAGTCAACATCTGCACACGACCAACTTGACCCATGCATATGTCATCAAGAAAGACAGCAGCTACGCTACGGAGCACGCTTTTGATCGCGATCAAAATGGCAAGTCATACTACATGCCGCAGGATATGGGATTGAGTAAGCAAACCTCACCATTGCGACTGACTGCGACTAATTTTTATCAGCGGATACGCCACCGCCCATCAACATCTTCTTTCAAGACATCACCAATGAGCTGCAGTCATATGCCAGCTGCATTTCGATGTATGCTCAGCGGGGTCACTTGCGCTCAAGGCAGAGCGAACCTGCCAGCTCGGGGACCTGGCCAAGGGTCGATCTTGGTTGCTTCGGTGGACCGCCGGGAACTGACATCTGGCAATTCCATTTCAGGAATGTCGGTAAGACTTTGATGCCGAATCAACTCGATTCTTTGGAATCGACGAACTAATATGTTTCTTGCAGCCGAAGACCCTGACGAGGCGTGGAACCCCTACAAGTCCATGAGGCGTGCTCTTACTTCAGGAATTTCGAAGCCGAAACGAAAGGCCCAGCCGAAGGCCAAGTCAATTTCCAAGCCAGCGGTCTCTAAACTACCACCCACAACGAAGAGGCGAAAGCCACCAACTCCAGCGACAGAGCCGAAACGTGTAAAACATGCCAGGCCGCAAGACATCTGCGAGGACGAGGATCAAGATGACGAAGAAGTCTTGCCACGCTTCATGGAAGCTGCAATCAAGCCGGAGCCCAAGGCAGACCAAACGGGGCAGGTTGGCCGGGTAGAAGAACGGCGAATCGCCAATGCGAACGCAGATGGACCGAGAAACACCGAAGATTCCAATGCCAAAATCAAGAAGAGGAAGGAGCTTGAAATGCGGTTGCAGGAGATCGAATTGAAGCAGGAGGCGCTCCAGGTCAAGAAACAGCTGTTGGATCTCGAGGACTGATGCCGTTAGAAGAAAGCGGTCACTGGATTCAGATTGCACTGGATCTGTTAGTCCGATCCAAATGACCTTCATAGGTACGACATGCTCTACCTGAGATCTTCGCATGGGTTCAAGATCAGAAGATAGTAAGAGTATGAATCCAGTCATGTGCCCTTGTTCGTCTCGTCATGCCGTCTCTTGACTCAATTGGTGCTTGTGGCGGGGTGCACAACATACTCTTTCTAGCCTCGATTGCCGATGCGGACCGCCGTCACAATATTTCTACGCAGGGAATGAGTTTGCATTCGGTGTTGGAAAGCGGGCTGGCGAAAACCGTGCTCCTTCCATCTTCGTCAACTTTCACATGCGGCTTTTTCGAAGCTAGTGGTCCGAGCTCCCGCCACATCAAAACACCCGCACACAGCCCAGCTTCAATTTTGCCCGAAGCGACAGCCTCGCCCTCGTCACATTCGTCGATCTTGCAAAATGGCCATCGGGGGCGGCATCGAAGTCTGCATCCTGGACGAAAAGGATAAGCCACTGCAAGAGATGGAAATGGATACCAGAGACCGACAGAAGTTCAAATTTGGAGGCATTTCCGCAAGACCAGGTTCTCAGTTTGCGGTCAGCGTGACTATTGAGAATCGGTTCCGTTGGATGGACGCAGACACGCTGTTCCTGGCGATCGCGTACGACGACGGCAACCAACAACACCTCGGCAACTTTGGTCTTACCCAGGCGTGGGTATACTGCAAGAGCGACAAATCCCTGGGCACGCGAAAATTCAAAGGGATGACCACGTGGGAGAGCAACCACGCAGAAATCCAAAGAGTGACATACTACATGCCTAACGCCGTTCCAATCAGTAAGTTCTTGACATTGCCATACGACGGTCAATACTGACGACTGCAGCCCCTTCCAACACGAGGCTCGTCACCGCACGGGCTGGGCGCCACAACTGGAAGGACATGTTAGTTCCGCACCTTGGATGTGTTTCGTTTACGTCCTTCGCGGTCACTTTTCGCTGGATCCAACCAAATACCGTCTCACGGATCCGCCGAGAAGAATCCTGTAAGATTTCCATCGTAGTGACAAGTCCACATTACTGATATTCTCTCAGTAGTAAGAGCTCTTTCGATCACAAATCTCGGCTTAAGACCAATTTCGAAAGCTTCCGCCCTCTCAATGCAAATAACGGCACCGTCTGCGAATTCCATTTTCGCAATATCGGTAAGTCGCCCTATGATTCCATTCACAGAAGCGGGTTCAGATGCTTATCGGTTGCCAGATGTTGCGGACTTTGATCGACTGGTCACACCAGCTTCTTCAAGCCAGAGCACCAAAACCACTCCCACGGCTTCCTTGTCGTCCGAAAGCAGCGGAAATCTGGATCCAGCGCTAGCGAGAACGACGAGGGGTCTTCGTGGAGTGCGACAGGTCGATTATTCGATGACTGAGAATTGGGCAAGACACGGGCTTCCACGGGGCGAGGAGCATAGCCTCTCTCAAGAGCCAGACAAGTCCAGCGGGCGTGGAGGCTCAAGCGGTGGGCGTAGATCCTCTCCGCCTCCAGAGCGACGCAAGAGAAAGCGGATCGTGGCGCTTCCTGATGATGAGGACGAAGACGACGAGGAAGAGATTGTCGTAGGAGGACCACCAGATGCCGCCAAAGCAGAAGTACCGCCAGAGACTTCCAGGTCACCGGAAGAGATGGGACAGCAGCGCCCGACGGAGGAGTCTATGAGGCCACGGGTCAGCTGCAATGATCCCAGTGAGGTCTCTAGGGAAAAGCGGAAGCTCGATATGGACCTGGAAGAGATCGAACTTGACGAGCAAGCTCTTCAGATTGACGAGCGACGGCTCCAAATCAGCAAGCGACGGCTCCAGCTTAGGAGACAGATGGAGAGTTTGAAATAAAGGGAGGCTTGCCGTCGTCATTCATTGACGCGGAGCACATGGTCGTGAGGAAGTTGATGAAAGCATACTGAGATCAGATGTCAGCTCGTCGCGTGAAAGATGGCATTGCCCATGGGCTATGCTTGGATGTTGCACGCCAGTGGCCAATCAACCAGAATGGAGAATGATCATTGTATGAAATCGACTGGAAATGGCAATGAACACATTCTCGGATGGCATGAAGTGGATGACAACGAAAGGCCGCGGCAAGTAAGTGAAGTTCTCAAGTATTGCGGGCCTTCAGCACGCGCCAGCCGGTGGACCGGGCCCTTTGAAGCTCCCTCTTCCCGAGAAATCACACCAGCAACTTCTCGTCCATTGCATCCAATCCACACCCTCTCCATCAATCTCTTCCTCGACTCAATTCCACAGCCAAGATGTTCGCTGCTCGCAAGGCCTCGCAGTCCATTCTGGGCGCTGCACTGAACCGCCGTGCGTTCTCCGCAACCTCCAGCAACGTGGGTAGAAGCCGGGACCTTTTGCCTCGAGCCATTGAAGCGCTGACCCGAATTATCACCACAGCTCTCCAAGGTCGTTGTTCTCGGCGCGGCAGGTGGTATCGGACAGCCACTCTCGCTCCTTCTCAAGCTCAACCCACGAGTCACCGAGCTCGCGCTGTACGACATCAAGGGCGGCCCAGGTGTTGCCGCTGATGTCGGCCACATCAACACCAAGAGCACTGTGAGATGCGCAGACTGTAAAGAGATCAAGAGCAATGGCTGAATGATGATAAGGTCACTGGCTACGAGCCAACTCCCGAGGGCCTGGCTGCTTGCTTGAAGGGTGCTGAGATCGTTGTCATCCCAGCTGGTGTCCCTCGCAAGCCTGGCATGACCCGTGATGGTAGGGAATACGTCTATGAAGAGGAGAATGTAGGATCTAAAGACTGACGACCTGCAGACCTCTTCAACACCAACGCCTCGATCGTCCGTGACCTCGCAAAGGCCGCCGCCGAGCACTCCCCAGACGCCAACATGCTCATCATCTCCAACCCAGTCAACAGCACCGTCCCAATCACTGCCGAGGTCTTCAAGAGCAAGGGCGTCTATAACCCAAAGAAGCTTTTCGGTGTCACCACCCTTGACGTCGTCCGTGCCTCCCGCTTCATCTCCCAGCTGAAGAACACCGACCCAGCCAACGAGAACATCGTCGTTGTTGGTGGTCACTCCGGCGAGACCATTGTCCCTCTCCTCAGCCAGTCCGGTTACGAGCTCCAGGGTCAGCAGCGCGACGAGTACGTCAAGCGCGTGCAGTTCGGTGGTGACGAGGTCGTCAAGGCCAAGGACGGTGCCGGCTCTGCTACTCTCTCCATGGCCATGGCTGGTGCCCGCTTCGCCGAGTCTCTCCTCAAGGCTGCTCAGGGCCAGAAGGGTGTTGTCGAGCCAACCTTTGTTGACTCGCCTCTCTACAAGGACCAGGGCGTTACCTACTTCGCATCGAACGTCACTCTCGGCCCCAACGGCGTCGAAGAGATTCACCCAGTTGGAAAGGTCACCGACCACGAGCAGGGCCTCCTTGACAAGTGCTTGAAGGATCTCAAGGGCAACATCGAGAAGGGCGAGAAGTGGGCCAAGGAGAACCCATAAATCACATCACCAACACGAAGAGACGGATGAAGGAGAACATGCTGTGATCTAAATCGCAATGCTGTACCTTCACGATGCACAAATGAACATACGGAATTGAGGAGCCGAGAAGAAGCGACAGATTCCAGTCTTGTGCTGGGCGGAGGCTTGGATGCATAGAGCGTCTGTAACCACATTGTAGATTTATAGCCGTTCAAAAAGATTTCCTTTGTTGCAGCATGGATGTGTCTGACTCTATTTCCTCAACGACAGGCGATCTCTCTCATCTACCAGCGATCGACCGCGGCACTGCAAGCTCTATCGAAGGTCTTGAGCAAGGAGAGCCGGGATAGCTGCATGACATAGACAGCTCAACGCGAATGCTCCCGAGAGCTTCTCGAGTAACATCATCATCGTACTGTAGCAGGAAGTATGTATCTATTGGTTAAGCAATCTTAATCAATATTTGCCTGGAAAGTGCCTGGCCACGACTGCACTTCATGCTTGCTTCTGTCCTCCGCGGCCTTCACAAAACACCACATCAATCACTCACAACGTCCTGCCCCTTTCTTCGTTGCACGGCTCATCTACAGCCGCAAGACAATTTCGAGCGCCACACCCGGGCACATTGATTTCGGGAGGAAAAGGGTACAAGTTGCAACGACATTTCTTGTTCCTGCCAAGGGTCCACCCGATGGGCGGCATCAACGCTCGCCGTTCGGGGAATGTTATTTTGGCTCCAGGAAAAGTGAGGCCAGACAGTGTTTAAATCCTCCGTGGGGCCCCGAGAACGCGTCTCGCGGTCAATTTGAAAGTGCTCTCTTTCTTGCAACCATTTCCTTTCCTTCCTACCATCTTCTCTTCGAACACCTATACGATATCCACATCATTCGACGAACCGCCGGCATTGTGAGCCAGTGACGCAGGCGGCAGAAAGGCGCAGCGAGTCACGCAGCAGGGACTCCAGACTCTCTCAGCTTGCCGCTTTTAGCCCGGTGCATTTGCGTGGGACTGGAGGGATCCAGGCCAGGAGCAAAAGCGTGGAGAAGAGCAGAGCAGAGACGTCACATGCGCGGCGGACTGCGAAACAGCCGGAGCAAGTAATAACTTAACACCAGCGTCAGTCAGCCGGTTGCGGCTCTTGCAATACCTGCGACGCTATCCATTCCTCTTCCTCTCACGCGCACCTATCGGCTCCACGAAAAGGCTCCTTATACATGTGAAAGAGTGCGAAGGCTCGCGACCCACGACTTGGCCCCTGGTAACGCGAGTTTCCGCCGATACAGACACGCGTGAAGCCGAGGTCGATCGGCAGTCCGTCGTCAACATCTGGCACACTTGGAAGCTCTCAGCACCACCGGCGCCGACGTTTTTGCCTACATTACAGGCGGCCACGGTGCTCCAGCACCTTTTCTACGTTCGCTACACTCCTTCAGACCTCTGTTGGGATGTTTGGCGCAGTTGCTCGAAGGCGCGGCCTTGTTTCTGCTTCTCAGTCGCTTTGCCGAGGATCTTCTGCTGCAGTAGGTTTTCCCATGCACATCCCTCGATACTTGTGACTTCATAAGAGGTCGGCCATTCCCAACCGCCGCTAACATTTCTTTCCCTCTCTACAGAACATCAAAATGGTCGCCCAACAACAGTCGAGAAAGAGCAGCGGCCTGCCCGAAGGTGCGTGTCATTGTTGGCTTACCAGGTTACGCGGAGCAAGTCGGACTAACAACTCTTCGATACTCAGGCTACCGGGAGGACCACGCCAAAGGTGCCATGCTCAGATTCGAAGACTCTCTCCCTAGATTACCTGTCCCCTCTCTTGAGGAGACCTCGAGACGATACCTCAAATCCGTTCACCCGCTACTCAGCCAAGCCGAGTATGAGAACACGAAGATGGCCGTAGAGGCCTTCACGAAGCCTGGTGCTATTGGTCACACCCTTCAAGAACGACTTCTCAAGCGGGCAAGGGACCCTAAAATCAAGAACTGGCTTTCTGAGTGGTGGAACAACGCTGCATACCTTGGATACCGCGACCCGATCATCCCCTATGTCTCGTACTTTTACAGCCATCGCGATGACAGGAAACGGAGAGACCCGGCCAAGCGAGCTGCTGCCATCTCGACTGCAACCCTGGAATTCAAGAGACAGGTTGATGAGAACTCGCTCGAGCCTGAATACATGAAGAAGCTTCCCATGGCAATGAGCTCGTACATCTGGATGTTCAACGCCTGCCGTGTTCCCGCTAAGCCAGCCGACTACCCCGTAAAGTACTCCTCCCACGACAACCAGCACATCCTCGTCATTCGCAAGAACGCTTTCTTCAAGGTCCCTCACACCCACAATGGTGTCCAGCTCAGCACCAAGGAGCTCGAGCATCAGTTCAGAAGAGTGTACGAGATGGCCGAGAAGGCTCCAGCAGTTGGTATCATGACCACTGAGAACCGTGACAACTGGACCGACATGCGTGAACGCCTGATCAAGTCGAACCCGGCCAACAAGGCCGCCATCGAGGCCATTGAATCTGCTTCCTTTGTCGTCTGCTTGGATGACGCTACTCCGATCACCCTCCACGAGCGCTCTCACCAGTACTGGCACGGCGATGGCAGCAACCGCTGGTTCGACAAGCCAGTGCAGATGATTGTCAACGACAACGGTACCTCTGGATTCAACGGCGAGCACAGCATGATGGACGGCACCCCAACGCATCGTTTGAATGATACTATCATGCACTGGATCTTCAACGAGAAGCTCGACTTTGAGAACCCACAACTGCGATCCGACATCCCCGACCCAGCACCGATCAAGTTCAAGCTGTCCGGCGAGAACTACGCAGACATCGCCCTCGCCACCACTCACCACGTCAGCCTCATCAGCCAACACGAGCTCCGCGTCGAGGCATTCCAGGGATACGGAAAGGGTCTTATGAAGAAGTTCAAGTGCTCTCCCGACGCCTACGTGCAGATGGTCATCCAGCTGGCATACTACAAATTCTACGGCAAGAGTCGTCCAACCTACGAATCTGCTGCCACTCGTCGTTTCCAGGAAGGCCGAACCGAAACTTGCCGAACGGTGTCCGACGAGAGCGTAGCTTTCTGTGCCGCCATGCAACACCCGCTGTCCACCGACGAGGAGTGCAGAGAACTCTTCAGGAAGGCGCTCTCCGCTCACACTGAGTATATTACTGCTGCCAGCGACGGCAAGGGTTGCGATCGTCACTTGTTCGGTCTGAAGAAGCTGCTCCAACCCGGCGAGGAGACGCCAGAGATCTTCAAGGATCCTGCGTACTCGTACAGCGGTACATGGTTCATCAGCTCTTCGCAATTGAGCTCCGAGTACTACAACGGTTACGGTTGGTCGCAAGTTATTGATGATGGTTGGGGGTAAGCATTCCTTTTCAGTACTCACATGCCTACGACCATGAACTGACATCACTCGCAGTATGGCCTACATGATCAACGAGAACAGCATCCAATTCAACATCGTCAGCAAGAACCTCGGCGCCGAACGCATGGCCTTCTTCCTGAACGAGGCAGCCCAGGACATCCGCGCCGTCATGGAGAGCGAGAACACGACCAAGGCCCGCCTCTAAAAAGCATCGCTGCCAATTCACAGTGCGACTTCGATTCTCGTAAATACTGCCGAATGAATGCCTCGAAAGAGAAGAGAGAATAGCATCAAGGCGACTTTGGATCCGTCAAAGATATTTATTGCATGACACCTATGTTACTTGGTTCGTTGTGTCCCTCTTGCAGACAGCGTGGGCGGCGGCGTTTCTCTTATCTTTTGGATCTCGTGGAGGAAGTAGGAAGGGAGGGAATTATAGAGATCTCTACAGGGAGTTCAAAGCTTCGGAGCTATGTAGTGCGTGCTGAATCGAAATGGAAAGATCGAAACTCCAAACTACGTTCACTTTTTTCTCGTTGTGAGTGTTTCATCTACTCATAATAGGTCCATACAGCTTCTTTTTCCTTTTCATGTATATCAAATTCATCGCCGAGCCTTTCGTTCGACCACGGACGATCTCATATTTGATCGGCTTCCGAGTATTGGATCCGTGTCTGGTGATTTCATTCGGCCAATTCCTGCCGGCTCGGAAAGTATGGGCTTTGCCCGGCTGGCCTGGGAATGAGATCACGCCTGTGGTCTCGTAGAGATCGTCGAGGTGGAGGAAGTCGAGGTTGCGATTTCTGAGGGTGGTGAATATGGGACGGAAGTGGCCTTCTGAGAGGTGGATTTCATTGAGGTCGATGTGTGAGAGCCCGGGGTGGTTCTGGAGGAATGAGAGGAGGGAGGAGGCGGTACAGTGGATGCCGCGGAGAGTGAGGGTTTTGAGGTATGGGAAGGAGATGGTGCTTGCGATGTGGTCGAAGAAATTGCGTTCGTGGTCGAGTTGAGATGATGGCGAGTTGGTCTTGGCGAAGGTGTTGAACCAGTGGAGGTTGAGAGTTTGCAGGTTTGGGCAGAGGGCTAGGAGGGAAGATATTCGTTCGTGGCGTTCGGAGGCGGTGGCGACGGTGTCGGTTTCTTGGGTCCAGGTTAGGCTGTGGGTGAGGCTGAGAGTGAGGCTCTCTAGCCCCTCGAGAGATGTAGATGGAGCGATCTGATCAAGGCTGGACGGGAGCTGATCGCAGGCCAAGCTGCAGTCGACATCGTCTCCGAAGATGGTGAGACGTTTGAGAGGAAAGCTGCCTTCTTGAAGTCCATTCATTGTGTCTCTGTAGAGGAAACCAGCTAGCTGCCAAGTCGTCTGCCATTCGATTCTCTTCGGAGGTATGTGCTTTCCGTCGGCGTCTGTGGTCCATATCTCGAGTGAGAGACTTGGCAAGCATCCGTGGGGAGAGTTGAGCTTCAAATTCCTGAAGCAGTTGTTCAACAGTGCCTGATCTGAATCCGATAGGCGATCAGGGTCGCTACGGGTCAATCTGAAGAGACTCAGTTCCTCGACAAGGCAGCCCAATGCATTTGGTCGTGTCAGACGCTGGAAAACTTCGAGCTGCTCTGTGCTGTCGATGTTGACCTTCTTGTGGCGGAAGTAGTATTTGAATTGACCTTGTGATGCCTTTGCTGCAAGTTCTTTGGAGACTGAGCGAAGGTTGCATAAGTCGATCAAGTCAAGATGCGCGGCAACACTTTCGATGACTTCGACCGGAAGGCCATCGAGACAAGGCCGGTCAGAGCCGTCCATCATGCGAGATGGATCTAGGACTCATCTTCACCTGATCATGCCAACAGGGTTCGACGCGCGTAGGGATCAAACGCACCAGATCTCCTCGATCGGGTTTATTTCCTTCCTCGAGTCGAGATGATTTTCGGTGTTTCGGTGAAGGAAGATGGCCGTGGAAGACACCCCTGGAGAAGTGAAGTCAGAGGTGGGGCTTGGCGGCACAGCACATCAAACAGAGTGAGACCCAGCCTCAACTTGCGAAATACATCAACTTTCTTTTCTTGCGATAAAGACAGTGTCTTTGTATCTCACAGTGTGGGATTTATAGACGAGTTTGCGACATTCACATTTCTACACTGGATGATCCGTCAGCCACGACTGAACAAGAGGAAGGCACGATCTCCATCATTGCTCAGGAATCAACGACAGTGATAGCAATCCTGAGCGAAAAATACATCGACGACACAAAAATAGATAAGAGCCAGTATCAGGAGATCAAAAAGCAAACTTCTCGACTCCAGAGCCCCGACCCCTAATACTTAATGGCTTTCCCAAATATGGACGGCTCTCTCACCTCAACCGCCCAACTCACCATCACCATCGCCGGGGTCCTCCTCGCCCTCGGATTTTCCTTCGTGGTGTCAATGTCCTTCCCGTACCTCGCGTTCCACGCTGGTCGCTGGATTTATGGCTGTCATACAGATTGGGGACATCCGGGGGCACTTGTCGGAGTCGCTCTTGGAGTCATCTTCTATTCAGTGCTGTGTGGCCTGAGCCCACACGGTTCAAACCTGTGGTACATCTCGGTCAATGTACCCTTTGGAGTCGGCTTCTTCAGTGCCTTGGTTCTGACGGTGTTCGCCGTTGGAGTTGGGATTGGGAGGGCAACGGGATTGATTCAGGGAGCGACAGATGAGAAGGAGAGGAAAGAGTGAAGGACCGGGTGCTTCAGTACAGTCTGAGAGAGCATTGGGCTAAAGGTATTTACATTCTCTACACTTCTGACAATCGAAACACCTACTAATATAGACTTATAGGTACAAGTGTACCTCTTATGCAACGGCCCGCAGCATCTTACCTCGTCATGGAGCTTAGCATGGTGAGGGGAGAGGGGCCGGCTATTGATTGAACATCTTTCTTGCGTGAAGTACAGATGGGTCTCGAGAACCTATGGTCAGTTGAAAGAACAGGCTAATTGTGAGTGTTTCCCCATTTCATGCGTTCAAATACTTGCAAATCTGACATCAACTGCAGCGATCACTGTGTATCTCGAAGCGAGCACTGGGCTTCTATGAATTGCTGCCAGTCTAAACATCAACCAACACAATGTCGCTCAGAACAGCAAGATGTTTACGAACCTCACACAACAACGTTCGACTCTGCTGTTCGACTCCCAGAAGACACTTCACCTCTCCGACAAATCACTCAAGCGACGCACCCCTCAAGATCAGCCGAATAGCCGGATCTCTAGGCGCGGTCATCGAAGACATCGATCTTCGAGCCCTTGACGAAACAAAGACCAGGAGCGTTCGCCAGGCCCTCCTCGACCACAAAGTAATCTTCTTCCGCAACCAGTCCCTCACCCCATCAGACTTCCTCACCTTCTCTCAACACTTCGGGAAACCGCTCGAATACCCCTTCGTCAAAGGCATTGAAGGCTACCCAACCATAATTCGCGTCCTCAAACGCGAAAACGAAACGACAAACTTCGGAGGCATCTGGCATAGCGACACAGTCTATCTCCCCGAACCACCCATGGGAACTCTCCTTCTGGGGCAAGAGATCCCTCCCTATGGAGGCGACACGCTCTTCGCAAACCAGGCAGCCGCCTACGACGATCTCTCACCCGGTCTGAAAGCCATCCTCTCAACCCTCACGGCTGTACATACCTCAGCCAAAGCCGCTGCGTCCAAAACCCGTGAAGACAGGATCAAAGACTCCGCTCCTGACTCCAAATCCGACGATTTAGTATCCTACCACCCGGTCGTTCGCACACACCCAGAGACTGGGCAGAAAGTCCTCTACGTCAACGTCGCCCACACCGAACGTTTCGACGGCTGGACGAACGAAGAGAGCGCTCCTCTCCTGAACTTCCTCTTCCAGCATCAAGTGAAGCCAGAATTTACGTGTAGGTTCTCGTGGGAGCCAGGGAGTTTGGCATTTTGGGATAATCGGGCGGTGCAGCACAATCCGATCAATGACTACCATGGATTCAAGCGTGACATGCTTCGAATCACGCTTGGTGGAGACAAGCCTAGATGACGGAGATAGATGAAGACGAATATGTGGGAACTCAATCGTAACGAATACAGCACTACCTATACGATGTGGTATCTAACTATTCACGAAAGATCTCCAAACAAGCACGCCCCTTCAAAAAGACCCAACGAACGACACCCCTTCCGTCCCCCAATCTCAAAACATCTACAACTGAGCGAAACTTCCCGAACTGTCTTCTTCAGCAGCCATCCTCTCCTCCTCACTCTCCGTCGAGCCAGTAATGAACTTCGCGCCGCGACGTCTGCCCGTGTTGGCCGTCGTCGCCGCCGCCTGTGCCCTGTCCCTTTGACGGTCCTGCTCGCGCTTCTGCTCCGCCTTCATCACGTTCTTCTCAACTTCCCTCTTCATCCTCAGCAGAAAGGCGTCCCAACTCTCTGGCGTCTTTTGGATCAACCATCTCAGCGTATTCGGATTCCCTCGCAATCCGCGTCCTTGCTGCGTGAAGTATTGCAAGTACGTAGCATAGTGGTCGTCAACGAGGGGCACAGAGTCCCACCAGGACCGGCCCCTTTCTTTCGCCCAGGAAGCTTCCGCGCGCGTTTCTGGTCGACCGGTGTAACGTGGGTCGGTGAGAAGGTCGCCAGTGCTGGGGTCTTTGTAGGCGATGACTTTCTGTCCTTCTTGACCTGGGAGACTTGCGTTTTCCTTTCCTTGGAATTTCGATGAAAGAGGGCCGTGCTGCACGGAGACATTAGTGTAAACCGGCGGACCGGCAAACGAGGCCACGTTCTCGCTGATCTCTTGGCCTGAGATCCCGCCGACTGCGCCTGATGCTGGAGGTGGACCGTGGACTTCAGCGTGTGTGGGAACATGAGGGACTGGATCCACGCCCCTGGAGGATTCCCCTATTTTGATAGGGGGGAGCTTGAGGCTTGACGAAGATGCCAGCGCGACATCATTAGCGGTTTGAGCTAGAGAGTCCATTCGACCTGCTCTATCTGGAGGCGCTTGTGTGTGTGGAGGATGGGAGATTGTCGTGTGTGGGAATTCCGATGCCGATGGCATCATGTTCATCTCAGGCCTGGGGAGGGCATCTTCGAAGAAGCTTGCATCCTAGGCGTTTTCCGGAGGCTGCGGTACACCCGCGTGTTTCGCCCAGTCTTCTATATCGATTTGAGAGTAAGTTGGCCTGAGTGCTCCAGGCTCCAGGGCGTCGCGTCTTGCTGAGCTCGTGGGCCGCATTTCTTGACCTTCCGTATGCGAAGGCAAGTTAGCATCTTCTGCCTCGCGGTTGACATCTCCTGCTTCACGATCTGCCATCGGCTCGTCTTGTTCCCGCAGGTCAGTGATGTCCACAGAGTGGGTGTCATCCTCGCGCGTCTGGGCTGTGGCTTGCTCGGCACTTTGACCAGTGGGATTCAGAGGCAAAGGAACATCTCCCTCATGAGCCTTAGTATCCCCATAGCCCTGGTCGTTTCCTCTCTCATGAGCGGGGCCAGGAAGGTCCAAAGGAGGAATATTGCCCTCCTCAATCTCCCTCGTGATATCGAAGTTGGGAATGTTCTCCCCACGAGCCTCCAAGATATCCGTCGGCAGGATGACAGTGCCGTCCTCAGCCCTCAATGTCCTCAACCCCTGAACCGAAAACATCAAATCCCCGCTCTTAGCTTTCTCCGGCTTATCGACGACATAAAGTCGCTTCGTCTTTACTTCGCGGTCCAAGATCTTGCGTACCTTCATTGCGATCTCGTACATGCCGATGGGAGCCGGTGTCCCCGCGAGATGGTACGTGGCATAGTAGTGGTACTCTCTCTGTTGGAGGATCCTTCCCAGTGCATCGCCAAGGTTCTCTCGACTGATGTAGCTGAATGCCATCGTGGGATCGAGGAGGGTGGGTATGGTCGTGCGATCGCCCATGCAAATGTAGGGAGTGACAACCTGCTCCATCAGAGGGGCGACGTGAACGATGGTGTATGGAACTCCTGACTCGATAATGTGCTCTTCGATGGCCAATTTTTGCGATGAGTAAGGCCCAATGCCGGTGAGTATAGGCTGCAGCAGCGAAGAGAATACAAGATGCTTGAACCTGCCGCGTGGAGCCAAATTCTCTCTTGCGGCTTGGATCATGTTCTTCGCGAAAGAAAGCTCATCCGAAGCACCAGCGGGTGTGTTCATTAGGCAGCACTCCACACCTGGGCTTACGGTCAGCTCACTCTCACTGTCACTCTCATCAACATACCTTTCATCAGTTGTCTGCAGCCAGCCAGATCCAACTCCGACGACACGATCTCCGCGTTCCCATTGTAATGCGCGACCTTGTCGTAGAAGGCATTGTCTCCAGTCGGCACCCAGATCCTGATGTTTCTGTACGCGTTGTTGATGGATGGGTGGAGTTTGTAACTATGGGTACTGGGGACCATCATGACAAGGCACCGGTCTTTATTCTTTTCGACGGAGCGAATCGTGCTCATGATTGCGGTTGGCGAGTGCAGCGATCTTGCTTGCTGGAAACGATGTCGTATGCGATGTTGATGTTCTGTACGTTGTATGCAGGTGGTGATAATAGCGATAAGGGGTTGCAGACGTGGACGATGTGTTCTGCGCGGTATCAGCGATGATAGCGATGCAAGCGTGTGGTTGTTTTGGTGAAGATGCTGGTCGAGCAAGAGTGAGGAAGTCCCCCATCGCAGCCGCTCTCGTCACCAGGCAAGACCTCTCGATGCCACGCAGATAGCAAGCAAGAACAAGTGAGAAAGGGGATGGAAGTAGCGATACATCCAATTGTCTATCCACTGTATGTGATCGAAAAAGCCGTTTCTTGAAGCAAGACCCGCCTCTCCTGTGTGTTCCCAAAGAATCGTCCGCATCATCCTCATGATACCGTCTCCATCGAAAGTGAACGTGAAAACAGCGGAGCGATCGACCCCAAGACCAAAGTCCAGAGATCGAAACAATCCCACCTCTTGTATCAGAAGAGAACGGGCAAGGAGTATCGAAAAACACAAATTTGCATTTCCCGTCCCAGCCATGAAGAAACAAAACGATGGAACGCGAAAAACAAACGCAGAGTGGTATATCCCATCAGCCCCGTCAAAAGCTCCCTCATTTTCCCCGTTCAGTTCAGTCTTGCAATTCGCACAAAAACGCAGTCGACAACAGCAGAGCTTTTGTGTCTCTTTTGGTATCCCGGAACGTCTCGCACATTGGGTATTTCCGTTGGTTGAACAAAACGCAGCAAAGCAAAAACAAGCACCAGAAAAGCACTCGCGCAAAAAATCAGCAAGCCCAAACAATCAAACACCAATGCCATCATAACAACAAAAACTTTCAATCATTCCATCAATCAATGCGGAGGCCCGATAGGGGCCGGGTATCCTGAAGTTGTACTCGCAGAAGTATGGGTAGCCGCGGCATTGGTCGAAGTCGGGCGCGAGATGGGCTGCTGCGACGGCGGTCTCTCAGTCGACGTGAGACTTCCCTTTCCGTAGTCTTCGTACTTGGGTGTCACGTCTCCCTTGACCGAGCCACTCGCGGCACTTGGTCCCGCGCCTCCGTTCGACATCATGCCGAGACCGGGTATCATTGGAGTGTTAAGAGAACTCGTGGACGCATTACCGTTAGCGCCAAAAGGAAACTTGGTCTCAAATGCACCAGAAAGGGAGTTCGAGGAGGTGTTCGGACGAGAAGCGGCGGCAAAAGAGCCCCAGCTGTTGGCGTGATTGTGTCCGTTTTGCTGGTCGTGGTCGAGATCAATACCAGAATCATTCCATGGATTGCGATAGCCAGAGTCGCGAGATTCCATGCTAACGAGCGAGGCCTTGGAAGCATTGCTCGAGGCGTGCATGAAGAGGGAAGGCGAGTTGGAGCCGGTCTTCCGTCGGCGTTCCATAAAGGACGTGAAGGAGGACATGCTGCCTGGCTTGCGCAGCTTGTCGAAGATCGAGCGAGCGCTAGTGTCATCACCAAAGGTCGAGCGAGTTGGCGATTCTGTGGTCACTGGTGGCTCAGCCCGCTGCAGGAGCTTGGATTCGAAGAACGGCATGTTGTCTTCGAACGAGTCAGACTTGGGGCGAGGAATGGCACCCTTGACCGCGTTCTGATCCAGGCCACGAGCGATCAGCGGCATCAGCAAAAAGTCAATAGCATCCTTGAGTCCGCCGGCATTGTTCCTAGTATAGTTGAGCTTCAAGCGTTCCATCAGGACTTCTTTGTCTTCCTGCTTTTCTCTGTATGGCTCGTTGGCTGCCACTTCGACAACGTACTGCTCCTTGAGTTTGCGAGCCGTGTCGTCACGGAATTCGTCAGATGACAGGAAGTTGCGAAGGTCTTCGGTCGATGGGAACTCGATCTCGTGGCTTTCTGGTACCATGCCCTGAAGAAATGATTAGCGCGTGTTTCATGAATCATCCCTGAGGATGTTCTTACCAAGAACTCATCAACAGCCAGCGGCACCTGATACTCAGGGCCCGAGACTGTGATGATATCGCTGGCCTGCTCAGTGCCTGGGAACGTGATCTTGCAGTTCCACTTCTTCTCCAGCTCTTCGATCTCTGACATCCTGGCAATAAGCTCGCGGTGGTACAGGCGATCGACTGGCACGTGCTCGGAGACGAACTCGGCATCAACCTTCTCAACCATATCCATGATCTCTTGCTTGACGAGCTCGAGATTGTCAGCATTGCGGGCAGGCGTGCGACAGATGACATTGTCGACCTTGATATCGTCGTCGTCCTTGCCAATACCACCACGGTCCATTGCGTTGGAGAACTTGACGAAGACTGAGTACTTCTTCATGATTCGCTGGATGTGCTGGCCACCAATGCCGATGATGCGCTTGTGATACTGGTCTGGGACGTGGAATGATATCGAAGCCGGCATCTCCAGCTCCACAAGGTCCAGCCCATTCTTCGTCGCCTCGTACTGTGCTCCGCGGACGTCAATGTAGAAGTTGTACTCGTTGAAACCGTCAAAGACGATCTGGACGTTACTCTGGCTCATGATCTTATTGATTTTGCCATTCTTCTTCCCGCTGACGAATTCCTTGTGCTCGTTGGCGAGCTCAACCTTGACGCGGAGCGTGGACTGAGCCTTCTTGACAAATGGCAGAGTGTTGATGATGGACATGGCCGCCTTGACGGCATCATCGCTGCCATTGATGTGGAAGTTGAGCTTCTCAAAGGTGATTTCGGCACCGGAGTTGATGCAAATGTCTGGGAGCATCGCGCGGATGTCGGATGGCGTCGGCTGTCGCTGCGAAGGGTCCGGGTGGGTCACCCACCACGAAGCGCTGTAGAATTGGCCAGCCAAGCCCATAATTTCACGCACGGTGCGTTCGACGTTCAAGATGTCGTTGGCCTGGACTCGCAAGATGCCACTGTGGTTACCGAGCGGTGGCAGCAACACATACGAGCCGTTGGCCTCGATGATCCGTCGAATTTTGTCCAGGCGTTCCAGCAGAATGTAGTCCACCTTGCTCGTCGTGATCTGCACATCTTTCACAAAGGTCTTGCATCCCAGCACAAGATCATGTAGCCTCTTCTTCGCCTGCAGGATGTTGTCCATGTTGTCTCCAGTAACGATGATCTCGTCTCGGCTCCTCAGCGGGATCGATCCTGGCGGTGTGTATCCGAAGACAGTTGGGAACATCGGCGGGAAGTAGATGGCCGTACCCGTAGCAGACTCGATGAGCTTCACATTCCTCCTATGGCGGCCTGAGATCAAGCTGTGCAAACTAAGCTCGAGTCGAATGGTGTCGACCTGACGCTGGAGGATCTGATCAATCATGATCAAAAGTCTCGTCTTTGCATTCTCGGAGCTCTCAGCATCACCATAGATGTGCACCCTCAGCCTATTGTCCATGCTCTTCTCCATGCCTCGGAACGAGCTCATCGAGTCCGAGTCCTTTCTCTTGGCCTTGGACTCGAGGAGGAAGATGTCAGCCTTTGTCTGATCGGCAATCTCGTCCATATGGTTAAGAATATCAGCTCGTGCACCATCCTGGCCTTTGGGAAAGACTATTTCGCGGTCGATATCGATGGTCTCGCAGCGCTGGATGCCTGTCAGCCGCACGCACAGAGACACGCAATATTCTCATACTCACCAACGTGATGGGGGTTTCATTCAGGATTTTGGCCCTCATCTTGTGCACCACGTCCGAGTCGCCTGATATACAAACATTTGTCACCAGGGCCGTCAGTGGACCTCGCTGCATACCCGGCACGGGCTTCGGCTTCGAGGACGTGACGGTGGCATGCACTCTCTCGCCACTGCTCTCACTCAACTGTCTGCACAGGCTCCGTAGGTTCTCGACATTTCGTGTGTGGACAGGTAGAGCGTGGTTGGGCGTGTCGTCCGCAGCTCCTTCCGGATGGATCCAACGCTGATAGGCCCCGGTGCTGCTATACAGCACATCCTCCTTATCCGGACCAGGCAGATTGGAGTTGAAGGGCACGTTGAAAGACAGATTGACAGGGTGACCGGGCACGGCAGGGTTGGGGCTCATGCTGGCGCCGGGCATCTGGCGTTTGGCGTTGGGCGGGACCATGTCTGCTTGCGAGTGCGGCCGGGACATGCCAAAGCTCATTGCGGGCGAGACGCGGTCCCAGCCATGCCGCGCTTGCCCTGTGAACTGGGAGATCTTGTGCATGCTCGAGGGGCGGAGTCATGCACCTCGGACGGGCGAGGCGGCGGAGAGGAGGAGGTGTGGGCGGAGTGAGGAGACGAGACCAGGGACGAAGCGAAGGAGCAGGCGCGCCGGGGAGCCGCCAAAGACCAAAGACCACGCGGGCAAGCCTTTCGAAGGAGTCGACGAAAGGGAAGAAAGAAATGGATTCAATGGCGGAGCATGGCACGCGGGCGTGATGATGATGGAGCGTCGGGGAGGGTGAGATGTCGAAGCAGGACCGCTCCAGCACCTCCAGTCCGGTACTAGCCTCGCCAAGGCCTGCTCCAGCGGATGCGGCTTGGAGCAGCGCTGCAGCGGCCCTGCCAGCATCTTTCAAAGATAAAAGCAGCCACCGTCGCACGCCCGCCCGCCATTATTGTCCCCCTGAAACAGCGGTATTTCGCACAAATGAGGCTGCTATCGCCTGCCGCTTCATCTATAGGCGTAGCTTGTGCTTCGTCGATGGATCGACCAACTGAGGCTCTGTGCGGGCTGTGAACCTGGCACTTGCTCGAACACCCGACTCTACTCACAACAACAATTACTCTGATACAACATCTACGATAGCCAGCATCTTTCAACGCGTGTGTTGTCTGCGTCTCACGAACACTGTTTGTAATGTACCTGCTGCTGAGCTGCTGGCTGGCAGAGTCTAGGCCAAAGTGAAATCGGAGCAAGTGCCGTTAGTGCCGATCACAACTCCCGTTTGACGTAGTATGGTCAAACTCACTGCTGAAAAGCTCGGACACCGAAATCAATACTATTACAACCAGCCGTGGTCGGCTTTCTTTGATACATGTGTAGTCGCAATGCAAATACCCCGATCAATGCTGCCTTCGTTGCAATAGAACCCCTCCCAATGCCGAACCGTCGCTTTGCTCCAAAAGTCCACAAAAGTTCGTGATTAATACCGGTATTCTGGTGCAGGCACCTGCCTGACTTCTGAAGGGAAGACTTCTCTCCCGTACTGATCGACGTATCGCATCTGCGGCGGTGCATGACTGTAGGCTCGGGTCGCCGCCGCCGGTTGTTCGTATCCTGGCATCACACTCATTGCCCTGGCTGGGGCAGGAGGAAGCGCCGAAGATTCCTGACGTGCATATTGGACTGGGGCAACACTGGCTTGTCTCGGTGCATATGCAGTGGGAGTTGGCAAGGGTGCGGTTTCTTCAGGCCGCACGCTGTAGCTTCTCGGCGGCGCGTACACTGGTGAAGTTGGCTCTCGCGGTGGTGGAGGTGCCATGGCATCATATCTTGGCGTTGGTACTGGCTGGAAAGTGGGCGAAGTAGGGGCCTCGACGTAGCGAACTTGACTGCTTGGAGGCTCATAGTCACGCACTCGATAGCCGCTGGCATCCACATACTGAACAGGTCGTTCATCGGAAGTCGGTCGCCTGTGGTGAGACGGCGGCGCCATACGATCTGCTGCTTCGTACTGCGAAGCTGGAGCTGGTTGAGCATACGGCGCTCCCATACGACTAGCCGCTCGTTCGTAGCCAAGCTCCACCGGAGCCACAGATGCTCTTGGCGGTTGTTGCTGCGGAGTAGAGACTGGTTCTGCGGCATAGTAGCGATTACCATACTGGTCGACGACAATTCGCCTGGGTGGTGCTGCAGGCGGAGGCATCATCGCAGGGCTGGACACTCTGGCATATGGATCCTGGTACTCTTGCAGCCGCGGGGGTGACCTGGAGCGCTCGCTGCGTACATATCGCACCGGTTCTCGGGGAGTTGGATCCTGGTAGGGATCGACTTCAATCGCCTTTGCCAAGCGAGGGTCCCCATAGGTCATCGAGACGGTCCTTGATGGTGCCGGTGAATACGTGCGCTGCGCAGGCGATGCAGGCCGCTGAGCATAATGCAGACTGGCAACTCGCCTGAGGTCCTGCGTATCTCTGTGCACAGGGCGGTAAGCTGGAGATGCCACTCGAACAGCCGCCGGAGAAGCTGGTGCGGCATATTCATATCGTAGTCCAGAGCGTGGTGCCTCGGGCGCATATTGAACGGGTGGCGGAGCGTGCCTGGGCGATACAAGATCGATCTCGGTGGGTCGGTATTGGGTGGCTCGCTGCCCGTAAGGCTGGACTTCGGGCACGTTTGCGAAGGGAGGAGGCGAGATAGGCTCATCCTTGATGTATGGCTGCTGATGGGCAGGTGAGGGCGGTGAACGCGCTGCGGCCTGACGCTCTCGTCTCGACTTCTTGTTGTTGCGATTTGTTGCTTCTTGTTCTCGCTTTCGCTTCTTCTTTTGACGCTTCTTGCCACTTCCTCCAATGCCATTAGGCGGGGATCCAGTGCTTGCACGACTCTGGGCGTTGTGGTGATTCGCACGGCCCTTGTGCACCACTTCTGGACGTCCGTTGACCAACTCAATGTGCGAATTTTTGGCGACAGCGAGAGGTGACACACGGCTCGGTTGAGGTGCAGCTATGTGAGTCAAGTGATTGCGAATGACAGGCACTTGGGGTGATGGCTGGGCTTGTTGATGTCCAGGATCGTACGGGGTTGGCACGGCACTCTCTTGAGTGATCTCCCCTGGCTCATACTCCGAATCGTCATCGTCTGGAGGAGTGATTTGGCCTCCAACTGCGGCAGTAGCTCCATTGGGAACGCTGTCAAATGTTGTGACATCTGCGGGATCGTACTCGTCATCGTCATCGTCCACTTCGACTATGCCATCAAATTGCAGGCTATTGACATGGATCGAATTGTCATTAGCAGTCTGCCCCGGCTGATTCGCGAAAGGCAGTTTGGAACGAGCTGCTGAAGGTCCATTCGGCGCTTCGAGGTCTGCGGCAAAGGCATCTGCTGCGCGGTCAGAACCCTTACTAGCGCTTTGAGGAGAGCTCCAATCACTCTCAACTTGACTAGAGTAGTAGTCGTTCGTGTCGAACGAGCTGTTGCTCTTGGGAGTCGCAGCTTTTGCGGATTCTAAGCCCGACACGTGCGGTTCCCGAGCGGACGCACTGGCAAGAATTGCCTCCACATCGAGGGCCATAGGAGCATCTCCTCCTGGATCTCTGTCGCGGTGTAGGGGCCTTCGCTGTTCCACCTGTGTCTGTAGCTCTCGCTCTATGCGCTGCCGCTTGAGCTGCCCTTCCGCCCGTACAAGGCTGTCCGACTTTTCCAAAAAGATGGGATCTAGTGTACCCGACGAACTGGGCTTCAAAGTTGGAGGCACTGCGTTGTTCACGAAGGGTCTGTTGGAAGCCTGCAGTCCAGGCAGGCCAGGGAATGTAGGCGCGGAGGCTGATGAGGATTGCTGTGCATTATTAGTGGTCGCATTTGCATTGAATGCGACACCATTGTTGACGATGCCGTTGACGCCATCCTGCGCTGCAGCAGTGATGGCCGCTTGTCGCTGCGCCTTGAGCGACTCGATCGCGGCAGGTGGCAGCTTCAGATGCGGATGTGTGCCAGCGATAACAGCATCGCGTAGACGCAGCAGCTGATCATACAGCTCTTCTTCCTCTGCAGACGGCGACTGCGCGCCGTTGACCTGGTGCGCGTTGCTGACGTGCAGGGCCATGTGCGCGTCTGTAACGAATGTGATCCAAGAGGGCGGACTACGACGCGTACTCGAACATAGCGACTGTCACTCTGGATGCACAAGTCGAATGGGTTCGATCCTCAGCGACGCGAAGATGGCGGTAATCCGTGGAGCAATGGGGGGCGTGGAGGAAGAAGTCGAGGTGGAAGTTTGAGGTGCGACTGAAACTCCGAAGAAAGGAGTCGGCAGGAGCCGTCCCCAAGCGTGGGCAACGTGAACACTTCACTCGCGCTCATGACTCCTACTCGTCCAACATAAAAACGGCAAGCTTTCCTCTTAATCGTTTCCTTGCTCTTCTCTTCTTCTCTTTCTCTCCAACACTGCATTCTCTCACCATGGCCGGCACGAACGGCGTCACAGACGCCACCAACGGCACATCGCCAGACCAGCGTGTCGTCTTCTTCTTCGACATCGACAACTGTCTCTACCCGAAGTCCTATAAGATTCACGAGATCATGTCCGAGCTTATAGACGACTACTTCCAAACACACCTTTCCATTTCCCGAGAAGACGCCACTATGCTACACCAAAGATATTACAAGGACTACGGCTTGGCCATTGAGGGACTCGTTCGCCACCACAAAGTCGATCCGATGGAGTACAACGACAAAGTCGACGATGCACTGCCTTTGGAGGGCATAATCAAGCCAAACCCGAAATTACGGCAGCTGATTGAGGACATTGATACGACCAAGGTGAAGCCATGGTTGTTTACGAATGCATATGTCACGCATGGCAAGCGGGTTGTGAAGCTACTCGGCATCGAGGATCTGTTCGAGGGTATCACCTACTGTGATTATGCGGCGGAGAGGCTACTTTGCAAACCGGATCCGGATATGTTCGCTAAAGCCATGCGAGAGGCGGGTGTAACGGACATCAACAAGTGTTACTATGTTGGTGAGTTCGAACAATGCTCGTAAGTTTGGTCTAATCGAGTCTGACCGAGAACAGACGACTCGGCGTTGAACTGCCGTGGTGGCAAAGCATACGGCTGGAAGACTGCACATTTGGTTGAACCTGATGCGAAACCGCCACCAGAGCCGGCTTGTGATCACCAAATTCAGGATCTGGAAGAATTGCGAACCATATTCCCGGAAGTGTTCAAGTCTTCGTGACAGCACAGTGGGAATCGACACATAAGGGCGGCTTTGTCGAGCTTTGTTACTGATTCACAACGACGACCATATTCAACATGGTCTCGCTCACGGCCAGCATGCCGACGCCAATGGGTCATCGATCGCAACAGCCGGGCTACCAGGACGTCGTGGGAAAGAGTTATCCGCAGACGAAGGCCTCGCATGACGAATGTGCATCTGAAGGGAGCAATGAACAAGGTCTTTAGCGCGGCGTTGGCTGGATTGAGATTCCGTAGAGGATAGACTAGATGTTACAATCGAAAGAGCGGGGGTATGTTCTATGTGCAGAGTCCTCCGAGCCTTGTCCATCACCTCTCATGCTCGGCCTCATCCTGTGCGCTGGCCTTTTCCCGAGCAGCCTTCTCATCGTCTTCGTGCTTCTTTTTCTTCTTCAAATGCTCACGATATTCCTCCCAGAGCTCGTCCACCTTGTGGCCTTCACAGCAACTGCCGAACAGGTCCTTCTCATCATACTTGCCCTTCCTCAGACATGTATTGATCCTCTGGACGGTGCCAGGACCGAAGCGGTTCTCCAAATAGTCGAGGAAGTAGCCAGTGTGCTGGTACCCTCCATCCCAATCTCCCTCAGCATCCTGCTTCCAATGCTTAGCAGCCAGCCCTGCCCTCAACCGCACCCAATCCGCAATCCCCTCAATCAGACCTCCTGGACACGTTCCCTCGGCATTCCATTGGAAGCAGTGAACAAGTTCGTGACAAATGACGCCCAAGATCTCCTCGCGAGGCTTATTCTTAATGTATGCCAGACTGATGTGGATTTCCTTGTGATCGTCGTCGAGCTCCGTTCCAGTAGTGTAAGCAACGCCACCCATTTCTCGGACGATGAAAGTCACGGATCGAGTTCCGGGTCGATGAGAATCTCGAATGTATAGAAGGTTGAGGACATTTTGGACTTGAGTTTCAAGGTCTTCGTTTCCATGGATGTTGGAGAGGAAGTTCGAACTGCCTTCATGGCCGATGTTCTCCAGATGAAGACGAAGTTTGGGGTTCTCGAACTTGTGTCTGCGGATGGGGAGTGTTGCGGGCGATTGGCCGTGCTCTGGGTGGGGTATGGCGGGCATTGTGGAGGTTTATAGATGTGATTGAGAAGGAGAGAGCGTTGTTGTACAGTTTTCTTCAACTCAGCCCTTCGTCCCTTGCATGGTGAGACTGCGACTTCCCAGGCAGCAAGCGCACATGCAAGGTTGCCTGAGCCGGGCCTTCGACGCTTTGGCCTCCAACTGGGCTTGCCTCGTTGGTCGATCTCCCCCACACCGATCTCCAACGAGGCCAACGGTGAACGCGTTTCGCTCTTACCAAACCGAATATTTGATGGGAGTGACCGAATTATCAAAGCAGTCCGCTTATTTGCAGACAGTATTTCCTCGCCAAACGCGTCGCGAATCAACAGTGCGACCAGCGACCGGGATTGCATATGACAACAGACCCCGGTCTTCGTTTTGCGCGACTTCTGGATCGCCGTGGGAACCGTGTGGTCTGCTGCAGCCGCGGGCCGCCAAACCAAACTGACAACATCGCACATTCGACGCCCAACCCAGCCCGTCAACACCGCACCCACCACTACTAGATGCACTCCCGCGCCCACTCGACAACCGCACAATAACAATGGATCAACAGGCCGTCGCGCTGTTGGCGATCCTCAAGGTGAGTCGTCCGCGTCGCGACAACAGCCCGTCAGGCGCATCCTGACCCCGGACGACACCTGCTAATAACATCTCACGTTGCAGCGACCGGCCGCCTCGTCTGAACAGAAGGTCCAGCAATTCAACTCCCTCAAGTCCGACATCAAGCACTATCGCGTGCCAGAATCTGCCCAGGCCTCGACATTCGATTGCATTAAGCTCGCCATTACCCAACAAGCCTCATCTACTCTCGCCAGCACCGCGTTCTCTACCCTCGGCCACCTTCTTAAGCGGCTCAAGATCCAGGATCACGGCCATGCAATCACGCAATTCGCACCTCGACTTTTCGCTCCCCTCCAAGACCGACTTGGCGACCTCCGAGAACCAGTTCGCGCCTCGGCATCGCAAGCCCTGAGTGATCTATACCCTTTCTGCGCTGGAGATGTCGAGCAGATCATTCAGGAAGCCATTGGCGGGGCAAATGCGCGCGCCAAGGAGACGGGCATGCGATGGGTGGTGAGGATGCATAGGGACGAGGGCATGCCTTTCAAGGGCTACGTTCCGTCAATTGTCGCGCGGCTTGAAGATGCAGATGGCAATACGCGAGAAGCTGCTAAAGCTGTGCTTGTTGACTTGTTCTCCACCGCACCAGAGCGCGCCAAGTTGGACTTGAAGAGACAACTCAAGGCGCATTCGGTGAGACACTCAATCGTGACACAGATCCTTTCGCAGATCGGAGCAGAGGGACCGCCCACATCGCGACCACAGACCGCCGATAAGCCAGAACCATCCCCCGAATTGACGGCCTCCACACGATCCCTTCCGACCTTCGACCACGCCGCACATTTCGCCGAGACCATCAACAGCGAGGCCGCACAACCGCCGCCTCAAGAGACTGTCCAAATGGATCCGATCTATGTCCATTCACAGAGGGAACTGGAAGACACATTCAGGGATATGCTGCCTCATTTCGAAGGCAAGGAGACTGAGCAGAACTGGGTACCACGAGACAAGTCGATTCTAAAGCTGCGCCGCATACTCAAAGGCAATGCGCCGAACGAATTCCACGCTGCCTTCATGGCCG
The DNA here is from genome assembly GCA_002786025.1 of Zasmidium citrigriseum. NCBI lineage: Eukaryota > Fungi > Ascomycota > Dothideomycetes > Mycosphaerellales > Mycosphaerellaceae > Zasmidium > Zasmidium citrigriseum. Next base: position 83,391 of record NHNW01000036.1, on the reverse strand, counting down.
GCATCAAGAGCATGGTAGATGGGATTATACGAGTGTCGAATTCACTTCGTACCACCATGGCCACGAACGGCTGCCAGCTTGTTCAAGAGCTCGCAAAGACACTCGGCCCAGCGCTCGATCCGCATGTCGAGATGTTTTTGCAATCATTCATCAAAATGAGTGCAGCAACAAAACACATTGCGGCGGAAAACGGCAGGACTACCTCAGACGCAATCTTCCAGAATTGCTCATATCACGTCCGCATGGTTCAACACATCTGGTTCGCCGTGCAGGAGAAGAATGTGCAGCTTCGAGGATGCACGCCAGGCTGGCTCACCACCATCTTGAAGCGACAGGCTAGCTACAAGAACAATTTTGAGAGCTCCGGGGGTCTTGAGCTTGCTGAGAAGTGCATCAAGAAGGGTCTTGACGACGCCAACCCAAAGGTCAAAGAAGGCTACCGAGCGACGTACTGGACATTTGCAAAGAGCTGGTCAGGCAGAGCTGAGGCCATCATCTCAAAGTTGGACCCCAAGTCGAGAACGGCGCTAGAGCGAGATTCCCACAACCCGAATGCTGCATTCCATCAATCACAAACGACAAGTTCGGCAACGTCCCGGCCTGGAGCAACGAGCCGCGCTGGCAGTAGCTTGAGGGAGGTGATGGCAGAGCAGAGGAAGGCCAAGGCTGCTGGTAAGCTTCCATCTCGACCAAACTCTGCCATGGCCGACCTCTCGCCTGCGAAAGCACGACAACCCGCTGGAGCGGCAAGCTCAACCAGCCGGCCATCCAATCTATCAAAGGTGACCAACCGCAACGTGTCGACGGCATCGAATGCATCGGCCGCTCAGGAGCCACCTGGATCGTCCACTGGAACGAAGAAGGGTAGTTCTCTGATGTCTGGACCAGTGAGGCGACCGCGGAGACCAGAGATTGCACGTCCTCAAACAGCAGATCCTTACGCATCGAGACGCATGCTACGGCCAGAGACGCCCGCCAATGGCACTCCAGCTGGAAGCCCGGACAAGGGCACAGGCGCGTCTAAAGCCTCGCAAGGCTCTCTCGCTTCGTCGGTAGCTGCTAGGAGTAGGCCCAAGGCGGCAGAGAGCAACATTGGAAGTCCTGGTAGTCCTGGAAAGCGCAGCCCGGTCTTCATCCGGGGCCGGCAGCAGCAAGGTCTGGACTCACGACCAACCAGCAAAGGCAGCACTACGAATGGCGATACCATGACGAGCATTCGAGAGGATGACTTGACTATGGTCATGCCAAAGGGAGGAATCACAACATCTCGAGGAGGAACATTCTCACCGGGTCACAAGCGGCCTGGTACCGGCCAAACTCATTCTGTGGACAGTGGAATACCTGACTTTATAGAGGACCCGGACGGCTTCACCATGGTGATGCCGAATTTGACTAGCAGTCAGCCACGAGCTCGGTCGCCTCTCGCATATCGTAGCCCTATGAAGGCCATGTTCGAAGACGCTCGGCAGAAGGGCAAGCTTTCACCGGAAGCAGAGAGACAGTTGAGCAGGACGCACGAGCGGCAGGAGTCCGTCGAAGAAAGCAAGAAGGCGCCACAACCAGACGAGGTGCAAATCTACGAAGACCCATTTACAGACAACACGACGCAGCCTGGGACAGCGGAAGAGCGTCAGGTACTTGGAGAACTGCCTGTGAACGAGAATGTCCGACTGAACAGTCCTACCCAGAGTGCTGGTTCCAGCACCAGCCCGGCCGGCAGTCCGCCTCAGGTCTCAGAGTCGCGGCTACCCATGTCGCCGCACCACAGTGCAGACGTGCTGCGAAACAAGAAGCTACTCACATCGGGTATCGAGCGAATTCGAACGAAAGCACTCGACGCACATGGCTTCCGCCGCGTACAAGACCTCGTCAAATCCAAGACTGACATCTGGGATGGAGGCAAGAAGTACGATGAGCTGATGGGTGCGACTCTCGACTACCTGCAGACGTTCGATCAGGATGCAAAGCTAGGACAACTACCAGCACAGAAGGCTGCTGGTCTCAAAGCGCAAGCATTGGGACTTGTTCGCGCCATGCTCACCATCTACCGCAAAGAAGCGGCCGCTTGGCATGCAAAGGCGCTGGTGACAGTCCTCATGTGCCGGAAGGGCATCGATTCGAGCAGCCATATTCTCGCCGACATGCACCGCAGCGCCGATGAGATCATTCAAGACTCAGCCCCAGAGGGCTGCACCGACGCTATCCTCGACTTCCTCCCAGCATCAGGAGAGGACAGCTCAACAGCTCGCTCGATTGTCATGGCACTCATGATCCTCCGTCAGCTCATCACCAAGGCTAAAGAGAAGGGTATCGATCTTGGCGAGGAGCGTCGAAAGCGACTGGCACAGACGACCGCAGGCTATGTCAGCGATGCTGATTCGGAAGTACGCAAAGTGGACGTTGATCTAGCGAGCGAGTTGTATGAGGCGTGGGGAGAGACGAAAGCCGACTTCTGGCAGGAGTTCAAGGGAGTCGACGAGGGTCGCCTGGGCCTATTGACTTACTACATTGCCAAGAAGGGCAGCGCGGTGTAAAGATACCATGTTTTAATGCTGACGTTCATGATTGATGCCAATCATGAAATTTCGACCTTCTGATCGATTTATCCCTCCCAATTCCTCCTTACCAATCGTCTCCTCGCCTTCCTGTCCACGTGGGTGGTGTAGAAGAACAGTACTCACGCATCCCTTTTACTTATCATCAAGCCATGGCAATGGTGACGTGCGTGAAGAAATGCACAAATTCTCCGTAGGTCAGTGTCGTCGAATCGATCTAGCCCAACCTCGCGAAGATGTACTGTTGTACCACCCCATTAGGACAGTCCAGCTTCCGAAAGGCACACTCTCCGCGCGCTGATTCGCTAGCGTGCAGAAGAGAGAGTTTGGGACTATGCGATGCGGGCAGGCCGTGGTGTGCATGAACGCATTCGCACTATTGAAGACGTGGTCGTTGTGCCGATGATAGTCATCAAGAAGGAGAAGATGGTTGATGGTGTTGCTGTTCATTCACTTACGTGGACTCGGATTCCGCGAATTATGTAAGGTCTGCCCCTTTTTTATCTGCGGAGGCGTGGATTTCAAGGGTCCTGGTCGTGCGTGGTGCGGCAGACAGGTGGAGCTCCTCATGGCTGATCCTTCCTTGGCGGGAATGGGCGACATGGCGATGGACATTGAGTGAATTCGCATCGGTGGTGATGGTGAAGATATGAAGGGCCATTGAGGGGATAGAATTCGTCTCGACAGGCGCTCGGTGGACGATCTCAGACGAATGCTATCGGGGCCGACCAGTTTCAAGATGTAGGTGTGTTTCTCGTTGGTACCTTTTCGCAGGTAGCTTTGGCAACTGGAGGGTGGTACGTTATCAGGGCTGAAGGGAGCAGCCATTGTGCTGGAGATTAGTGGCGCTCGGCCTGCCACGCGGTTGTGTGGTGACAGAGTCGCACTGCTTTGCCGCGGGTGCTGCTTGGCTGAGCTGCGGTGGTGGTGCTGTCGGAGGCAGAGGGAGTTGGAGTGTTTCAGCGGCGGCGTTAGTTGCAAGTCGCCGCTTCACCACCTGCTCGGCTATGCCTCATCGTTTGCAGCACTGGTTGCTGGTGACTCTTGTATCTGCTTATCTCCATCATCGCAACGATTTCTCCCTGTTGTTGTTGAAGTGAAGAGACTGGCAGACGTCGGGCCTGGACTGGGATTCTCTCTGGAACGTACAGTAGCGCGAAGGCTGAAGGAAGGCACGATCCGCGTACCCTCGCAGCCGACCCAAACCCATTGCTGCTCCACCCAGCACCACCGACGACCACCACCGCCGTGTCCATCGCCTCCTGCTCGCCGTCTCCCGCCCCCGACACATTCGCTACTCCCCTCCACCGCCCAATGCGATCCCCCGCCCCGCCGTGCACGCGACGCTGACCGTGTGCCCGCAGCCAGAGACCGAGAGGAGTCTGTCCGAGGGCGGGCTCGCCAGAAGGAGCGTCAGATTACTGCGCATTCTATATTCGCCCGCCAACCATCCCATCCCTTCGATCGTTGCGCTGCAGGTACGACGTGCCGCCCTGTCTGGCCGTGTGAGCTCAGCACACCCTCCCGCCGCATGACCGCCGTCGCCGCGCCCCATCCCGCTGTCCTGGCCTGAGTATCACATATCCAAAATGGCCGCCCTCGACAGCCCCAACACCACCTATCCCGAGTCCCCCATGGACCAGGAAGACGTCGTCTATCCCTGCAAGGGCTGCGGAGAGATCTTGGAGGAGGGTAAGGCCTTTGAACTAGGTAGGTTTGCTGCTTTGCGATCACGATAGGGGAGCGGGACTGACCTACTATCTAGCTGGCAACCGATGGCATATCGACTGCTTCCGATGCAATACCTGCGGCACCCTCCTCGACTCCGATGCGAACCTACTCCTATTGGGCGACGGATCGCTTATATGTAACAACTGCACGTACAGCTGCAGCGCGTGCGGGAACAAGATTGAAGATCTCGCCATCCTTACCGGCGACCAGGCTTTTTGCTCGGGCTGTTTCCGTTGTCGCAACTGCAAGAGGAAGATTGAGAACTTGCGATACGCCCGAACATCGCAGGGGATCTTTTGTATGAGTTGTCACGAGAGTCTTATGGCTAGGAGACGTAAGAAAGCTCGAACACCTAAACCAACGCCGGGGAGTACGCCCGGCGCAGAGAAAGCTCTGCCGTCTCTGCCACCTGGTGCTGCGCCATCTAGTGCTTTTACTCCCGAGGATGAGACGCCGCCAGAGACGACCTATGCCGCGGTGCAGACTGCACCCGGAGCACGCAGATCGCCAAGGGACAGACAGCTGGATTCGCGCAACGGCGGCACGTCCAACAAGTACGCTCGCGACGTGTCGCCGTTGTCCGACGACCCGCGCAGAGGTGGGTTCACAAGTACCAAGTGGCTGAAACGCTTGACCATAACTAATCCTGCTATAGATGGCCCCACGCTCCCCGCCAGCACGTACAACAATGGCCGACCTTCGAACGTATCTAGCAGCAACGACGATGATGACGGGTCAGAGCGCGGATTCCTCCCAATGGCCTTCGACCCAACTCCCGTTAATGCCCCACCTCCATCGAGTCAGCCACCTGCGATACCGCGAAAGCAAGTAGGGCGTAGCAATGAACTTTCGCCGGAGCCGCGCAAGGAGAACAATCAACCGAGGGATTATTTTGGTGTACAAAATGGGAGATTGTCTGCAAAACCACCGCCGAGAGACGAGGGGCGACCAGGGACTGCATCGTCAAGATCGGTATCCACGGAGCGTGAGCAGGCGCCCAGCCAGACAAAGCCGAGCCCGCATATACTGTACCAAGAAAAGGGCCGAAACAACAGCAAGAGAAACACTTCGGGTCCAACCACGCCCGCAAACGGTTCCACGACAGCTTCACCGGTGACCGCCAACGCACAGGATAGAGGAGCGGCGAAGCTGAAGGCACCACCGCTCGCCACGGACTCTCACACCCTCAATCAGCAGGACGGGTTCAAGCTGCAGGATGTGCCAAGATCTGCAAAGGAACGATCACGAGCCGGTTCGAGAGCGGGACAGAATTCGCCAATGGTCGTCTCGCCAATTGATGGGAACAATAGCAGAGGAGACAGCTCCGGCCAACCCATATCACCGGTATCCGTTGACTCGCAGAATTCCGGGGTCAACCCATTTGATGATCCCAAGCGGAAGAAGGGCGCGAACGTAAATGATACGCCGGTCCCTCCTAACAAACATGCAGATCGAGGTCTGCCACTGCGAGGGGACTCACTTGGAGCGAAGTCGAAACGTCCGGAGCCGGACCCTGCAACACCGACTGCAGCAACAAATGCGAACAGGAGTCAGTCGCAGCAGCCCACCCATGAGCGCAATCAGTCTTCGTCTTCCGTTCCTTCGAACTTCACGGATGCGCAAAGTACCCTTTCACGCGACAACAGCCGCTCGAAGCCAGAACCGACTGTCGTGCGGAATAGCTTTGAGGCAGGCCCACCACCACGTGCGGCATCCCGACCCAGCGCACCCAGCAAATCTGTAGCCAATGATGATTTCATCGCACCCAGACATGCGCCTCCGCCGCCTCCGGGACACAAACATAACGAATCTATCAGCACAATGCAAAGCAGTGAAGACCGGCCGTCGATCGATGGACAATTGTCGCCTGGACTACGAAGTGCTGGTTTACCAAAGTACAGTCTCGATGGCGGCTTCTCAATGGATGATGAGATGGGCCGCATCTTACGCGGGGAGCCTGGCCAGGCCGGACAGACCAGAGAAGGAGGTGCAGCTTCGCCTTCAGTTCTGCGCCGGGTGTCAAATGCTGTGAAACACGGCAGGAGCTTCAGCGACCGAGCTGCACCGGGTGGCAAGTCGCCGAGGAACGGATCTGTCGAGATATCCTCGCCTTCACAGACGCCTAATATCACTTCACCGACCAGTGCTGACGGGCTTGAGTCGCTGCGCGCTTCACTGAGGCGGGCGCAGACACACATCGCTGAGCTGGAGGCTGAGAAGCTGATCCTGCAAGAGAAGCTCGATGGCTCTTCCGAAATGAAGGCGGTGAATACTGAGCTGCGCGAGAAGCGTTCTACAATGGCGTTCCTGGACACGCAGCGAGAAATGATAGTGCGCGAGCTGGAAGTCATGACCGAGCATCTGGGCAAAGCGAAGGATAGCAATCAGCCGCTGGATCTCGCATCGCTCAAGACTACCATCCTCAAAGATTTCGCTGAATCACTTCAGAAGCTCAAGGATCAGATGGGCGCGCAAATCGAAGAGCTGATGCATAAGCGCAATGAACTGACGGATGAGATTGGCAATCTCATTCAGATGAAAGACAAAGGCTTCCAGGAGTATGAGTCTTTGTCGACAAAGAACACCCAGCTTCTCCAGCACAACAACGAACTTATACGAAGCATCCAGGGCATGTACCAGGACAATCGCCAACCAACAAATGGAGCAAACGGTCTCGGTATCTACCATCCAGGTGCCAAAGTTGATACTGGCGCTGCTGAAGTGCGAAACTTGAACATTGTCAACACAGATCCGTCGATGCCAAATCTTTTGCAGGATCCAGACGCTGAGCCGGCGACCGTTCTGACTGCACCGCAAGTCGTGAATATTCGCAAGGGCGGAAAGCCGAACAAATTCAACTGGCGCAATCGTGGTGAGAAGATCACGGGCAAGGTTACCAAGGGCATCAAGGGCGCATTCGCCGGAAGTGAACAAGGTCCGCAAGGAAAGTACTCTATCGGTCATCCGTACAACCAGTCACAGGCGACCGCTGGCAGTGAACAGAGCAGTATCACGAGCAAGGGTATGGATGACGGCAAGAGTACGGGGTATGGCTTCTTCGGTCAGAAGAATGGTGGCAAGCAAGGTACGGGTCTTGGCCATCTCAAGGACAACAGCAGTACGAATTTGGTGTCGTCAGATGGTTCCGGTAAGTCGAAAGCAGGAACTCATTGTCAGAGTCACATGCTAACGAATATAGTGTTGTTCGGTTCGGAGCTCGGTGCTCGTTGCGAATTTGAGAACCGACTGATACCCAGCATCGTCGCTAGATGCATTCAGGAGGTCGAGGCCCGCGGCATGGACGCTGAAGGCATCTACCGAAAGTCCGGCGGTGCCGGCCAAGTCAAGTCTGTCCAACAAGGCTTTGAAAAGGATAACAACTACGACATCTCGGACCAGGATCTAGACATTCACGCCGTTACCAGCGCGCTGAAGCAATACTTCCGCAAACTGCCCACACCCCTTATCGTCTACGACGCCTACGAATCGCTGCTCGAAGCCGGCCAGACGCAGGACAAAGAGAAGCAAGGACAGGCCTTACGTCAAGCCGTCAGCGAGCTCCCCGAAGCGCACCGCGACTGCCTCGAGTTCCTGATCAAGCACCTGGCGCGTGTCATGGGGTATGAGTCTAAGAATCTCATGACGCCATTGAACCTCGCCGTGGTCTTTGCGCCGACTATCATGCGGCCGCTGTCGATCGAGCGGGAGATGAGCGATATGCAGGTGCAGCGAGGGGCTGTGCAGGCACTGCTGGAGCAGCACAAGGCTGTCTTCGGGGGAGATGACTAGAAGATCATGACGGAGATGCCTTCTTTGGGGTTTCATTCTACCAAGCAACACCTACTTTGCTGTCAGGGAATCGGCGAGGCGTTCTGGGCACACTGATGATCTTTCGACTAGGCTCCCTTCCGGGGGAGCTCTGAGCTTTTAGAGATCGCGCTTCTTGGGTACTGCTGCGATTGCGTTTTGGAGAGGAGGATATACCACTTCGAGAGAGGGAGGGAGGGTTGGAGCTTCTTCTTTCACTTCTGTTTCCGAGACTGATGAGGTCTTGGTTTTTTGATGCGATGAGAGCGATTTAGCGTGTGTGAGTGGCTTTCTTCTTCATGAGTCGATGAGGCTTATGCTCTTTTTGTTGGAAAGGAGAGGGGTGTTGTTTTCCTGTTACGAATATGAGAATGGTACATGGATTGATCACTGCATTTCTGATATTTGGTTGTCATATGTGCTGCGCCTCTCCCTCGCATGTCCGTCTTGCTCCGATTTTGGAAGGTGGTATCTTCAGCTGAAGTGGGCCGGGCTGATCAAGGTTGCCTATTTTCATTCACCTCGCTTCATTTCACAAGCCGCTTGGCGAAAGTACCTTGATGACCACTTGGTCTCAACGCATTTCTACCCCAAACATGCCGACGACATTCAAAGGCAATTGCCATTGTGGCAGCTATCGCTTTGAGATCCACGACGTTGATTTGAAGGACTTGGTGAGGTGTGAGTGTGGGTTGTGTAGAAAGAAAGAAGCTTTGTGGGTACCTTTAGGAGAGACTATCAAGGTTGACGTAACAAGAGACGATGGAAAGATTGTCAAGTATCAGGCTGAGAGTGTCGTGCATGAGGTCAGTCAGTATAGCTATTTTGATGGATGCTGGAGCTGACTTGTGGAGTTTTGTTCGATGTGTGGAACAACTGTGAGGAGTGGGCACACAACCGGTGTTTTGGCTGGGAGAAGGGCTGTGAATCTGAGAGCGTTGAGAGGAGTGAATGTGTTTGACTATGAGTAAGTGAACTCTCCATCTACTCTACGCCACTTGATCAAAAGCTAATACTCATAGTCCTCGACCTCAAGAGACCTGCCCTCAAGATCTCCCAGCACCACCGTTAAGAGGCTCCTGCCACTGCGGCCGCGTCACAATCCAACTCCATAAGCCCCTTCAAGCCCTCGAAATCAAAGAAGACAACTGCAGTATCTGCTCCCGCGTCCGCCTCCCCTCCCCGTCACATACTCCTACTAACATCGTCCCAGAACGCCTGGATTGGTGTCTACCCATCCCAATCCCACGTCACCGTCACCGGAGCCGAGCACACGCAAGATTATCGTTTTGGGCGTGGGTTTAATGGTTTCCCGTTCTGTAAGACTTGTGGTGTGCATGTTTTTCAGAATTTGTATGGGCCGCCGAAGAGTGTGGTGGAGGGTTTGTCGGAGGCGGGAAAGGAGAGGGTTAGGGGGATGTTGGACATCAAGCCGGTCAATGTTAGGGTGCTGGAGGGGATTGATCTTGATGCGTTGGTAGTAAAGAGGGCGGATGAGGGCACGGGTGGGTATGAAAAGAGTGTGCTTGGGGTGGATGAAAGTATAGGAGCAGGATGAGATAACGATCGAGGATTGAAGCATTGAAAAGGCATCCCCAGAAGCGAACTTTGCGTACATATGTACAGTATCAAGTGAAGATAATCCCACCATCAACGACCTGCAACCCTCGTCAGCGATTGCTTTTCTCCCAAACCCCTTGAACAATAGACTTACTTGCGTCTGCCCAGTAACGTGGTCGCTATCGGGTCCGGCAAGGAAGCTCACCAACTTGGCCACATCCTCCGGCACACTCGTCCTCTTCTGTGCAATCAACTCATTACTGTACTTCTTGATCGTATCGCCCACTTTCGCTCCCGTCTGAGCGCCAAGCTTTTCATCAATGAGATCCCACATCGCTGTGCCCACGATTCCAGGAGCGTAGGCGTTACAGTTGATGTGGTATTGAGCCATCTCCATGGCATATGCTTGGGTTAGGCCGCGGACGGCCCATTTGGAGGAGGACTGGAAGATTGTTAGCTGTGAGATCCTTGGATTGTGCGATTTTTGGCTTGGGAGGGCTGGGAGGGTTGAGGGTGACGGACGTAGTGGGAAAGCATAGCGAAGGGTTTGAAGGCTACGATTGAGGCTGCTGAGATTAAACGGCCGGGATGTTCGGGAGTGCAGTTCCCTTGGGCAATGAGTTGTTTTGCGGCGGCTTGGAAGCAGTAGTGGACGCCGTAGACTACGCGAGGAGAACAATGTCAGCGATCGTTCGAGTCTGTCACGATGGACGTCGCGTCCGTTGAACTAACCATTGATACTAAACATTCTCTCCATATCTTCCTCTGTGAGCTCGAGCAAGGGCTTGACTTGTGCCTAAAAGTAAAGGGTAGAAGGTCAGTAGGAGTTTCAGACATCTTGCACGGTGGCTGCCGCCCTTGACTTAACGTACAATTCCCGCGTTGGCAATCCTGATATGTGTTAGCAGTGAAGCCAATCTCTTTGCCCGATGGTGAATAGCTACATTGTGTTCAAAGGTCCCAGCTCCTTGACCGCCGTTTGGATCATCTGCTCAACCTCCTTGAGCTTGGAGACATCTGCAATGGCAACGCAGGCCTTCCGTCCAAGAGCTCGGATGTCTGCTGCTGTCTTCTCGCAGAGCTCTCGGTTTGCTTCGATGTCATTCACGCAGACGTCGTGCCCATCCCTGGCAATTCGAAGGGCAATAGCACGGCCAATTCCTCGACTGGATCCCGTAACAATCGCGACGCGGCTCATACTTGATGATCGATCTCAGTGGCTCAGTGGAAATGGTAAAAGCGGAGATAGACCCGATAGACTGGATGATCTTGAGATACGAGATACGAAGTGATAGATCCGGTAGAATGATTCGCGGCTTTATATTTTGTCCTCTTTCCAAATCGAAGGGAATAAGCACATACGAGAGCGAGAAAGTGAAAACCGTGAACTTGCCTGCATCCCTGCGGAGGGTTTATATACCCATCGCCAGTTGAACTGCCGTCTCGGACATCGTCTCCCAATTTTCCACACTGCAGGTACTCCTCACGATCTCCTCACTTGTGCACGGAGAATCTGCCGCCATTAGGGTGCAACAGGGAGGCCTCGTGAGCATCTCCTCCGCTGCACCGAAGAGCTATGAGGAAGATTGTCCCGCGGTTTTGGAAGAAAGAGGAGAAGAGCTTGGGAGGAGAGCTGCGAGAGCTTGGGACCTGACGTTGGCGGTGCACATGACTCGAGCTAGCGTCCTGTGATTCGTCAGCTGCGAGTGAATGACTTTGACCCCAGCGCGGGGTTTTGAGTTTACCTCCCATCGCGTTTTCCAACAGACACGCGTTCTGTTGCGACAAGTAATTGCGATTGAACATTGGGAGCCATGTCGCGGCCGGCACAGCGCAATTTGACCCTCACGGAGGAGCTGGAGCGATTGGAACAGCAGATCACCCTCACGCTGCAAGAAATCGACAGCAATTTCAGCAAGGCGCATCGAATTGTCACGACCAGCATCCTGCCGATTGTTGAGGAATACGCGAAGCATAGCAACGAGGTCTGGGAGGGATCGAAGGTACGTGGCAACGTTCAATGCGCATGAAGAGGAACTTGCTCACATATCCCAGTTCTGGAAGCAGTTCTTCGAGGCATCGGCCAATGTCTCCCTATCCGGATACGAAGAGAATACCGACGAGACTGTAACAAACACCGAAGCGACCGAATCCTTCCAGACACCGAGTGGCCATGAGGAGGGCGAGAGTACAATCACGGGCGCTGAGCAGCAAGACGAAGATGAGGAGTTCAGTGTGGAGTCACCCACCCAAATGACAGGCGTTCAGACAACACCCAAGCTGCCCCCATCGACGGCAAAGAAGACGAACGGTGCTGGAAGAGGACAGACGAGTAGGCCCGGCTCTTCGTACAAATCTCCAACACCAAGAAAATACACAGGCAGGAATGCAGCGGCCATGGAGGACTCGTCCGAGCAGCCTAGCACGCCTCGGATGACTCCTGCTGCCAACCTACAGTCTTCTCCCTTCGAACCCGAATCCTCGTTCAAGCCTCCGATTTTCAACAGCCAACGCCGTCAGAACAACGATCCAATGATGCACCGGGCCATTTTGGACAAGAATTACCGCATCCAGGCCACACCCCATACCCAACGCCAACAACGTCAAGCAGCACAGCCAGCGAAGACAATCCCTGCCACAGCCACGAAGAAAGCGCCTTGGGACGACTCTCCTGGATCCTCACCTATCGCAGCACCAGAGCTCCGCAGTGAACTATTCTCGCCAGCCAAAGCTGGTCCAAGAACACCAGGAGTCTCCGTTCTCACCCCAGCGGGAAAGAAAAATGGTCTTGCAGTGCCAAAGACTTCTACTGGAATGGAACTCTTCTCGCCGCAAGACAAAGCTTATGCCTCGACTAAGGATAGAACACGAGCCAGCGCGTTCTTTGACGATAGCGATGAGGATGATGATCTTCCTGAGATGAGCCCGCCTAAGACGATGCAATTCCATCTGCCCCAGTCTAGACTGATGCAAACACCGGCGAGGGAGGCGAGCAAGAAGATTGTAGATGACTTGTTATTGACTGCTGGAGCCGACGCAACAGACGACATTGAAGGCGATGATAGCCTAGGCTTCGATGAGCCCAGTCCCAGCGTTGTGAGGCGGGCATATGATGTCGAGGATGACACGTTCTGATTGTCGACTTCATGGCTCTGTAATCATCGTACAGCAATACAGATACCTACCAAGATTCAATGCACAAATGCTAAATTACTCTCTAATCATCACCATTGCAATCTGCCACTCCAGCAATGACGAATCCCATGACGACGTCCTCTACAGCAAGAGACTGCTAAGCAACGTGCAATCTACCCTGAGATAACATCCCAGTATGACCGTTAGGTACTTCCACTAGATCCCGCTGTGTGGCACGCCTATGAACAGGCCTATGGCTACCGGCAAATTGCAATGCAGTTGGAGGAATACGACAGCCGTTGGTAGCAACGTCACGCCCGTTGGGGCTGTGGAGACGTTGTAGCGGCGAATTTCTAGAAGATTGGCGTGGCTATTCGAGTGCGTGGTATTTTCAATACCACCAATGGGCCTTTGAATATTGCATATTGAACACCGTAATAGTGCAAAAGGCCGTTTTGCGCACAAGTTTTGTGGGAATGGGTGAGACTTGATCAGAGAACATTTCACTTGTGCTCTTTACTCGAGCCAACTTCAACGAAGCCAACAAAATTCGAGCTGCTTGCTCATATGCCTTCTTCAAACTACTCGTAGAGAGCAGTAGTCTATCATGTAAAGTCTTCAAAGATCCAATCCCCAACACCATCGCTAAAGTTCCAAGTCAAAGCTCCTCGTTCGAGGCCATCACTTCACCTGAGAGAGTCTCTTCTGCCTCCTTTCCACATCCTTCAGCTCATCCAGGATCTCACTGTTGAACTGCTCATAGCCGTCCAAGTAGACATGATGGCCAGCTTTCCGAATGACCGTCACTTTGACATCTCCGTTCTCCAGCTGCTTCTCCCTTTCTGATGCTTGAGCGAGAGCCTTCTTCTTCTCTGCCTTGATGATCTCTTCAGAAGCAAGGCCTCCCGCGACGTCCATCCAGTCGTTCTCGCCGTACATCATCACAATCGGAATGCCGGTCTCTCTGATTTTACTTGTGGCGGTTTGTGGTTCGGCAGAGGCGTTGTCTGGTGATGGCTCCTTGTGAACTTCGAGATACTGCCGTCCAACCCCGTGAATTCTGCGGATCAGAGGCGATCGTGCAAATGCTCCAGGTGCTAGAATGTATGCGAGGGCGTACTCGCCAGAGCCACGCTGTCGGAAGAGAGAGTAGCTGTAGTCGTGGAGTGCCTGTGCTTCCTCTGGTGGGAGATGTGAGAAACGTCTGCTCGTCCAGCCAGATACGAGTCGGGGCCCAAGAGGTCCAGAAAGTCTTACCAACGAAAATGGCGAGATGTTGGCGTCCCAGAGTGTTGCGAACCATTTCGGCATCTGTCTTCGAGGTGGTGGCTTCTTGGTGGCAGTGGCATCATTTGCGTCCTGAGCGACCTCATTGACCATGGTGCTCTCTCCCGGCTCTGGCATATCCTCGTTCACCGCGTATGGATCTTCCGGAATGCCCACAGGAGAGGCCAGAATGAGCTTGTTGAGATGTCCTGGATACTTCAAGGCATAGCAGACTGCCATATAGCCACCCATACTGTGGCCCATAAGTGTCATCTTCTCGATACCCTTCTTCTTTCGCCACTCTTCCAAAGCATCCACGAACCAATTCTCTGCTTCTCGCACTTTGCCCTCTTTATCTTTCGCATGGATCTTGAAAGGCGGCCGACTACTTCGACCCATACCTGGCAAGTCCAGCGCGTACAACTTCCAGTGCGGTAGACGAGATAGAGCCTCGAAGTTCTTGTAGAAGAAAGCCAGTCCCGCGCCGTATCCATGCAACATGACCAGATTGTTATTGACATCTTCGCCCAATCTCTCTACACTGAACTCGTTCAAATATCTGTTCTTGCCTGCCAGCTGTACCATATTGCTTTGCCACTGTCGAGGGCCGTGAGGATCGTTGATGCTGCTCGTTCGCTGGACACACTCGACATCGGATCCGGTCTTGTCTACGCTGACGGATGATGCAGTCGTGCTAGCAGGCGCACTGCCGGTCTGAGTGGGTGGCTTCTGGAGGTAGGGAATGAAACTCATGACCTTGTGCTCGGTCACGGCGGGAGTGAGGCCTGCCCACCATTGCGAGAAGCCCTCCTTGTATCCCAGTGGAAAGTAGGCTGCTTTTGGCGGAGGCTCGCCACGCGCTTCTGCATCTTCTTTGGCTCGCTGGCGTGCCAGAACGGGTCTGTTGCCCATGGGCGCGCTGGGCGGATCGGAGGCCATGGTGGTGGTGGTGTAGCTTCGCGACGGTATTTGCTGTGGCGGCAGCGGAGTCGTATCCTTTGCGGTATTTGTGTATATGGCGGCGAGCAGGAGCGACGAGCGAAGGCTGGCAGGAAACGCGAGGAGACTTGCTCCCGCCGACTTAAGGAGGGTGGCCAGAATGGGCGAGGTGGTCTTTATGTCCGCGCTGCGGTCACAAGCGGCGGGCGAATGATGCCGGTCAACGGAGATTATCTTTCGCACGAGGCTGACATACAAGATCAGGCTGCCACATTCTGCGACGGAGCGATTGAAGCACAAGACGTTTTCACAAAGTGGACGAGCATTGGTTTTGTGTTGTTGAAGGCGGTCGATGACGATCCCTGCCGCGGCCGCAGCGTCCGACTTCTGCTTCTCGCCTCAACACCAGCCATCCCGCCACGTTGTGACCTGCCGAAGACCGTCCATCGCCCACGATCTCAACACATTCACCAACAAGTCCCATAACACCAAATCGGACTGTCACATGATTCTGGCCATGCGGTAGCAACCCGGCCGTCAATCAGCAGCGCTTCAAATTTGACGTCACGCGTGCTGGGATGTTTCTGCTGGCCCTGACATTGTGAACCTCACGCCGCTGCTGGGGTCTGCAGTCGAAGATATTCCTTTCCACGCCACCATGAGCGACCCCATCGACCGCATAGTCAAGGGCGCTCCTCCGCCTGACGTCTCGGCCGAGCAAGTGGCTGCCAATGCGAAGGTGAGAGCGCCATGAATCGCACCACATGCAAATCTCTGAGCTAACCGACCTGAGGTAGGCATCCTCATCTACTTCGCATTCAATCACAGCTCCTCTTCCACCTTCAACAACTGGACACAGCAATGATCCTCGAGATGCCTTGCCATCGAGTCCGCCTCAGATCTATCTCAATCTGCTCATTCTGGAATCCTCGCTTCGACTACAGTACATCAGCCTCCGCGCACGACTACGGATGCACCTGCTGTTGCTGGTAACTCTGACCGCATGGAACCTCTCATTCACCTACCTGCTGTTCTTCAGACCTCGAGAAGATGGCAGTGGCGTTGGTGGAAGCGTCTACTGGGTCCTGGAGTCCGCGGAGAAGCTCGGCTGGTGTTCTGGCATCGTGACGTTTGCCCTATTCCTGGGTACTGGCATGTACGAACGAGGTGTGCGGTGGCCGAGGAAGTTTGTGGGAACCACCAACCGTGGCCTTAGAGGCTTCAATCTAAAGGTCGTGGTGGTGAAAGGCTCATTCCTTTCCGAAGTCCTCGGATGGATTGCCATGCTGGACCCGTTTGGCTGGTTTCGAGAAGATCGGGTCAACTTTCAGATTGTGCCCAAGGACATTGAAGCCAACGCCTCGAAAGATCACTGGAACTCTCACGCAGCCAGACATGGACTCTTGGAGGAAGACCTTGCGCCTGGCGGAGACGTCCTACGAGTTTTACTCCTGCCCAAGCCATTTTCACCTGACTTTCGAGAAGGATGGGACACTTTCCGCATGGAGTACTGGGAGCGGGAGAATGCACGGCGATCTTCACTACGCGCTGTTGTGAGAGCTCGCCAGCGAGAAGTTGCCAAGCGTGAAGGTGGATGGCTATGGTGGACAGGCTGGCGTGGATGGCACAATGTTCGCCTAGGCCTTTTCACGGGACGAAAGACACGGCGTCAACTGGATCTGGAGAAACTTGCTCTCAAGGAAAAGGCGCCGATTGTGAAGGAACGTAGGCGCAAAGAGAGCATCCTTCGCGATGGTTCGCATTCTCGCAACTCATCACATTCGCGAGCACCGACTCCAGACCCCGATGCACGGTATGTATAGCACGGCATAACAGCATGAATTGCCAGACTTTCCCGGTGCCGAGCTCAAGCTGACTCGTCTCAGACATCCTAAGCGCGAACGCAGAGGAAGTAGTGCCCACTCGACCAGCAGCACTGGCTCCACAAGGAGAGCTCGTAAGCCACCCGTCAACGAGAAGAGCCGTCTCAGCGCAACGGAAACAGTGTTCCACGACCCTCAGGATTTGTCAGGATTGCAACCACTATCGAAGAGATCCAGCATGATCAGCACTTCGAGCACCGATGAGGGTTCTATCAAGAAGGAGGAAGGCGAGACTCCCATTAAACAGGAGCCCATTTTCGCAGATGAGATCAAAGCCGAGCCACAGGAGGCTTGACCCTGCAAGTTGTGCGACGTTGACGTCGTTGACAGATGGTTGTGATACAAGCACGAGAATCGGCAATGCGGCTCTGCCTTGAACGACAGATGCTGTGGCTTTCCGTTTTGAGTACCGCAAACTTTCAATGTTGCCTCGCATTGTCCGCTGAACTTTCGATCTAGTAGGGCGAGAGAAGTGGTCAGCAAAGAGATCTGATCGTGCGCTCGATAATTGGTCGTCTTCGCCACTGTTTGACCACACCCATACAGTGCCACTGCAGCAAACCATCGTGATCAATCAACCACACCCCCGAAATCCTCATTCATGCACTTGAAGGCTAATCGATATCACGTGGCGGGCCGGGGACATCCCACGCTCGAAAGTAAGCTGAAGCGGCGCTAAATTTAGTTTTCCTGGCTGACGCTCCCCCAGAACATTAAACAGGACCTCTTCCACACGTCCCAGTGCAGGCAAGATCCTCGGTCTCGCAGTTCCTTGTGCTGCGGTATCACCGGAGTCGACCACGGTGTGCGGGCCAAGACATGCCGTACCTGTTAGGGTAGTACAAACCGCTCGGGCGATCCAACAGGCACGTAGCCGCCATGGCCCATCGTGCGTGCCTCAAGACAACTCTTTGCCTGACCCGGGACCGATGGATGTCGCCCGGGACCACTTGGACCAATAATGTCTTGAAGAAGGACTTCCATGCCTTGCCGTCGCGTTGGCGCTAGGGGCAGCCTGCATGCTGCGTATACCACACCGTGCGAGCGATCCAAAGTCTGCCTGTGCCTTCGAGGTACTTGTACTGCTGCAGGGCCTACACCGAGGGCTTGTGTGAGTATTCATGTTTCCAGTTGGTGCCCATCTCGTCAACTGTGCAAGCATTCGGATCGACGACATAGGGCTCTTATTTCACAGGTTCCCTCTTCCTTGACTTTGGGACGAGCCAGGCACGAAATGTCTATCTTGAGTTTCCTGTTCCTGACGGTGGTGGTGGCTTCTCCCGTACCTGGCAGCACGCAAGATGGTGTTCAGTCGTTGCAAGAAAGACAAGATAATTCTTCGTCTCTGTTACCATATTCCCTCCCTCCAGATGGCCCAGACGTCCTGAGAGCCACAGACATCTCTACGAAACAACAAACTTTCACATATGGCCCTCCAGTCGGTGTCGGTCCTGCATCTCCAGCTGGAGTTCTCGGCACGACATATTCATCGGCGGATAGCGCAATCGACAATGCTGAACTTGCTGCTCAAGTAACTATTACAAAGCAGGACGATGCGAAGGCTCGTCTGGATAGTGCCAAGGTAATGAAGTTTAAGAACTGTCGTCTGGTATCTAAGGCGTAGGGCTAACTCGATCGCAGTACAACGGATTGAAAACGCTGGACGACTACACCAAACTTTATGACGGCGAATGGCAACCGAGCTCCCAACCGACTGGCCAATACGATGGAATCCTCACCAACTACACTCAAGATCTCTTGTTCTCCATGGAACGCCTATCCTTTAACCCCTATGCCGTGAGAAGGCTGAATCCTGCCAGCGAAAGCTTGCCCTTCACGGTAGATGATGCGATTGTCACCAACATCACGGGCGAGACGCTGGAAAGCCTCTTCAACTCTGGCAGCCTGTTCTACGTCGACCATACTGTCCAAGGAAGGCTGCCTCGAACACCTCCACCACAGTATGCCCCGGCTTGTGATGCGCTGTTCTACATTTGCCCTTCCAGTGGAGATTTCTTGCCTCTCGCGATCCGGACTGGCGTTGGCAACAACCTCCTTTATACCCCACAGGATAGTCCCGATGACTGGTTGCTGGCCAAGATCATGTTTAACGTCAATGACTTCTTCATGGGTCAGTTCGATCACTTCGCACGGAACCATTTCGTCACCGAGATTGTATACGAAGCCGCTGTGAGAACACTCTCCGACCAGCATCCCGTCCTGGCCATCATCAAACGATGTGAGTAACTCATTAGTTCCCCGTCGACACCACTGATATCCAGGCAGTATCCTACGGCGCATTCGGAATGCGACCCCTCGCACTCCTGATCCTCGTCCGTCCCGGCGGCGTCCTCGATACATACTTTGGCCTCAGCGGGTCAGCAGCATCTCAATATGCAAACGAGACGTACTTCAACGGCTCGGCAGGTGCTCTTCGATCGAACTACTTCCTGACCAATCTTCAAAACCGAGGCCTCATTGACTCTCCGGTCGGTCCCCCATTGAAGAGCTTCCCATTTTACGAGGACGGCATGCCGCTTTTCAATGCGATTCGAGAGTTCACGGGATCCTTCATCTCATCTTACTACACCTCAGACGCGGCCATCGGAAGCGACCAAGAACTTCAAGCCTGGATCAAAGAGGCCAATGGGCCTGCTAATGTCATCGACTTTCCAGTTATCGAGACTCGTTCAGACCTAGCAGACCTCCTGGCCGAAATGGCCCGCCTGGTATCTTTCTCACACCACGCGGTAAACCTCAACCAGCTCATCACCGTCGCCTCGACCCTCCCCTTCCACCCCACGGCTCTGTATAAGCCCATCCCGGACACCAAAGGCGTGACAGACGTAGCTTCCTATCTCCCGCCGCTTGAAAAGGCCCTCGGATACATCGGCGTGGCAGGAAACTTCGCTCGACCGTTGTTGGCGAACAGCAACCGATCGATGATCCACATGTTCGATGACCCTATCATGCTGAGTCGCATGAATGCCGCTACGCAGTCCGCTAATGAGAAATTCAAGGCGGCTATGATGGCGCGGAGTGAGGTTGTGAGGAACAGAGGCTTTGATGCGGATGGTTTGAGTCAAGGGATGCCTTTCGTATGGCAGGCTTTGGACCCAGGGGTTGCGGCTTGGAGTTTGTCGATCTAGGTAGTGTCATATCACCTAATGAGAGCATGTCTACAAGACATCGTTTCACGAGTCGTCTGCTCCCCCTCTCACGTGATTGCGTCCAATGTAGTTAGCTCCAAAAAGCAAAAGTGAATGGAAACAGGGATTGGACGGTCTTGGCGCGTCGATGAGCTGTGGCGCGTGGTCTGGTGCCACAACGACCATCCCTCACTTCTCGCTCTCTTCAACATCACTTCATCAATTTTTAAATCTTGGGTCTTGAACATGTCATAGTCTCCATACCTCTGGGCCTTTGGAGGCCTCACTAAATTACCATGTTATCTCGAAGGCTCCTTCTCTCCCGCTCCAACGGCCTCGCCCAACTCCCCCTCCGACCATGTATGCCAACCTCACAAGTCCTCACCTCAAAACGTTGGATGGTCGGCGACACAGGCGACAACAAATCCGGCCACATAACAACAACACCCACTGAAGGCATCCTCTTCTTCAACAACATCCTGCCCACACGTCTCGACTTCCTCGCCCGGATCTTCACCCGCATCGGCAAGAAACCCGCCAAACTCGTCGACGTAACCCAAAAGGACAGTCTCGGCGTCGTGAACCCGGCGAGGATTTTCGAGAAAGCTACCCAGGGCAACGCAAGTGTGGTCGAAGTTCTACCGAGATTCGGAGAGGGAGGGGCGTTTCTCAAGTTCAATCATGATGGCCAGCATGATTCCAAGGCCATCTCGCAGGCCGTGGCGAAGTATCTCAAAGAGAACAAGGCGAGGCCCTGGTGGTGGCCCTTCACGAGCGTCAAAGCCGATCTCGTCCTCGGAAAACCCTGGGTAGAAGACCTCTCCCGCCGGCCCTGCGATCGATTGAAAGTCGAGTTCTTACCCACAGAGCCCGGCGCCGAAGTCGCGGAACTGACTCAGGAGCAACTGTATAGTTTCTTCCGGCCGTTTGGGAAGTTATCAGATATTCAGGCTCAGCCGTCGGATTCCAAAGTCGTGCCCCGGTATGCGTTTTTGGACTTCTCGCATTATCGGAAAGCGATCATGGCGAAGAATTGTATGCATGGGTATACTGTTTCGGATGCAGAGGGAGGTGGGAAGATGGGGACGGTGCTGAGGTTGACGTATGAGAAGAAACAGAGGGCGGGTTGGATCAAAGATTGGATTTTTGGACATCCGAGGATTGTGATTCCTTTGCTGGCGGCTCTGGTAGCGAGTATCACGGTGGCGATCTTTGATCCTATCCGGACACTTTCGATCAAAGCGCATATTACCAGGATGTTCCACCTGGAGGATAACTTTGTGTTTGCGTGGTTTCGACAGCAAGGGGAGGATTTGATCAATCGGGTGAAGTCTTTTGGACGGGGCTCGGATTCGAATGATGGGGGAATGCAGGTTGTTTGGGAGGATCGACAGAGGGAGATCGAGCAGATTCAGTCTTGGTTGATGGAGTCTGCTGATACTTTTATTGTTGTGCAGGGGCCGAGGGGGAGTGGGAAGAGGGAGTTGGTTGTTGAGCATGCTTTGGAGCATAAGAGGGAGGCTCACAGAGTACTTGTCGTTGACTGCAAGCCGATGCAAGAAGCTCGAGGAGATGGAGCGACGATTGCGTCTGCTGCTGCCCAGGTTGGCTACTGGCCAGTCTTCTCTTGGATGAATAACATCAGTGGATTGATGGACCTGGCCGCTCAGGGTATGACAGGATCTAAGGCTGGCTTTTCTGAGACTGTTGAGAATCAGCTGGTGAAGATTTGGTCCAAGACATCGACGGCCCTCAAGTCCATCGCTCTCGAAGGCCGCAAGAAAGACGAGAAAGACTCGAAGCTTTCTGACGACGAATATTTGGAAGCCCATCCTGAACGCCGCCCAGTCGTCGTAATCGACAACTTTCTCCACAAGAGCGGCGAAGCAGGAGCAGCGCTCGTCTACGACAAACTGGCAGAATGGGCTGCCCAACTGACAACATCAAACATCGCCCACGTCATCTTCCTAACAACAGACGTCTCCTTCACCAAAGCCCTCAGCAAAGCCCTCCCAGACCGAGTCTTCCGCCAAATCTCCCTAGGCGACTGCTCCCCCGACGTGGCCAAACGCTACGTAATCAACCACCTCGACTTCGACGCCGAGCCCGCCAAAGTGACAGGCGAAAGCAAAGACGGTGAAGAAACAAAGCAACTAACCCCCTCCCAAAAACGCGAAGACCTCCGCGAACTCGACCAAGTGATAGGCTACCTCGGCGGCCGGCTCACCGACCTCGAATTCTTCGCCCGCAGGATCAAAGCCGGCGAGACACCGACCAAAGCCGTGCAGGAAATCATCGATCAATCCTCTTCCGAGATCTTGAAAATGTACCTCCTCCTCAACAGCGACAACCGCGAGTGGACAGCCGCCCAGGCGTGGACTTTAGTCCGCAACCTCGCAGAAAAAGAATCTCTTCGCTACAACGAAGTCCTCCTCGAAAGCTCCTTCTCCTCCAACGGCGACAAAGCCATCCAAGCCCTCGAACAAGCCGAGCTCATCACAGTGCAATCGTCCAACGGAAGGCCCGTGAGCATCAAACCCGGCAAACCGGTCTACCAGCCCGCGTTCCAGCAACTCGTGGGGGATAATGTCCTACGGGCGAAGATGGAGTTGGCGCTGCTCAGCGAGGCGATTGGCGGTGAGAATAAGAGTATTGATAAGTGGGAGCAGGAGTTGAAGTTGATTGGGGAGTTGCCGAAGCAGCCGTGGCAGTTGCATGGACGGATGAGGTGGTTGTTGGGGAAGATTGAGAGTAGTCAGCGCAGGGTGGAGGAGTTGGAGATGCAGAGTGGTGGGTTGAAGAAGGTTTTGCAGACGGAGTATTGATGAAGACGGGAGAGGTTGGATATGGAATTTATTAAGATGTATGATGGGAACCATCGAGGCTACGAATATCGGCAGAATTTGGATGGAACTGTACATATGAACGGCGCTACTCAATCTATTTACCCAAGAGGGATGAAAACAAGCGAACGTCAACCATCGTTTCACCTCTCTTCTCCCTCGATCAGCCAGCCCAAATAGATCTTATGTAGGCTTGTCCATTGCCTTTGCGTGATGTTGGCTTGTCGAGATCACGTCGGTGTTGTTGAAAACTGCCGCGTCGCAGCACAACCACCGAGGCAGCATCTGTCGATCTCAAAGGAGGCATATGAAGAGATCTCCTTCAACCGAGTCTGGCGTGAAGATGAGAACCAAGAGCTCGTGTGCTCGATCCCAAGTGTGCGTTCTGGGGATAGCTGCGTCTAAAATTGACCATTCCAAGGCTTCTCTTCTCTTCCTCAGCCAGTGCCAGGCCGGTCTCCTTGGGGATCGCTCAGTGCCTCTTCGTTGAGCTAATTTGTCGAGATCAGCTTGTCCGTGGCCTCCGGACAGCGAAGAACAACCTGCTCATGTCGTTGGCAAGAAACGAGATGAGGTTTGTCCAGCTCAAAGAAGTGGTGAGCATCTATCTCCATAGACGAGGGCGTGACTTGAAGATGAAAACGATGGATCGTCTGCTCAGTATCAAGCACGAACACGGAGATGGCTTGAACGGTGTTGAGAGAAGACGAAGGGCAAGGACCGTGGGCAGCAGTGTCTACGTCAAGATCGATGTGCTTGACTCCACGATGGCGATGTAATGTTGAATGATCCCCGCGGCTCCATGGCAATCTCGAGTAGCGAAGATGAGGTTGTTTGCTTAGTGAACACAAGGTTGTTGGTAACTCAAACAAGTGGACTTGAGGCAAGTGATTCTTTTTGAACTCTTTCATTCCTGAAACCTTCTTCGAGGAAGGTATGCTAAATTACAAACAGGATGCTTTTCTGTCATCCCAGTCATCGCTCATAACCCATCTAGTTTTCCCTGAACGCCGTACTGCCATGCATGTAAGGACTCAAGAGAAGAAGTGCAGGAAGGAGGCATTTAGTCGACCTCCTCGACGGTTGGGCCGTCATCGCCACCAGCGCCGCCAGCTGGGCCGCCAGCGCCTGGGAAGCCACCTGCACCGCCTGGCATACCACCTGGCATGCCGCCGGCACCGCCCTCAGCACCGTACAGCTTCATCATGATTGGGTTGGCAACACCCTCGAGCTCCTTCTGAGCACTCTCGTACTCGTCCTTGGTGCCCTGCTGGTTATCGTCGAGCCAGGCAACGGTCTTGTCGATCTCGGCCTTCAGCTTCTCCTTGTCGGCAGCCTCAAGCTTCTCCTCGGTCTTGGGGTCGGAGATGGTGTTCTTGAGGGAGTATGCGTACGACTCGAGGCCGTTCTTGGCCTGGATGCGGGCAGCCTCGGCCTCATCCTCCTCCTTGTACTTCTCGGCCTCAGCAAGCATACGCTCGATCTCCTCCTTGGACAGACGACCCTTGTCGTTGGTGATGACGATCTTGTTGGTCTTGCCGGTACCCTTCTCGAGGGCGGAGACGTTCATGATGCCGTTGGCATCGAGATCGAAGGTAACCTCGATCTGTGGGACACCACGTGGAGCAGGTGGGATGCCGGTAAGCTCGAACTTGCCGAGCAAGTTGTTGTCCTTGGTACGGGCACGCTCACCCTCGAAGACCTGGATCAGCACACCGGGCTGGTTGTCGGAGAAGGTGGAGAAGACCTCGGACTTCTTCGTAGGGATCGTGGTGTTACGCTTGATGAGAGGAGTCATGACACCACCGGCAGTCTCGATACCGAGAGACAGCGGCGCAACGTCGAGGAGCAGGATCTCGTTGGTGGACTTGTTGGAGGTGTCACCAGAGAGAATGGCAGCCTGGACGGCAGCACCGTAGGCGACGGCCTCATCGGGGTTGATGGACTTGTTTGGCTCCTTGCCGTTGAAGAAGTCGGAGACCATCTTCTGGATCTTGGGGATACGGGTGGAACCACCAACAAGGACAATCTCGTGGACGGAAGACTTGTCGATCTTGGCGTCGCGGAGAGTGCGCTCGACTGGCTCCATGGTGGAGCGGAAGAGGTCCTGGCAGAGCTCCTCGAAACGGGCACGGGTGATGGAGGTGTAGAAGTCAATGCCCTCGTAGAGCGAGTCGATCTCGATGGAGGTCTGAGCAGACGAGGAGAGAGTGCGCTTGGCACGCTCGCAAGCCGTCCGCAGACGACGAAGAGCTCGGGCATTGGAAGTCAAGTCCTGCGATTGAGTTAGCTTGTTATTCTGGAGATCGCTTGCAGTTTGAGAAGTACTCACTTTCTTGTGCTTACGCTTGAACTCGTTTACGAAGTGGTTCACAAGGCGGTTGTCGAAGTCCTCACCACCCAAGTGAGTGTCACCGGCAGTGGACTTGACCTCGAAGATACCCTCCTCGATGGTGAGCAGGGACACATCGAAAGTACCACCACCCAAGTCGAAGATGAGCACGTTGCGCTCGCCCTCAGTCTTCTTGTCGAGACCGTAGGCGATGGCAGCGGCGGTCGGCTCGTTGATGATACGGAGGACGTTCAGGCCGGCGATGAGACCAGCATCCTTGGTTGCTTGTCGCTGCGAGTCGTTGAAGTATGCGGGAACGGTGACGACGGCGTTATTGACAGTGCCGCCCAGGTATGACTCGGCAGTCTCACGCATCTTGGTGAGGACCATTGAGGAGATCTCCTCGGGTGTGAAGGTCTTCTCTTCGCCCTTGAACTCGACCTGGACGACGGGCTTGCCCTGCTTCTCGATAACCTTGAAGGGGAAGTGCTTCATGTCGGCCTGCACCTCGGCGTCGTTGAACTTGCGGCCGATCAGGCGCTTCGCATCGAAGACGGTGTTTGCTGGGTTCATGGCGACCTGGTTCTTGGCGGAGTCACCGATTAACCGCTCGGTATCGGTGAAGGCGACGAAGGAGGGCGTCGTCCGGTTGCCCTGGTCGTTGGCAATGATCTCAATGCGGTCATCACGGAACACACCCACGCAGGAGTAGGTGGTACCCAAGTCGATACCGATTGCTGGTGCCATGTTGAGTTGTGTCAGATGTCGAAAGAAAAGGTTGGGGTATCAAAAAGGTAGTGGAAAAGAGTCGGAAGCGTTGTTGGTCTCGAGGTGGTTGTTGAGACGAGGTTGTTGTTTGTGTGTGCAGGAGAAAGGGTGGTTGGCAGCAAAGGCGGAATATAAGTTGGGCTTGCCAAAATTCTGCTGGAGGTGGAAGCTTCTACGAGCTTCTGTACAATTGCCCCAGCAACTTCACGCATTTTCATGAGCCCTCCAGCCGCCACTCGTGCTTTCGGTCGGCGGGTCTGAAACATGACACATCCGCCACCATCCACTCATACCATTTGCATCTAATTCGGCCAATATTGATCAAATATCGCATGTTTCTCGCTGATGGAGTCGTTCTTTCCATAGAATTCGGTGACGTCAACGAGCGCCAAGACTTGCATCTGGAGAAGGAGCAACCGTGCGCAAGAGCCTCATGGAGCCCGTGCTTCTCTCGTGAGGCAGACGTCACTCAACGGCTGTCAACCGGTCCAACGCTCGCATGGCACGCATGCCCACATGGAACCACCACGACAGCAACATCCCGGCCAGACAGAACTCTCCAGCTCGTTCCTGTCATTGCCAGTTCGTTGAAGTCTTCAAGGGAGAGTCGGCTGCTGATGCCACCCCACGCCGCCTGCTGAGCACTGCCTCAGGTGATCCCAAGGAGATTGCCTGATCTACTGACTGACCGCTTAAAGACTGCTCGATCGGTCCAAATGGCATTGCAGTCGTCGTGAAGATCAAGCGACAGTCTATTTCGAACCTCCCTCGAGTCTCGGAAGATACGGCGACTGCTTGTGCCAGCGTGAACGATGGTACAGACACTACTTCTGGTGATTTCGTGGGCATGGCACTTCGCAGGAACAGGCTCCTACCGGTTGGTTATGACAGCTGCTCGACCGGTTCTGCGGTAGCAGCGAGACTCCATGTCACGATCTCAACAATTCCATCGCCAGCTGTGCCCATGAAACAGCCCACGCAGCCTTATGATCAACGGCCTCATTCGAGAATACACATGGGATCGATTAATCGAGACTTCTGAAAGCTGTCGTTTATATTACATGGAGATCAGCGTGAAGTCCAGCCTGCTCAAATTGAAAGTAACCATAAAATCTTAACAGACTGAGCGCAGAGCAAGGCCCTCAAGCTACCGTCGAAACAGTGTCCTCGACGTCAAAAGTTTGAGATTCGTTTGGGACCTCGGGTTGACTTAACTACATGCTAACAATACAATACACCCAATTCTACTTCGCTCGATGGGTATCAGCAAGACATAACAATTCCTTTAACTCCAGAGCGCCCTCGGCCTCTTATCGTAAACATTAATCACAATCGACCCTTCATCCCTCAATACCTCCACTTCAACCTCGCCTTCGCATCCTTCAATTTCGCCTTATACCGATCCAGCTGCTCCCACACAAAGTAATAATTCCGCTGCAGAGTATTGTACTTCTGCTTTAAGTCGTTGTACTCATGCCTCTTCCTTCGAAGATGCTGATTTGTCGACCGCAGTTCGTCTTGCAGATGGTTGATCTGGCTCACGAGATGCGGCACATCGTACCCGTAATGCTCGCGGGTGATATCGTCGACCGTGGCCGAGGAGAGGTGGTGAGGGTAGAAGCCGGGCATTCGGGTTGCTTTGTACTTCAGTTTTGTCTGCCTCGTTAGCCTGTGTCGTTACTTGAGCTGGTTGGATATCATCAACTCACTTCTTCGATTGGTTCAACTTCTTCTAAGGCTGCAAGTGATGATGCGCAGAAATCACAAACGCACCCATACAAACCCAGCCTTCTCGTACTTATCTATCCACTCGGCAGCACTGCCATTGTCAGAGCGGCAGAAACATGCGTCACAAGCATCAGAAGACTCCAGCAACCACGAGACAGAGACATTGCCTTGTCTTGGTTGCCTTACCGCCAAATGAACAAAGGCCGCCTATAGATCAACAAAGTGTTCACTGAGTGAATGGCTCACCGGTCCAATAGGCTGCAGAGTTGCATGGCGGTATGATGGGTTGTGTCGGCTGAGGAGAGCTGGCCTCTGGCGAGGCTGTGCGCAGCTCGGCTGTGTGGTTTTGGCGAGGCCGCCAATGCTCACAACACGGTGGTAGGCCGTCGGTACGGAATTGTGAGACTGGCCGGGGTTTGCAGGATGTTTCCCTCTTCGTCGATATGGTAGGGCTGATGTGTATGTTTGATGGTTTGGAGGCTGGTGGTTGAAGAGGGTGTGAAGCAACAGCAGAGCCTCAAAGCAGTCGTAAGAACGTCGCACATACTAGGCGACAGCCCAGGCACTTTCGAAGTGCACACTGATGGAAAGGCAGACAGCAATTGCAATCGAGGTGAGTTGAAGATTGCCTCTCTTCATTCGAATCTCTTCCCGTCGAAGTCAACGAAATCCCATGGTATCTCTCAAACAGACCACCCAGAAACGCCTCGCTTCCCTCAATCCAATCAAACGATCCCCTCACTCCCCCTCGAAGAAGCCGCCCTCTCATGCTCCACCGTGACCGAGATCTGCCTCCTAATGATCGGATCCGCACTCTCACCAGACGCCACACTGTCATCCCGTCTTGCTGCCTTGCCCTTCCCAGTAGAATCATGAAAAGCTCCCACCCGATAATCGCCAATCGTAGGACCTAGCTGTATCTCCCCTTCAGAAGGTCGACTGCCTGAACCAGGTTGATTCGAATTCGCCCCTGAGCGAGATGGGCTATTCTTCCCCGCCGATCTCACCAACGACCCAAGATTATATCCACCGCCAAACCCTCGTTTCTCCGAACTCGGATCCCAACCCATGGCCTTATTATACCCGCGTACGAAGTTCTTGAGCGTAGGGATCGTGGTGGCGATGAGAGAGTAGCCCAGAGCGACTTGTTGCCAGACGAGCACATCTGCAATTGCGAGACCTGGATCGTCGGAGTGGACATATTTGGCGATCCAGACGCCGTGTAGGGCGGCGAAGACGGCGCAGACAAGACGGAAGCCGAAGGCACAGACGACGGTGGCTTTGATGTGTAGGCGCATTTGGAGAGGGAAGACGAGGACGAGGGAAAGGGCGACGTAGATGACTTCGAGGACGGCGTCGAAGGAGATGACGAGGGTCCAGCGGAGGAGCTATTCATGTTAACGTTAGCAAGGCCTCTCCAATATCGGATGAAGGGGGTACTCGTACCTTCCCGGGACACCTCTCAGGCCCATAAAGAATCCTCGCCGGCCCACAACCCACACTCACCCCCAACGCACTCGCAAACCCCCAAATCACCGTCCCAACAAGAGCAGCATTACAACACCACCACGCCACACTATGGTCCCTCGTAAACAGCCTCTTCATAAAGAACACCACGCTCAATTTACTCAGCATCATAGCCGTAATGAACAGAACCTCACTCGCCAGCACGGAAGTCCCAAGATGTCTTGCATAGCCCTTCGTAAGCAGCGTGCTACTCCTCCCAACTCCTTCATCCAATCCGACATAGATGGCGATATACTGGCCCACCGCTATGAGTGTTGCGCCGGCAATGAAGAAGTCGTCGTTCCCCAAGGTGTGGTATTTGATCTGCAATCGCGTCGCCAGCGTGATGACCGTGAACATCAAACTCAGAATCGCCGCGACCCAGACCACACCAGCGCGATCCGTCGCCGTGACAGGCGCGAAGCTGTACGTCGTCGTGGTATCCATGATCTCTCGCGGAAGACCTCGGAAAGCGGGCGTGTCGTTCTCTCTCCCACGCAGAGAGCAGCGATGTTTTCTTTACATTTGCGGGAAGGAAGGACGCCGGAGAAAGAGAGGAGACCAGAGACAGTACGGACGGGAGGTATGTATGTATGCGGACGACAAGAAAGTCAAAAGAGAGAAAAGGAAAGGATACCGACCAAGGATAGATAGAGACAGCCCAAGGCGCAGGACAAGAAGACACGACACGGCACGGCACAGCTGTAGCCATACAAGAGGCGCATCGCAGCAGAGCTGAGAGATACCGCTTGTCCAGCCACGCAACGCAGGACAGCACCGGTAAGCTCTCACCAGATCCCCGGAGGAAATCCTCCTTCCTGTCCCGCATCTGCAGCCGCGGACATGGAGGTCGGAGGTCCAGCACAGATGCAACATTTTGTGGAGATGAGAGAGACAAGGGTGGAACTTGGAGATACCAAGTTCCTGGGCGGTCGTGATGATGTGCTGTCGGGGGTAGAGTGATAGTAGCGCCATCGGGCGAAGCGAAGAAGAGGAGGAAGTAGGGTTGTTGATCCACTTTCAAATACTTGGGTCACAGACACGTGTACACGGTGTACATGGCCCTTCGAAGAGACCTTCGCCTTGGACACGCCGAGGTGATATCACAGTACGTAAGATAGACCCCCTTGTCCGCGCTAGGGGGGTACGGCATACGGTACGAGACTCGCTACCCAGCCTTGCCCCACCCGTGTATCATATGTCTTCTTATGTACACGTGTATGTACATGGGAGTGAATCTAGAAAACACCGTGACTCAACATCCCTAGGAGGAAGTGCAGATTGATGAGGAATCCCGGGGAGGCGTCGACCGGCGGGGTCTTGGCGACTAGATCTCACCACTTCTTCCGTGAGTCTGGATGCCGCGGTCTCGTCCCAGGTGGAAAGTATCTTGTCGAGGTCGGTCGCTTGGAGGCATAGAATAGGAGAAGGTGAAGAAGTTGTGTAGGTATATCAATTGTTCCATTCAGCAGTAGGACCTGCGATCTACGAACAAAATCCCATTTTCTTTTCTGTCCTCCAAAAACGACAGCATAGCAACTCAAAAAAGCACATTTTCTTCGAAAGCAAGATGCAAAATTCAAAAAAGCGAACAGCAGCGAGCACAAATATGTTCAAAACATGTCTCCCTCCAGCAAACGCCTCATTCATCAAGTGCTTCTTTTTGTGTCTTTTGCCTCATTAACGTCGTGATATGATTCCGCGTCCACCGTCTTCCCCATTTCGTTAGCGGTCCCATCGTACAAGACAATTCGCCCTTGCTCATGTTTTTCGTGCTCGCTGCTATGCTGTCCTCTATCGACTCGTAACGCTGCAAAAAGTGGGTATCTGGCAACGAGGGTATCGTCCAAAACGTGTAAAGTGTAAAGTGTGTAAAAGAGAAAGACGTGATCGAGCTGCCTGCTTAGGCCGCGGCAGTGATCAGCTCCTGGGGAGCGCCGTTGGCCTTGTTGAGGAGCTCGTATGGTGGTCGCTTGACGATGCCACCAGTGACTGGCAGTTGAGTGCCCATGCCGGTGAGGTAGGAGTCGACATCGCGGGCAGCCTGTCGACCTTCGTTGATACCCCACACGATGAGTGATTGACCGCGGCGGCAGTCACCTGCGGCGAAGACACCCTCGAGGCTGGTGGTGTACTTGCCCTGTGGGGTCTTGAAGTTCTTGCGATTGTCAAGCTCAACGAGGCCTTCGGTGACCTTCTCCTCGGGGGACAAGAAACCCATGGAGATGAGGACGAGCTCAGCTGGGAAGAACTCCTCGCTGCCCTCGATCTCCTTCATGTCCCAGCCCCCGTTGGAGTTCTTGGTCCATTCCAGGCGCTTGATGTTGACACCCTTGACGTTGCCATTGCCATCATCGACAAAGTTCTTGGACATGATGCAGTACTCGCGTGGGTCACGGCCCATGTGAGTCTTGACCTCAGTGTGACCGTAGTCAACACGGTAGATGCGTGGCCACTGTGGCCATGGGTTGTCGGCGGCACGCTGTGGTGGTGGCTGAGGCAGCAGCTCGAAGTTGATGACCGACTTGGCACCGTGGCGAACGGAAGTACCAATGCAGTCGTTACCAGTGTCACCACCTCCGATGACAATAACGTTCTTGTCCTTGGCAGAGATGTAGGCGTTGTCAGCCAGCTCGGAGTCGAGCAGTGACTTGGTGTTCTTGTGCAAGAACTCCATAGCGTAGTGAATGCCGTTAAGCTCGCGGTTTGGAATCTTGAGGTCACGAGCCACAGTCGAACCAGTGGCAAGGACAACAGCGTCGTTTTGCTCACGGAGCGAAGTGAAAGTGACATCGCCCTCTCCAACGAAGGTACCTGGAGCGAACTTGACGCCCTCAGCAGCCATGAAGTCCACACGACGCTGGACGACCTTCTTGTCAAGCTTCATGTTGGGAATACCGTACATGAGCAGACCACCGATGCGGTCAGAACGCTCGTAGACGGTAACCTCGTGGCCAGCCTTGTTGAGCTGATCGGCGCAAGCCAAACCAGCTGGGCCAGAGCCAACGATTGCGACCTTCTTGCCGCTGTGCCACTTGGGCGGCTGGGGAACCATCCAGCCCATCTCGAAGCCGCGGTCAATGATGGCGCACTCGATGGACTTGATGCCGACTGGGTCCTCGTTGATGCCGAGAACGCAAGCACCTTCGCAAGGAGCTGGGCAGACACGGCCCGTGAACTCGGGGAAGTTGTTGGTCATCAACAGGCGGTTCAGGGCGTCCTTCCATTGATTCTGCTTAAAAGTTAGCCAAATTGCT
The DNA here is from genome assembly GCA_002786025.1 of Zasmidium citrigriseum. Lineage (NCBI taxonomy): Eukaryota > Fungi > Ascomycota > Dothideomycetes > Mycosphaerellales > Mycosphaerellaceae > Zasmidium > Zasmidium citrigriseum. The sequence goes on along the minus strand of NHNW01000036.1, from coordinate 50,932 downwards.
TTCAAATCTCACAGAAAACGACTGCGACCACGCACCTGAAAGACCAATTCGTTCCATTTGGGGATGATGTTCGAGATGGGACAGCCCGTGTCGGACTGGCAGAAAGGCACACCACAGTCCATGCACCGGGCGGTCTGGTACTTGAGCTCATCCTCATTGAGACGCGAGTTCAGCTCAGCCCAGTCACGAGTCCGCGTCTTGGCCTGTCGGTACTTCTCAGAGCGTCGCTGGTACTTCATGAACCCACGAGTCTTGTCGAGGACCAGAGCAGAGCGCTTCTTCTCGGCAGCGCCGTCGGGGATGCTCTCCTCGAGGTCCATCAAACCGGCCTTCTTTTCCTTGGCCTGCTCGTTCTCTCTCGACTGCTCATGAAGGTTGCGGACGGCATTGCCTGGCAGAATGGGGAGGGGATACTCAGCCTTCTTGGCTTCTTCCTTCTTCTTGGCCTCCTCTTCCATGACACGCTTGTAGTCGGTTGGAAGGACCTTGACGAAGTGAGGCAGAGCACGGTTGAAGTCGAGCAGGATGCGAGCAGCCAGCTCAGAGCCGGTGTAGTGGTGATGGTCTTCGATGAGGCCACGGAGGAAGGCAATCTCATGAGGATCATCCAGGCCAGATAGCTCAACCATCTCTTGGTTGACCTTGCCCTCGAAGTCGCGGTGGAGATCGAGAACGTAGGCGATACCTCCAGACATACCGGCAGCGAAGTTGCGGCCAGTGCTGCCGAGGACAACGACACGACCACCGGTCATGTACTCGCAGCCGTGGTCTCCGACACCCTCAACAACGGCGGTGACACCAGAGTTACGGACGGCGAAACGCTCGGCAGCGACACCACGGAAGAAGCAAGTACCCGTGGTAGCACCGTACAAGCAGACGTTGCCGATGATGACGTTCTCTTCGGCCTTGTAGACAGCGGATCGTGGTGGGTAGATGATGAGCCTACCGCCAGACAGACCCTTGCCGACGTAGTCGTTGGCGTCTCCCTCGAGCTCGAGGGTGACACCTGGTGCTAGGTAGGCACCGAAGGACTGACCAGCCGAGCCACGGATGTTGACGTGTATGGTGTCCTGTGGAAGACCCTTCTCGCCGTATCGCTTGCTGATCTGGTAGGAGAGGGTAGCACCCATGGCACGGTCGGTGTTGACGATGTCGCACTCGATGCGGCATGGCAAGCCCTTCTCAAGAGCAAGCTCAGACTCGGCAATAAGCTTGTTGTCGAGTCGGACGTGCAGCTTGTGGTCTTGTTTGCGGACGTTGTAGGTCGCGACACCAGATCGGAGTGTGTGCGCTGGCGTAAGGATCAAAGACAAGTCGATGTTCTCGGTCTTTGCATTTCGCAGATCCTCGCGGACCTTGAGCACCTCAGTGTGACCAACCATCTCGTTGACGGTGCGGAAACCAAGCTTGGCCATGATAGCCCGCAGTTCGTTCGAGAGGTAGTAGAAGAAGTTGATAACGTGCTCTGGAGTACCCTTGAACTTCTTCCTGAGCTCTGGGTCCTGAGTGGCAATGCCGACTGGGCAAGTGTTCAAGTGACTGTATAGAGTATTAGTGTTGTTCTCAAAGTTTTTGGACGGGTTGGACTTACCACTTCCGCATCATGATACAACCCATGGCGATCAATGGCGCGGTAGCGAAACCGAACTCTTCGGCACCCAGCAAGCAAGCGAGGGCAATGTCGCGACCAGTACGGAGCTGACCATCGGTCTGAACGACGACACGGCCGCGCAGGTCATTGAGAACCAGAGTCTGATGAGTCTCGGCGAGACCCAACTCCCAGGGAAGACCGGCGTACTTGATACCAGTCCATCGAGAGGCACCGGTACCACCGTCGTGACCAGAGATGAGGATGTGGTCGGCCTTGGCCTTGGCGACACCAGAAGCGACGATACCAACACCAGTCTCGGACACAAGCTTGACAGAGACACGCGCTCGAGGGTTGGAGCACTTCAAGTCGTAGATCAGCTGCTTGAGATCCTCGATGGAGTAGATGTCGTGGTGAGGTGGTGGAGAAATAAGACCGACACCTGGAGTAGAGTGTCGGGTGCGGGCGATAGGACCAGAGACCTTGTGGCCTGGGAGCTCACCACCCTCACCGGGCTTAGCACCCTGAGCCATCTTGATCTGAAGCTCATCGGAGTCAGCAAGGTAGTTGCTGGTGACACCGAAACGTCCAGAAGCAATCTGCTTGATAGCAGAACGCATGGTATCGCCGTTCTCCATTGGCAGCGAGCGCTCTGGGTCCTCACCACCTTCGCCAGTGTTCGACTTGCCGCCAAGTCTGTTCATGGCAACGGCGAGAGTGGAGTGAGACTCCATGGAGATAGATCCGTAAGACATAGCTCCCGTGCAGAAGCGGCGGACAATCTCAGTCCATGGCTCGACCTGTTCAACTGGAATTGGGTTGCAAGCCTCGAAGTCGAAGTCAAGAAGACCACGGAGTGTGCAATTCTTGATCTGCTCGTACTCGGATCGCGAGTAAGCCTCGTAGGACTTGTCGTTCTTTGAGCGTACCGCATCCTGGATGTTGGCAATCGATACTGGGTCGTTGACGTGAGGCTCGCCGCCGTCACGCCAGTGGTACTCTCCGGTCTCTGGCAGACCTGGGATTTCCAGGATGTTGCGAGATGGGAAGCCCTTCTCGTGGAGTGCAAATGCGTCCTGAGCGATGAGCTCGAACGTCATGCCTCGAATACGAGTGGCAGTTCCCGTGAAGCATCGATCGACTACCGAGTCATCGATTCCCAGAGCCTCGAAAATCTGAGCTCCCTTGTAACTCTGGAGGGTGGAGATGCCCATCTTAGACATGACCTTCAAGATACCACCATCGCAAGAGTGCTTGTAGTTACCAATCAACTCCTCAGGGCTGAGCTTCTTGCGGATCAAGCCCTCACGGTCAAGCTTGAGGATGCACTCAATCGCAAGGTATGGGCAGATGGCATCGGCGCCGTAGCCAACAAGTACGCACATGTGGTGGACCTCACGCGCCTCAGCAGTCTCGACAACGAGAGCGGCCTGAGCTCGCCACCGGTTGCGGACCAAGTGGTGGTGAACCATACCAGTAGCCAGCAATGACGAAACTGGGACACGCTCGGCAGACGTCTTGCGGTCAGAGAGAATGATGATGTTGTCACCATTCTCGATGGCCTCGGTGGCAGCGTCGCAGATACGGTCGAGAGCATCGAAGTAGCCTGCGATGCCATCTGCCTTGGGGAAGGTAATGTCGATCGTGGCCACGGTCCAGTCGCTGTGGAGAGTCGTGATGTTGCGAAGAGCGTTGAACTCTTCAATGGAGAGCATGGGCGATGGAAGGTACAGTCTGTGGCACTGCTCCTTGTTCATCTCCAGCAGGTTACCCTGAGGTCCGACGTATGAGCCGAGGGACATGACAACTGCCTCTCGGATAGGATCAATTGGTGGGTTCGTGACCTGAGCGAAGAGCTGTCGGAAGTACTCGAAGAGCAGACGTGGCTGCTGCGCCAAGCAGGCAAGAGGAGCATCGTTACCCATGGATCCAAGTGCTTCCTTCGAATCGGCAGCCATTGGAGCCAAAAGAAGAGTCACCTGCTCCAGCGAGTAGCCGAAGGCCTTCAGTCGTGGATCCTCCTGCACGTTGGTCTCGGTGAGCTTGTGCGTGAGGTCAGTGCCGTTCTCGGCAATCTTTTGGTGAATGGTTGGCATAACCAGCAGCTGTGCATCAAGCCATGATCTGAAGTCCTGTCTGTTTGCGACAGTCGCTTTGAGTTCGGCGTCGTCGATGATTCGGCCAGCTTGGGTGTCAACAAGCAGCATACGACCGGGCTGGAGTCTGCCCTTCTGAATGACAGTCGATGGGTCGATCGTGATCGTTCCCACTTCAGAGGCACAGATGATGCGGTCATCGTCCAGCACGTAGTATCTGCAAGGACGGAGACCGTTTCTGTCGAGGTTGGCACCACAGTATCGTCCGTCGGCGAAGGTGAAAAGAGCCGGTCCATCCCATGGCTCCATCATGCAGGCAGCCCACTCGTAGAATGCCTGCTTCTGGGCATCGATGTGCTCGTTGCCCTGCCACGCTTCTGGCACCATCAGCATGACTGCTTCTGGGAGCGAGAGAACGCCGTTGATCGTGAGCAACTCAAGAACGTTATCAAATGCAGCAGAGTCTGAGCCACCGTCTTCGATGATTGGGTAGAGCATTTCCAGCTCATCACCGAAGAACTCTGACTTCAGAACACCCTCTCTTGCACGCATCCAGTTCTTGTTGCCTCGAAGCGTGTTGATTTCTCCGTTGTGTGCGGCCCATCGCAGAGGCTGTGCTCTGTCCCACGAGGGGAATGTGTTCGTTGAGAATCGTGAGTGGACCAGGGCGAAGTGTCCCTCGTAGTCGACGTTGACGACATCATGGTAGTAATCGTAGACCTGGCTTGGTGAGAGCTGGCCCTTGTAGACGATGTTCTTGTTGCTCAGCGAGCAGAGGTAGAACCAGTTGTGCAGTCCGATGACATGTGTAGCGCGCTTTCGCAGAACATACAGCTGTCGCTCGAAGGTCTGTTCGTTGAACTTCTCATCGAAGTCGGGCTTTGGCTCTTTGCCATCACCGTAGATGGACTTGAGCACGACAAATGGCTGCAGGATGATTGGCTCTCGTGACTTGGCGGCTGGACCAAGCAGCGAACTGTCCTTGGGGACCTCACGCCACCCAAGCACTCGCAGGTCGAGTTCATCTGCAATTTCCTCGAACTTGTCGAGGGTCTCCTTCAAAGCCTCCTCTTCTGGCTTGAAGAAGACGTTGCCGGCAGCGTACTTGCCGAGCTCTGGCAGCTTGATGCCCTGCTCTCGCTCAAAGTTCTTAATGAAGAACTTGTGAGGGATCGAGGTCATGACACCAGCGCCGTCACCATCTCGTGCATCAGATCCGACCGCACCACGGTGGGTCATGTTGCACAGAAGGTTGCGTGCTGCCTGCCGTTAGCATCCGTCGAGCACGACCGGCTGTCGTGGACTCACCATCTGTGACGATCTTGTGGCTCGCCTTGCCCTTGATATGGGCGGCGAAACCTACACCACAGGCATCCTTCTCGAGTTCGGGGTCGTAGAGACCCTGCTTGAGCGGGAGGGCACCCGCCCAAGACTTGTTCTCGGGAGTGTTCTGATACTCATATATGTTCACAGGCTCCTCTTCTATCTCGTCGATGGTGCGCTCGTTTACATTGTCGGCGAAAGAGACTCGACCCATTCTTTCGGCGTGAAGCCGAATGGTCCGAGTGATGGGGGGTGTCGCAGTCAGATATGGGCGTGCGGCGGTGGTTTATCTCTGGGCTTGGTTGCTTTTGGGTTGTGCTCTGGGGCGAAGAAGGCTGGAGCAGAAGGCGAATGTCAGTCACGAGCTCGCAGACGATGGTAGAAGAGCGGCAAGGTTGGGCTCGTGAAGAATCGGATTGCGGGCAGACGGTGATTTTCGCACGACAGCACACAGGATGCTGGAGCAAGGGCAACAGGCTGGGGGACGCTGCACAAAAAGCTTTCTGGGAGCTCTTGGCTGTATTTCTTGGTGAAACACGATCTGCGGAAGACGATGATGTCGACGAGTCTGCCAATCGCCGAGCGAGGCCGCGCCAGCAACTGCAGCGTCGAGAGCGAGTCGAGATGGCGTGGGACAAAAAGCAGCGAGCGAGCAATGGATGAGAGTCGGCGGCGGCTTTCTCTCTTTGTCTTCCGCCACCCGCAGCTCGCTCTGTGCTGTGCTTGCTTGCTTGTGCTTTCGTGGGGTTTGCGCCGATGGTGGCGGGCGTCTCAGACACGTGCGTGCCCGCGCGGAGACGAGACGTAGATGCGACTTACCGGAGTTGATCCTGCTGCTGCGGCTCTGGTTTGGTTCCTGGATTGTGGGTGTTCCAAGGTGGGCGGCAATGGGGCGAGAGGGGAGAAAGGCGGGCAGGTCAGGAACGGAGAGAAAACAATCAGCAGCAGCAGACAGGCGCGGGCAGCTGTACAATTTCACTGTCGTGGGCGGGACTAATCACAGGCAACTAGCGAACTCCACCTCTGCCTCCTGGGCCTTCTCCAAGCCTCGACTGCTTGTGCTGCAGCAGTCTGGATGGATGCTCTTCGGCTCCAAATGTGGCGGCTCGCTCACCACTGGACTGCAGTCTGCTGTTTCGTCGTGGACGATGCCGCTCGCTGGTGGAACGGCTGCCGGTCACTCCATCCATGAGCCCACCACGCCCAGCCCGCCTCCTCGGCTGCTGTCCTTCCCCAAACACTAAATGCTAAATCGACGTTACTCGGCCGTCGCTCAGCGAGCCGTGGCCTCTCTCTTTGATGCTGTTCCATCGATATACCTTCCATTGTGGTTGTTGTCCCCATGACGCATCGCCCAGCGCACGTCCTGCTCCCCAGCGGAGCGATGCGCTGCTGACGGCGAGCTCCACGCTGCGGCGGCCATACAAACGGCCGTGAAATAATTTCCCAAGCTCCAAGCAACGAGACCCTTGTCCTCCCCCAAGATGCAGCTCAATTAGCCTCGCAGCTGTCCGGGATCGGGGGAGCTTGGTGCCCACACCTCGCTTTTTGCTGAGAAGGGCCGCTTCGACATTGGTTGAGGGGATCTGAGAATGACTTCACCCGTCCCAGTGCCGCGAGCGAGGGAGATTGCCGTGCAGCAGTGTGTCTGCAAGCTTATTGCCAGCGCTGCCATTGGGCGGGCGCTGCATGAGCTGGAGTCATTCTGAGCTGTCACCTTGTTCACCACTGCTTATCGTCTGCACTTGAGACGTCGGACATGCGCCGCAGGAGATGTTCACTCCTGCTGCGAGTCGACGAAACGACCTGCTTCGGTCCTTCGCGTCATCAACCTTCCACCGTCTGGTACAAAAAGCGTGACATTCTGCATTTCCTGCGGTCATCTGAATGCTCTTGCATACTCCCGCAATACGATCTTCACGACCTGTCCACGACGGCTGCCTTCGCGTTGTACTGACCCCACCGGCCACTGCTCGGCCCAGCCTCTCAACCTCTTGTCGTGAAGTCGGAGGAAGACGGGTGCGGGTAGAGAGGAAGTGCTCACTCCTCCACCGCCGCAATTGCCGTCTCGTAAAACTTTTGCTGCCAGCCGACATCGGATTGCTGCCGACGACCCGCTGGCTCTGGGCAAGTCGAAACGGCCACGCTGTCACATGCATTTTCCCCAGCACCCTCCCGAATTCGAACAAGCTTCGAGACGAGCGGACCAAGCGACCGCTCTACGGAATTATTGAAAAGGCATGGAAGCCCGCTACTGGGCGGACGGATTCAATTACTGTGACACATTGGAAACCGGGTGCGAGAAGTGGAGAGGCTGAGAGTTGAGGCGACGTCTTCCATTTCTTCGTGCACTATGCGGTGAGAGCTATGACGGACGGTAGGCGTGAACCACTCAAACTCCGTATCGATGCTCTTCAATGCTGCTTTCATATTCATGGCGGTCGATGGCTTGCGGCTATACTTGCGCTGGCCATTTATGCAAGAGGTGCGTACTACGAGTCATGTCAGCTGGTGGTGAAGGACGAAGGGCGCGGAGTGTATTGGCTTACCTTCAAGACGCGGATGTGTGAGATTCCTTGGGAGATCGTAGAGGAGGGCCTTTCGCGTTGGCGCCTCAATCCTCCATCTCCTCGTCCTGGAAGTCATCATCATCTTCGTCGTCCTCATCGTCCTCCTCGAGGTTCTTGGCGGCCTCAGCGTAGTCGATGTTCTTGCCACGAGTGCGGCTGCTGACGATGTTGTCCATGTCGATCTCCTCCATGTTGTCCTCGTCGGCCTCCTCTGGCTCGCCTGCGGGGAGTCAGTATTCACATGGCAAAGCACAGCTGCTTCCTCAAGACATACCCTCGCCCTGCTGAATTCGTTAGTATGTTTACACGAGCACAGGAAGCGATTGATCTGAGCTCACCTCTTCCTCCTCCTCATCGTCGTCGTCGTCATCCTCGTCCATGGCGTCTGGCTCAGCAGCCTTTCCCTTGCCCTTCTCGACCTGCTCTTGCGCGCCCATTGGAGTGTCGGCAGCCTTCGCGGCTTCGGCGGCGTTGGGGTCCTGAACGGAGTTGCTCATGGTGGATGTGGGTTCGGACAGGTGAGTGAGCGGTTAGGTGAAAGTAAACAGCTATGCGCCATGGCCGTCAGCAAACTGAGTGGCATCACTCTCGTTTCTCGCAATCACGTACGTTGTGCGACTGCGATTTGAAGCTGCGCGCGTGTGTCGGATGCGGTGTGTTCGATGTTTCGCGGGTGGAGGATGAGGTTGTGTCGTTGTTTGATGTCTGAACCAAACCAAACCTCACGTGGGGCACGGGCCAGCAGACCCTGGCAAAGTCAATTTACGCGCCTTCCTACGCGACGCGCGACTCTCCCGATTTCACGACTTCACGTCCTCAGACATCCCAAACAACAGATCAACCGACATGGCTACAGCACTACGTGGGCGTCCAGCTCGTGAGTATATCCAGAGACAGACACTTACAGAAATTTCGCTCACATTGCTACAGACGCTCCAGGACCAACGTACTTCAGTTACACCCCAAATGGAAGGAAGCTTGTTACAGCAGGCTCGAATACCGCTATACGGATATTTGAGCATGGCTCCGACGACGAGCCAGATATAATCGATGTTACTTCCGAAAATCACACCGCCGTCGTGGCCACCAATGACTTCTTCATCGTCGGCTGTGAAGATGGAGAAGTCTACAAATACAATCTCACCACGAAGCGCATGGACGAGATGCTAACAAGATGTTCCGGCGCGATACACGACCTGGCTCTCTCTCCAGATGGCAAATGGGTCGCAGTTGCTAGCGAGTATGTGTGCCCATGATAAGACTGGTGATTATCCATTGACTTCGAGACAGTGAGCTTGAGATCAAGATTGTCAACCTCGACGATTTGACCAATGTCATGACCCTTCGAGAGCAGACACGGCCGGCCAAGCAACTTTCTTTTGATCTCAGTGGAACCACCCTCACTGCATCGTGCACCGACGGAATGATATACGCCTACTCACTCAGTTCGGAGCAGCCGCAGCTCATCCGCCGAGTCGACGGTTTGATCAATGTACTTGACACTGAATCCGAAGCTTCGACGAGAGCAACTTGGCACCCAGATGGCAGAGCATTCGTTGTGCCAACCGATACGAAAGGTGAGAGAGCGGCAACAAATTCTGCTGTTTATTGTCTGACTGACGTGCGAGTTATTCAGATCTTCAGGTCGTTGGCCGTAGCGATTGGGAACGCCAAAAGGTCTTCTCTGGAGGCCACAACTCGGAAGTCTCAGCTCTGGCGTGGTCTCCCAATGGTGCACTGCTCGTGAGTGCTGACCTGGACAAGACCTTGATTCTCTGGGACGCACGATCTCAGAAGGTCTTGAAGACCTATGAAGATTTACGCAGTACCGTCCTGGACATGCAATGGCACCCAAAGGAGAATGTGTTATCTTATACCAACAGCAACGGCGAGCTTTTCATCCGCGAAGACTTCGTGCCTGACGAGCATAGGAAAATGCTGCGAATGGACATTCAACCCTCGCCGCTGAACAATGATCCACTTTCTGAGATTTCTGGCAATGCTCGAAAACCGACGACCAATGGTGTTCACCACAAGCGTACGGCACAAGATGACTACCTTGACGATTTGCTGGGCCCCGATGCCATGTCTGAGGATGGTGATGGCTTTATCGAGGATGATGACGGCGCTGGGTATGCTGAAGAGCCCAACAATTTCGGCAAGCGCACGGCTCAGACATCGAATGGTCCACAAGCGAAGCGTCACGCAGCGTACAACACGTGGGAACCACAACTACAAGAATCTTTCCAGCCCGGTAGCACTCCTTGGAAAGGCAACCGACGCTATCTGTGCCTCAACTTGACTGGTTTCGTTTGGACAGTGAACCAAGAAACACACCACACAGTGACTGTCGAATTCTACGATCGTCAGGAGCACCGAGACTTCCACTTCACAGATCCGTACCGCTACGACAAAGCTTGCCTTAATGAGAACGGATCGCTCTTCTCATGTCCTCGCTCTGCGCATCATCCCGCCATCATTTACTACCGCCCGCACGAGACCTGGACTGCTAGAGTGGACTGGAGAACAGAACTTCCCGATGGCGAAGAAGTGACATCACTGTCGCTAAGCAGCTCTTGTGTTGTTGCGACTACAACAGCTGGCTATGTCCGCATCTACAGTCTGTTTGGCCTGCCTTTGAAGGTCTACCGCCAGAAGAGCACACCAGCTGTGACCTGCGCAAGCTTCCGAGACTACGTGATGACGGTCGGCAACGGGCCGGTAGGTGGTGATGGCACGACGCGACTGCTCTACACTATTGAAAATGTCAAGAGAGATGAAATTTGCCAGAGTGAAGACATACTCGCGCTACCCGAAGGCACGGAGCTTCGCAGTGTGCTTTTCAGCGACAAAGGCGACCCTTGCGTATACGATAGTGACGGCGTCTTGCTGGTTTGCCAACATTGGAGGACGCCCGGCCAGGCGAGATGGGTCCCCCTCCTCGACACCCGAACACTGGAGCGACTCGCAGGAGGCAAGAAAGAGGAGAGCTACTGGCCTGTTGCAGTGGCAGACAATCGCTTCCACTGCATTATCCTCAAGGGCGGCGAGCAGTATCCGTATTTCCCTCGACCTCTTTTATCGGACTTTGAATTCAAGGTGCCTATCTCCGCGGCGCAGGATGACGAGGATCAGGCCGTCGCCCATCAGAAGACCCTCGAGGAGCAGTATGTCCGTTTCGCGACTCAGCATTCGCTCCTCCAGGACCTCGTTGACAACACGCACGCCACCGCCAGTCAGAAGACTGATCTCATGGCCGTGGAAAAGGAGGTGGACAAGGCGTTACTGCAACTCATTGCGGCTGAATGCAGAGAAGGCGAAGAGCGTGGTATGAAGGCGCTGGAGATTGCATCACTGATGAGAGACCGGTCAGGCCAGATGCTCACAGCTGCTGGCAAGATCGCACAGCGATTCCAGCACGATCTCCTGAGCGAAAAGATTACGGAACTGGCAGAACGGCGCATGGTGGGACTGGTGGACGACGATGATGTTTGAAGGTTCGATCACGTGGCACATATGAACGACGGGTAGACTATATCTTGCAGGTATGGCAGGCGCAAGGCGTGGAATGGCGGATGTCCCTCAGGAAGGGCGGTGAACTCGGTTAAGGCTGAGAGATTAGTGACTGGCATCCGTGTAGGGAAAGATTGTATGTCGGGGAATATGGGCCGGCTGCAGGAAGCCGCCCAGAAACAGTGTCCTGCCACTACTTGCGTTGACAAATGATCAGATGAAGCCACCCTCTCGACCTGAGGTGACAATTCTCGACACGCATGAGTCCCTTGTCTCCGAAACAGTCGCCGAGTATGCAACATCTCAAGGAAAAGGGCCGCGATGGCCAGTCGTTTCGCGCTCTTGACGTGAACACCCGTAGCAAACAATCCGCCCCGGTCGTCCAAGGCGGCCTCCATGCGAAGAGCCCAACCTTGCCCGTGGCACCTCAACCGGTGCGAACAGGTCTTGGCCTGCTGCAACCTCAAATACCGCCTTCTAAACGACGGGCCTCGCCTGTCCTCGAGGACGCCTCGGAAGGAATTCCTCTCTTATGGTCGTACAGGGCAGCCTGTGGAACTGTAACCCCAGCGAAGGGGTATAAGACCGATGCCTCCTGCCGCGGCCCTCTTCCACTTCTTCGCTTCACAAGTCCCATCGATCGACAGTTGCATGACCTAAAACACCAAGTCAGATAACACAACAACAGTAAGTCGCCCAGCCACCTTTCCATCATGCCTCACTCATTCTGACACTCTCTCCCCAGCACCAAGACTCCCAGCAGCCGATGCTTCCAGCTGCACTCGCCCCCCTACTCAGCCCGCAATTCCTCAGCGGCTACGACTCCTTCTACAGCGAAATGGACCTCGACCAACTCCCCCAACTCATGGCGTACTACCAGATGGGCTTCCTCAACGGCGCCGAGATGATGCGGCTGATTTACAGCTTGAACCGGCGGAGGGGTAATCGCCATTTCCACTGGCACCAGGGAGGTCTCGATCCGCGTTTGATGATGCTGATGAACGGCGGTATGGGCGGTGGTATGGGCATGGGAATGGGTATGGGTATGGGAGTTGGGATGGGAATGGGTGGACTTGCTGGTCTGCCGGGGATTGTGGGAGGCCAGCAATTGTTGTTGCCGAGTCCCCTCGCGAGGGGCTTGTTTTGAGGGTCGTCAGTGAGTTGGATACTGATGGCTTGTCGATGTGAATGGTATTATATGGGTTAGATTGGAATTTCTACCTCACGAGAAATGACCTAGCGGTTGGATGGGATTGGAGAGGCGGACTGGAACTGGCTGTATCATTATGAGTGGAGTTTAGGCAATTCTTGTGGCTCTTCGCGCTTGATGCGTGTCTGTCGCTGTATTTAGCGATGTCTTGAGCTTTTAGTTGATCTCAAGCTTACGGTCTAACTTGAGTTGCCGCCTCTCTGCCTCTTCTGTTCTCTCACTGTCGCATCCAATATGATGGCTTTTGAGTCTGAGTCCTGCGCCAGCGCAGCCTGCCGTTGCAGACAGGAGGCCCCTCCAGTCGTCGTCTGAATGGCACAGAGCCTGGCCCAGCAAATGATGTTGTCTCCTTATCCTTACTGATTGCGCTCAATCAGAGTCTATTCACTCTTTCACATGCACATCTTCATCATCCTTATCCGGATCCTTCCAAAATGCTCTATCCACCGCGACTTTCCGTATCTCCCAAACATCCTCACTGCTCCCAAACTCTTGCTTCCTCCTCTCATCCCTATCCTTATAAAAGTTCTTGATCGCCTCAGCTTTCTGCTTCTCCGGCAATGTCCTCGTCCTCATACAGAACCAAAACGCCCCCCATTGCTCCGAGCACGACTGCAAATGTCCATATCTGTAGATATCGTTGAACTTCCCGCCAAGAGACTGGCAGTAGAACGCCTGATCGAATTGCTGCCGACAGGACATCGTTCGTGGGTAAATAGCATCGGGAGAGATATCGAGAGAGCCATCGGGGAGGATTCTGCTGGGTTCTTCGATGGGTTCGGGTTCTTTGGCTCTGGGCTTTGAGGGTTCTGTTGATTGCTTTGTATCGCCGGCTTCTGCTGAGAAGGACTTTATTAAGGCTTCTAGCTCGGCATCGGCCTTCTCGTCTTGGGTTTGTGGTTGAGATGCGGCGGGTCCTGGGCGGCCGAAGATGCGTAGTCGCTGTTCGTCTGTGAGGGCGACGCCTTTGCTCTGAGGGTTATGATCGGATCCATCGTTTTGTGGTGTTTGAGTGGTCTCGTTTGATGATGCGCCGGAGGCGAAGGGCCATAACCATCCCATTTTGAAGGTTTCTTGTGAAGTCCAATGTCGCAAAGAGTCGCGCTCTTCACATGTCATCGGAGGTCGGTGAAACTTCGGGCCGTGACCGAGAGTCGACTTCACCTCTTCCTCCTGAACCATCTTTACCTGGCACACATTATCACACTCTTTTCCGGAGCATACAAAGAGACGAGCAAGAAAGAGGTGTCTCATTGTAGGAAACGAGAGGCATTGGACATATCTTTGATTCACCGTTCTACCGCTGTTCTTTCCTCACATACATTCTCTTGTCAATTTCATTCACTTCCTCCTCAGAAGATGTCGAACAACATCAAAATACGACCGGCAACATTCGCAGATCTTACTACAGCTGCAAAATGTCTAGCAAGAGCATTCAAAGACGAGCCAATGCACGGCCCATACCTACACCCCCACGGCGATCAATACCCAGACGACATGTACCTATTCTTTCTCTACAATCTCCGGATCCAATACGTTAGCGGACCCGATGTACACTTGCACGTTGCTACAACGACAGACGAAAACGGACAAGAGGTCATCACAGGCCTCTCACAATGGCGACGAGTACGAACGAAACCGCACCAAAGTCTCTACACTACGACCATGATCAACGCAATGAAGACATACAACTATCTCGAATCATTCGTCTATCCAAACCGAGCACTGGATCCATCGAAGACGGAAGTACTCGCTCAAATGTGGCCTTTCATGGCTCACCACTGGACCGGAACGAGAGCTGAAGTCTGGGATCTCTCGACTTTGGGCGTAGATCCTGCTTATGGGAAGCAAGGCGTTGGTCGTGAGCTGGTGAAGTGGGGTTTCGAGCAGGCGAAGAAAGATGGTGTACCTTGCAGTGTGGTTAGTTCTGAGGGAAATGAGAAGTTCTACACGCGGTGTGGATTTGATGTCGCTGTTGGGAGGGCGGCGGATTTTGGAGGGGACCAGAATCCCGGAAGGGATATTCCTGGAGGGACTATACATTTCTGGGATAACGGTATTAAGCCGAAGGGTGTCAAGAAGTATGGAGAAGTGTAAAATCATCAAACGCTTTTGTCCAAAGAAGGTTCCGCCGCCATGGTAACTCCAGTCACACCACGCTGTGTGGCTTTTAACCTCTCGCAGTCCATCAAGAGTCCAGTCCTCTCTCAGTCTGCTAGTTCGGTGTGTCCTCTTTCTTGGTTACAGCGCTTGTCGCCTTCTTGCGAGCCAATTTGATCTTTCGCTGAAGCTCGGCTTTCTTGCGCTCTAGCTGTACCTCTCGCTCTTGTCGTAGCACTTCGGCCAGCTGCTCTTGTAGGTCGTCTTCTTCCTCACTGATAGCAGGTCCGACTTGTGTCCCGAAATTCGACTCGCCTTTCGACTCCTCCTTGGCCGTTGTATCTTCGTCGTCCTTGTCGACTGTTAGATCCACGTCGGTGCGAACTCTCTTGGAAGGTTGCTGCTCAGCTGGCGTGTGTGCTACTCGCTTTCCGATCTCGTTTCTGTCTGTCATCTCGCTAGCTCTGTCGGGGCTAAAGGAAGGGGCGTGCTCTCTCACAGTATCTTGTTCCGTCAAAGCATGCTGTGCCTCCTCGCGTTGAGCTTGTACCATGCCCGAGAGCGAATAAATAAATGGAGATGGTTCGGGCGTCAGTAGCCCCGCGGGAATTGCTGTTGCAGCCGTGGTCTTTCCACGGACGTTGAAACAATACTTGAGCTCTGCTGGTTCCCACATCTGGGCATCGTTAAGACGAGGCCAGTCCTCTGGGGCGACATGATCGAAACTGTCCCAATTTGCATTCACGGCCGCATTTATATCGTGTGCATCTGGAGCCTGGCTGGCATCATGACTTTCTGGAAGCTGCTCACTTGAGGTCTCTGGCATTCCGAAGTCAAAGTTTTCTTCGTCATCCAGGTGCTCCTCGTCGGCGATGCCCCTCGCGGACCATTTCCGCAGAAATGCTGGTCGCTGGGACTTTGATACTTTGAGCTTGCAGCACCGCGAACATGTCGGTGGCAATGGGTTGCTTTCTAAGCTTCCTTGACTATCACGCGTTCCAAGGACAGATGTTTCTTGTGAGGAAGGTAACGCAATGTCTCCCATCTCAGATCGACTCGACATTGCTCGTGGTCCACTTCGAGGTCCGAAAGCCTTCGTAGATTGGGCCTTGGGCTTCGAACGACCATGAAATGGATTATTGCAGTCACAGAACTCCGGTTCTGGCTTTTTCGCTTTCACGTGGGTTGGAGCAGGTTGCTCATTTGAGGCATCGCCGCTGCCTGTCGTTGCCGGATCGTCGTTGTTCCAATCGTTGATTACAGCTTGACGTCTGTTGAAGTCATCGCTTGCCTTCTGCCGTTCCTCCTTGTCCTTCTCCCGAATCCGGACGAAGGACAGGTCGCTGATCAGTCCGATTTTCTCAATTGGCTCTTCGGGGCTGACACTGCACTGCACGTCTTTTGGGAGTAAAGCTTTATGCAGACCGCGAATGTAAGCTGCAGATCGTTTTTAGCTACAAGTACTTGCCCATTTGGAAATGATTTAGACCATACCTTCAGAACGATATTGGAATTCGAAGATGTAAGGATCCCCGTTCTTGCCCCGAAGCTGCTTAGTCTGCCCCTTCTCAAAGGTTCGATCTTGAGCAGGATTTCCTGGACCGTATAGTCTTCTTCTTAAGACAATTAGATATCCTAATTTCGCATGCATCTGGATGCTGCTCACCGCTCTGCTTTGGTCTGGCCTTCAGCTAAGTCTGACCATTTCGGGTTTACGCGTTGCACGATCACCAACACCGAGCCACAGGTGTTGAGTTTTGGGTCGAGGATGAGATTGCAGCGTCTGGTATCGAATTCCCTGTTCAAAGCTGGTGATCGTTCAGCATGCTTCGCAATGGTTGAAAAGTAATTACCTTACCTCTCGAGGCAGAAACCATTTCGAGCTTCTCTCGACGGCCGCCGTTTGCTTCTTCTCCATACAAGTTCTCAACCCGGATGTTTTGCTCGAAGACGCGTGATCGTTGGATGATGACATTACTCAATGCACGCTCTTCTGGTCGCCCGTCCCGAACCGTCGTCTTGAGGGCTGAAGCACTGAACATCCTGAATTGAGGAAGACATCTGATCGCCACGTCGAAGTTGCCTTCTCTGGCGAGGACAATGCAGCGGCTGTTGTGGTACTCTTCCGACGCTGTCGATGTCTCGAAGTCTTGAATTGGAAATTCCGCGAATTTGATATCCTGGTTGAGGGTGCCATGGGGTTTGAGATACACCTCGATGCCGTCTGGATGGATCATGGCCGCGGTTGTTACAGTTGTCGCTCTGCGGTGTCGTCGTTCTTTTCGGTGCCGGATTGAGTTGATTTGTGAAGTGTTGGAGAGTTCGTGGGGCGAAGATGCAGGAAGAGTTTCAGTGATGGAAACCGCAGAAGTAGCAAAGCTTAGATGATCAGCCAGTAGCGTGTGAGAGAAGATCAGAAAAGTGAGACTAGAAGCACACGAGGGAAAATAGAAGTCAGTGAAGAATGCCTCAAATGAGATTGAATCATGTGATGAGCACATTGTCAAAAGCGAGGTCAGAAAACTAGTGGGGAGTGAACTTAAAATCCAAGTCCGCGATTCCAGTGTCTCTGGCGTTACGGATTCTCCGTGTACGCTGTATTTTGCCGCTGGGTATGAGGGTGCCACGCTGTCTGGATAATTGCTCGTCAATGTCCACCTGACCAGATCCATGTTGAATGGCGCCTCGATAGGACCAATTTTGACTTTGCCCGGCAACCGTAGACCGGGCGGCGGAAAAACAGGAGGCTGGGAAACTTTCATCGCTGTTCTTGCTTCGTCCATCGACGTCCATCAGATTGACCATTACAAACATATTCGCAGCCAGGACGGTCGTCGCTGAGACACTTGTGGGAAGTTTTTGCAATGATGTTGGTCGCAGGAGCTGAAAGATGGAGGCGCACGGAAGATGCGCTGTGGCTGAGCGAGCACTGCCGGGGCTGACCCGACTTCACCTCTACGAGTTCCATCTTCTTTCACAGCCTGGCCGACGTCCTCTTCCATGGATCCGCTGAGTGCCTTCTCTCTGGCCAGTGGTATAGTCCAACTCATATCCTTTGCCGGAAACTTGGTCTCGGCTGGAAACGAAATCTACCGAGTCACTGATGGAGTTCTCCTGGGGAACAAGGATTCCGAGGGAGTCGTGAGGGACCTGCGAGAACTCTCGTCCGAAGTCTCGAAATCTCAGACCAGCTTGTCCACTGGCCAGAGGCTGGAGCCGGAATGATGGCGCCTCCGGATCATAGCGGACAATTGCACGGCCATCGCAACCGACCTCATCCTACGTTCGGACAAGTTCAAAATTCAGGGGAAGAAACGTCGCATCAAAAGCTGTAAGCAAGCTTTGATGTCAGTATGGCAGAAGGACGAGCTTGAAAAGATAGCCGATCGCTTGGAAAAGTATCGACGAGAGCTCGACACCAGGATCCTGTTCAGCCTGCGAAAACGACTGGAAGACCAATATGTCAGGCATACAGAACAATTCAAATCTCTGGCCAAGCGTACATAAGACCTCATCATTGCAGTCGTAGGTGGTGGGGATAAGATCGATGTCCATTTGACGAATCAGGACGGCATGCTTTCCCAGCTGTTGACTGGTCAGGACAAGCTCTTAAGCATTGTGAACGACCGGGCAAGAAGTCCATCGCCTGCACCTCCTTAAGAGTTAATAGCTTCTGACAAGAGAACGACCAAGCTTCACCAAGCTGCCGAGTCTGGCGATACTCTGCAGGTCCGCAAGCTTCTTCGTGCAGACTCTGCCGACGTCAATGCCAAAGACGAGCATGGCTGCACGCCACTTCATCTCGTCAGTAATGCAGATACCGCCAAGAGAATTGTGGCCGATCGACGAGTAGACCTCAATGCCGAAGACAATGAAGGACGAACAGCACTGCATTATGCCGTCCTCAAGCGACGGGCTCTCATCAGACACGCGGTCCGGCAAAACCACGTCGAATGCGTCAAAGTTCTGATTCAGAAGGGTGCCAATGTGAATGCCCAGGCCGATGACGGAGTCAGTCCTCATGAGTCTGCGGCACAGATAGGCTCGGAGGAGTTGTGCCGGCTACTCATCAACGCTGGCGCGAATCGAAGTCTTCGAGACTGGAAGGGCTGCACTCCTTGGATCGTCGCTAAACACCATGGTACAGACCACAAAGTTCGGAGTGTTCTCAAGCCAAAGGCGTCCAAAGGGGATGACTTGGCGAAGCTGGCTGAGAAATATCCTGTTGAGACTGCAGCACATCTGGACGCCACCTTCAACCGATGAAGTCCTCTCTCTTCTCTAGTTACAGAAGTCGCTACTAATACCCATGGTCTTGCACGCAGTGTCGACAGACATCACCTTACGACCGAAAGCGATAAAAGGCGACACCAGCCGCTACCGCCACCGCTAGAATTGCTCCAATTTGCGTCAATCTCCTTATCGCCGTCTTCTGCAAATAGTCCCCAATGACCTTGTCAAACGACGCCGCATCATTGACTCTCGGAAACGGCTTCACCTTGCCAAACTCATCGCGAGGAACCTCATGGCCCAGGAACTTGCACAACGGCTCCCACCCCTCCTTGACGTTGAAATGGAAAACATTCTCCCGGCCAACAGTATTATGGACCTTCTGCAGATGATCACCCCAAATCCGTCCAGCATCTTCTCTCGTGGCGGCCCACCACTTCTCCCCATACAGGAGTTTATTCGACAGAAGCAGCTCGCTGAAGATCAACCGAATAGTAGGATCAAAAATGCTAAGAAAGATCGCAGCGGCATTCGGTTTCTTATCCAGAATCGTCTTCTTCACAGACCGATACCAATCATCCGTATCCCTCACAGTTACCATTACCTTTGCCTCCGGATACGCCTCCACAAGTTCCTCGACGAAAAGCGTCCCAGGTTGATCGAGCGTCGCACTATTCTCACCATCAAAACCACACCCATCCACTCAAAAAATCGAACAAACTTACTCGCAATCACAAAACAGCCCATCAAAATCCTCCCTCCCCCACTTCTTGCCTTTTCCCTCATACTTCGCCTTCATCGCCTCCACAGACAACGTCGCATCAGGCGGATTCTCAAAAACCGCGAAACCGTGGTAGGGCGAGTAGCCTAGTTCCCAGAGGGCCATTCTGAGGGATGCTGTGCCTGTTCGACTGAGGCCGAAGCAGAGGAGACGCATGGGTTTTGTGCGTTTGAAGCCGCGTTTGTTGATCCATGTTGTCTTGGGGGCTACAAAGGGACAGTCGGTGTCTTCGGAGAGGCCCATATTGACTGTGAGACAAGTGAAAGAAGTGAGTCTTTCGGCTCAGCTCTCTTTCATCGATGTTGGAGGTAGTAGGTCGATCCGTTTATGTCATCGCTTTTAGCATACCCAGCTGAGGAAGCGCACCGCTCACCACTTTAGGAAATGGATGATAAGGATCGTGGTCACTAAGAGAGATTGAGTAAACACGGTAAATCATTTGGGGCAGGTTGAGAGCGAAGAATTTCGACAGCGTTCATACCATTACAGCCGTCTTTATACGTATCACAGACGGATGTTTCTAATCCTACACAAGCATACGCCATCGCTGAGTGCAACGCTTACACACAAAGTCAACGCACAAGATCAAGCCTCCACTTCATCACCAGTCTCCCGCAATCTATGCTCTGCCTCATGCTCCTGATTGAGCGAATGTCCTCCAATGAAACACGAAATTAACAAGCCCAATCCACTAATCCCGCAAAGTGTAGCGAACAGCATCTGGAACGACCAGGCATAGTTCTGGACAATCAACATTTTGTCCCGTCCATCACTCAAGCCCCTGAGCAAATGCGCAAAACCCTCTGCATTATCTGCCACCAGTGCTGGCAGGTGAAGTTCAGAAGCGTGATGCTGGAAGAAATTCTGAAAGATCGTGCCGCCGAGAGCCACACCCAGGCAGAGTCCGAGACTGCGGAAGAAGCTGTACATGGACGTGGCGTGAGCCGCGTCTTTTTGTTGGCAGGCGGCTTGGGAGGCGACGGAGTGGGCGATGAAGAGGAGGCCTTGTCCGATGCCGGCTGTCAGGAACATGAAGACCCAGGCGAGGGTTGGAGTGTCGACGTCGAGGAGGATCAGGATTCCGAGGGCTAGGGTATTGACGACCCATCCGGACCAGACAGCCCATCGGTAGGAGCCTACACGGGCGATGATGGGTCCGATGATGCCTGAAACTGGCACGCATACCATTGAGAAGGCGAGGAGGTAGGTGCCGGCCTCGAGAGCGCTGTATAGCTTGACGGTGATGAACCAGAGAGTGATGAAGTATACTTCGGTGAACAAGGTTAGAGCCTGGAGGACTGTACACACGTAGATGGCGACGGCGGACCAGGTCGAGAAGAGTGAGAACCGGAGAAAGGTGACCTTGGCCAAAAACTTTTCGTAGAGACCCGTGATGAAGACGACGGCCAGACCGAGAATGATTGGAACGAGCGTAGCGGCGGAGGACCAGGGGAACTGGCTGCCTCCCCATGTGATGCCAACGAGGAAGCTCGTGGTTCCGATGATGAAGAGGAAAGATCCGGTCCAGTCCACGTGCATGATCTTGTCATTGATCGTCGACTTTGGCCTCTCGTACTTCAAAATGAAGGGGATAATAGCCAGTCCAATGGCACAGAAGGGCAAATTGATGTAGAAGAGCCATCGCCAGCTCGTATGCTTGACCAAGGCGCCTCCAATGATAGGAGCGATGTTGAAGCCGACCGAAACGCAGAGCTGCTGGAAGCTGATGTACTTTGGCCTCCATCGAAGGGGAACGAGATCAGAGATGATGATCAGGTTCACGCTGAGTATGCCGCCGCCACCAATGCCTTGAATTGTTCGACCCGCGAGCATGGCTGCCACATTGTTTGCTAGCGAACAGATAAGGGAGCCGGCTGTGAACAGCAGTAGCGAGGTAAAGATCACACTTCGTCGGCCAAATACATCGGCGAGAGCGGCCATAAGAGGTTGAACCACGGCATTGGCGAGTAGGTAGCTGGCAGCTATCCAGAAGCTTTTGGTGGCATTGGCATTGAGTGCATCGGCGACATTCTGCGATGTATCAGCCAAAAGCTGTCCTCGAGGTCTTGGAATATACGTACCGGAAGGGTTGCCGTCAATATAGTCATATCAAGAGAGATGGCAAAAACGACAAACATCTGACCAAGCACGATGAGTTTGACTTGTCGACTCGGCGTCCACTGCAGTTCCTCCATCTTCTTGTCGGCAGCTTTTTCGAGGTCGCTCTGTTTCGAGTGTTGACTGTAGGCAATCGAGGTCATGGTAGCTTTAGAAATGTGTTTCGATTCCATGGCGACGGTCCGAAGGAAGATGACGACGAGTTGAGTGAATAGAAGGACAAGGGATTGGCAGTACATCGCATGTGAACCGAAGTCCCACTCACCCTATATACCATGTGCACATGAGGAGGCGCACTGCATGAGAACGCCATCCGACGTTGAATACACAGCTAGACTATCACTGCCCTTTCACGTACACGCAGGACAGCGATGGCGTTTGAGACGGTGCGAGACGGATAGCGTTGCTGGGAGCTGGGCCCATGCCGGTATCCGATAAACGCATGTGAATACCCGTCGAGGGCTTGGGAGAATGGGATACGCCTGACAATTTACCCTGGATACGATTACCTCTCTCGAGATGTGGCAGCTGCGGGCGTAGGGCAAGCTGGTGAGGTGAGGCTTTGGCCTCGATAAGCATTGCGCTAATCGACTCAGCCAGGCACTTCGGATGAATACCGACCACGTGGAAGAGCAGAAGGCATGGGATGGTGGATTCGCAAGGCTGAAGTATATGCATCGGATCTGCAGCTAGCGGGCAATCGGTGTACGTCGACGTTGCGAGGTCAGCCAGCCTCGAATGCTTTGTTTAGAAGCCTAGACAAGCGTTAGAATCGCACTGCTCGAGCTCCGGAGACAGGCAGAATTGTCATCAATGGGTGGCACATTGGGCGGACAGTTGAAACAATACCATTGCCAAGCGGGCAGGCAGTGGTATCACGGTTCCCCGGAGTTGCCTGGATTGGGATGCACTTGCAGTGGTTGTGTGTGCCGTCATGGGGAGCTCTCGGCACCGCCAAGTTTCAGCAAAACAACACCAACACCAACAGCCAACAACGCCAGCACCTTATCGCCACAGAAGTCTCCGTAGCCGTCGATGGTGCGCACTGCGCAGGCTGGCCGGGGCTGCCGTGGCTGCAGATTCGGTGGCTTGCGCAGAGCTGTCGAGCTCCAGCGTGGGCGTGGAGGCGTCTCTGGCGTGGGCGAGTCGCGGAGACTACGTCGACAGCGGGCCGGCTGTGTTCACGAGCGTCCGGGCCTACGACGCACGACATGGGTGATCGCTGGCGTTTCAGGCGGTGTATTTTGGCGACGGAGCGATGCGAGGAAGGACGAAGAGGGAGCAGGTGAGGTGGCAGGTCGTATCGTGAGACGCTTCGGCTTCGGGCTGGACTTGCCGCAGCTCCGAATGCGAGACAGACTTCATCTCTTCAACAGTCTTTCTTGGCAAGCGATTTCTACGCTTTCTATCTCAGAGCCCTATTCGGTGCCTTGCACATCGCACTCATAACCCATTGACCATCATATCGGCACGTCTGATCGCGTCGGAGTTTCCACGAGGCACACTTCCTCAATCCAGCCATTTCCTGTCCAACCCCTGCAAGAATCCGAGATCGACATTCACGAAGCTTGTCCACATATCCACCTCAAACCTCCAAGGCCTTGACGTCAATGCGAAGATGACAGCCGCTGTATTCCACCGCAAGTCTCTCTCGTTCTCGCCCACGACCAGCGCCATGTCCCGCTTGAAGACAACCTTTCCGTCGAACTGCTTCTTGAACCTGCTCGTTCGCTCTCCGATCGTGTATTGGACGCTAAAGTCGCTCAATGGCATATCCTTGGGGACGAATCGTGACTGCCAGCACCTGCCCTTCGTGTCCATGAAAGACATGACATCTTTGTGCCAGCCCGCCATCTGCAGTGGCCAGAAATGCGAATGGGACCACAGTCTCAACAAGGCGAATCGGGCTCCTGTGTACTTCGCCGCCAAGGTAGCGGCGTTCGCAACCAGGTCAATGTCGCGGAAGTCCGTATTGACAGGAGGATTCGCCGTAGGGGCATCACGGTAGTCGATGAAGACCTCTGAATGTTCTTTTCCGTGCTCTTTGGCGACACAGATTTGTCCCGAACCACGCGACTGATGCGCAGGACCAATCATGCCCGCCCTGAACCAAGCTGCCGTGATAGGTCGTGCGAATAAGTCCCAAACAGGGAGTACCTTGTGTCCATCGTCCTCGAATTCCCTCCACGTCTCGGTCCAGAAGCTATCAGGTCTGGTATCGACGCTGTTGAAAGACCTCGAGTAGGGCTCGCCCCTAGCTTTCTTTGCGTTATCGGTCAAGTCCTTCAGTAACTCCATCTTCTCTGGACTCAACTTCGCACTGATCACTTGATACGGTGTGCACCAATCGAAAGACAGCGAGGCAAGCGTGAGTGCATCGTGCATATCCCGGATAACCAGCCGATGTTCAGACTTGGGATATTGCAACCATATTTCCATCTTCAGTAGGTCAATGATGGTCGCTGCAGTGTATGGTCGCTGCAGGTTTCTGGCTTCTTTGAGGAGGTCAGTCATCGCTTGCCAGCGCTCCTTCGATCCAGTAAGATCTGCTTCATGCCACTGCTGACGGGTGGTTTTCGCAGCTTCCCGCTCGCGAAAGCGGAAAAATTGGGTGCGCCAGTCGTCCTCATCAACGGAGTCTTTCCTGGCGGCGACTTCAATGAGCATCATCATTTCCAAGCTCTGGGCAGGAGTTCCAGCTTCAGGATGTTCTTCATACCAGATGCATTCCTCACATCTGCACTTCGGTTTCTTTGGATTTGGGCAGCGAGGCAATTCGTAAGGTGGAAAAGGAAGCTCGGGCTCCGACTCTAATTCCTTTGCAGAATCAATTGCCTCTGGATGCCCGATATCGCTTGACAATCTCTGGGCAGGCCTCTTGCCCTTGTTTGGACCTTCGATGTCTTCGAACTCGTCGGCGTCATCATCAGTGTCTGTTGCAGCACGGTTAGGTTCCGTCCCGTCTAATCTGATCGCAAGGTCAGGTGTTCCCACTCATGCCCAAACTCACCTAGGTCGTGGATGAACCTCTTGAGGTCAGGCTGGGTCTCGATGGCAAGGGTAATGGGATCATCGAATCCTTTGATAGCCGTGGTCGTCTCGCCGTGCCTTTCCTCGGGGAAGAGGACCATATCCTCCGCGGCATCTCGCTCGTTGTAGAAGAAGTCGTCAGGAAAGGTCTCGCTCAAGCTGCGTGAGCCTTTGCGCGCATCGCCGGAAAGAACGCGGGAATTCTCCGAATGCGCGTCGTCGTACATCGAGGGTTCGCCGGGCTTGACGTCTCTGGCTCGGCCTGAGGTTTCATCTCGGTAAAGGGTCTTGAGGACGGCAGCAACAGGATTGTATAGATCTCGACCGGTACAGGCGCGGTGCGCTTTAGCAAGTGCCTGTTCATTAAGTTAGCATAGGTGGATGTTATAGAGATGAGCAGAACATGCCGTGTGTATCGTGTTGTAGATGTATGCGAACGGTAAGCCAGCTTTGAGGTCCCAGATGGTAATGTCGTAGTACTCATTGAATCCAAACGAGTAGCTGCCGTATTTCTTGTATTCGGACAAGTGGTCGAACATGTCCTTTCCCACTTCCGCTCCCGCTTCCCACTCATTCTTGCTGGCACGTCCGATGCCGCTTTTTGTCCTCACAAGCCAGAGATGTTCGTTCGGAGGTTTGATTAGAAGGCGTCCGGTCTTGCCATCTCTAACAGTAATGCAGACATGGTTGGCCATCATGGACACATACTGCACGAACCGTCGACTGACAGGGTCATTGCGCTTCATGTAGGCGCAGACGAAGCTTCTCATCTCAACCGCAGCATGCTGCGTGGGGCCGCGACCTCGCCCACGCTGCTGGCGCACCTTTGTGTACTTGTCGGCGTTGGTAAATTCGCAGTAGGGGATAAATCCTAGTTGGAGCAGTTGGCGGTTCATCTGGTTGCGTTCCCATTGACTGAACTCAGGCGAGGGGAAATACTGAAACAGTGCCAACACATTGAGCTCCCAGAACTCTTGCCAGTTCCGGCATAGGTTGATGGCATCCTCGAAACGAGTTCCCTTCGCGATGATAGAGTAGTGAAGCCAACCGCCTCGAGCCATGGCCTTCTCAGAAGGATAATTCCAGATCGTCTTGCCGCAAATGCGCACTCGAATCTTCTTGTTTCTGAAATTTCCATCCTCGTCGAGATCGCCGAAATCTATGGCATACTGGACGTCGCCTTGATCTGTGCTCGTCTGACCAGAATTTTTCTTCAGTTCATTGAGTTCTTCTCGCTTGGAGCTCCATTTGTCCGGCAACCGCGTGCGACCCAACATGCCAGTGATGCCAGAAGCCTTCTTACTGCTCATTGATTTATCGAATGTATCCTGCTCGTCTTCGGCGTCTTCTCCCACGTCAAGATCCTCCTCGTCTCCGCGTGCAAAGTCAGCGCAAGCATCTCGAATCTCCTGGAGAGCAGGCTGCTCGATACGTAGGCACAGATCTCTCAGGTCGCTGGTAGTGACTTCGGGGTCTGCCAGGAACTCATCGACGCTGTTCGCACGTAAAGCAGCCGGGAGCAGCGCAGCTTGCGAGAGGAGGAGTCGGCACAAGAGTAGTCGTTTGATCTCGGCGATTTCGTCCAGAAGCTGCTCGACATCATCTGCTGGCATTCCTGGGATCTTCCCTAGGCTCTTCATCGGTCTTTCCAACGTCCCGGCGATGCTGAACCCATCCATACCCTTGTCCACGTCGAACTGCTGCCCGTGAAGGAGGCGATGGCGCATCTGCTCTCGGCTCTCGTTCACTTGCACCTTGGGAGCGCTCTCGTCCTCGTCACGGGCGTCTGCTTTGGCTTTGGCCTTTGCCCTCTTCTTCGCGTTTCTGTTGCCACTAGCGGCGATCTTCACAGGACCCAGGGCCTTGGGGTTAACGTTTTGCTTCCCGGTCACCTGAATTTCCCGTGGCCTGTGAGCAAGGGAGGCGTTGGTGGCCTCGCCCAAGGTCTCAGGGTCGGCCGCTACTGGTTGTTCCATAGCCAGCCACATCAAACGCCTCATCAAGTCGACGTAATCAGCGCGTTCATCTTCTATCGTGTCTTCGATCGGGTCGAATTTGATATCGCTATCGCTCTCTTTGGCCTCCTTGAGTCGTGCTTCGTGAGCCTTGTTCAGATATACGTCTTGCTTTTTCTTCTCTTCGAGACGTCGCTTTTCGTCCAGTCTCCCATTCACTGCCTGCATGTGTCGCTTGAACAGCAAAGCCTCCTTTTTGACCTTCTTGCTTTCGTTGTCTCGGATCTCCTCCTCTTCATCTTGCCGCTGGCGGACCCAGCTGTACCACTTCTGTTGTTCGTACAACACCTCCGCTGTCCGTCGTTGAAGCTTCTCCAATGCGTGCACAACGCTGCTCTTGTCATTGACAAGACGGTCAATATACTGCTTGTGCCCATAGTCCAGAGCTTGGGAGTAGAAGTGGGCGTGATGGAGTCTCCTGGCTCGTATCACTCTATCAAGCAGATTGTGCTTCTTGAAAAGGTAGTGATAGAGCTCGTTGAGTGTCTGTTCGTCCCGGACGTTTGCGAAGGTCTCATTTCGAAGAGGCGTTTGCGATGGAAAGAGATAGTCTGGAGGAGTGGCACAGAGTGCGTCCAGCTGGGCATTTCGCCTCTTGTAACCCAAGTACATGCCCATGCATTGTCGAGAATGGAAGCCGCAGAACAAACCATCTGCGTGGGTTGCCTCGCTCTGGCATTGCTGTGCGTCTGACAAGTTGAGTGCTCGGCACAGTTGGGCCATTGGTGCGGTGCCGCGCCTAAGACGGCCGGATAGTTATGAGCAATGCGCTGTTGTCTTGGTGAGCGCAAAGAATATCAAGTTATGGGGGTTCTGGATCCACGCCAGGCGGGCGGATACCTGACCCCTCTTATCGGACCACGCAGCGACTACGAGATGAGGGCGAAGAAAACTGATACATCGACCTGCGCGAACCCGTGGTGGCCCTGGTCGTTGAGACGCGCGAGGCTCGCGTCGTCTGCAGGTCCCAAATGGGTCTGGGATGGCTACGCCTTTGTGCCATGGCAACTGTTGCTCCGGCCATCATCGACGACACATCAAAAGGCTGTGAGAGCGGCACGATGAAGCCTCGTGAAGTAGCTTGGGATAGATCGATGGAGGGTGGTTGGGAAGGCACATGCCATGTAATGGTGCTGACCTCGGAACGCGATAATTTCGAATAGGGGGGTGTGGTGTGCTCGTATCGGATTTGATCTCCTCGCTACCAGGTACCGATCTTTCAGCTTTGACCCTCGTTCTCTCATCAACAACATGCTGGGCACGTTCCGCCACGTCCAAGCCCGTATGTGGAACACAACTCCTCGATTACAAAATTAATCACTGCGACGGACTGGTCGGCGATGTCTTCGGGGTGGCGCCGTGGGGACACTGCGGGTGTGATGTAGAACCCGTGGAGGCCCACGTTGGTCAAAACCCACTCTTTCTGACTTCATCCATCCTCCGGCCGCACACCTACATCATCGTTCCTCAAGACTCAATAATCGGACGCTACAGAACAACATGTTCGAATACAGTCTGTTGAGGCTGGCCATATCATGACCATCGCCACTTTAACCTTGCTTGAAGCGGGTTCGAGGCCAATGAAACCACCCCAGAACGACATCTTCGCGGCGACGCTCATCACGATCGATGAGATCGAACAGTAGGTCTTTTAGCTTCTTTATCTCTACCCACTCCATACACTACCTCGTGAAGAGCCACTTTTTGCGCTGTGAGCCTGGAAAACGTCAGAAGGGTTTGGGTCTTTTTACATGTGCTCTTTCTGCCTCTCCATTCCCCCAACCACCATAACACACACCTTCGTCACAATTTGAAGAGAATCAACCATGGCGATCGCACCCGAGAAGCCCCTACCGCAGCAGGCGAAGCAGCTTGCTTCCGAGCAGCTGCCAGATGCCTCCAACATGGGAACGACGCGGAAGATTGTCTGCTTCTCCGGTAAATCAATACCCAAGACGAACGACGGATCACCGCTAATATGATTTACAGACTTCGACGGCACAATCTTCATGCAAGACACCGGGCACATCCTCGTCAAAGCCTTCGGCTGCGGCGACGAGGGCCGCGAAGAACTCGAGCGACAATTCAAAAGCGGCGAACGAAGCTTTCGAGAGATATCAGAAGATATGTGGGGATCACTAGACGTGCCATTCGAAGACGGATTCAAGGCTCTCGAGGAGGGCTTGGAAATCGATCGGGACTTTCTCCAGTTCCACGAGTTTTGCCGGAATAACAAGATCCCGTTTAATGTGATATCAGCTGGGTTGAAGCCCATTCTGAGGAGGGTGCTGGATCACTTCCTGGGACTGGAGGCGAGCAGTGGGATTGATATTGTGGCGAATGATGCGACGATTGATCCTGATGGACATACGTGGAGACCGCAATGGAGACACGATACGCCGTCCGGCCACGATAAAGCGCTGAGTATCGATGAGTACAAGCGACGAGCCAAGATCGAGAGCGAAGACGGGACAATACCCATGATAGTGTAAGCCCTACACCCTCCACTCCTCCTAGTGACTTCTTACTGACACGACCAGCTTCATCGGCGACGGCATCTCCGACCTAGCAGCAGCCGGCCAATCCGACATCCTCTTCGCCCGCCGCGGCCTCGCCCTCGAAAAACACTGCATTGACAACGGCATCGACCACATCCCCTACGACAGCTTCGCCGACATCCAGCGCGAGATAATGCGCCTGGCCGCCATTGACGAAGCGCAAACCAAAGGCGAAGGCTTGCCGTCGAAATTCAACCCCAGAGCCAACATGTGGCGGCGCATCAGTTCTAAGCAGGCTATCCCGACGTTTAAAGCTTTGACGCCGCAGACGGAGGAGAGGGCGTTTTTATGGCCGGAGACGTTTACGGAGGTCAAGAGGCCGACGGCGTTGAGGGCGATGACTTCGGCGTAGGTGCTCGTAAGAGAAGATACAGATAGAATGATACCAGGTTGACACATGAGTGCTTGTCCCGAACTTCTGGCTTCAGTAGAGTTCAGATCCCAGCCCACTGATGCCTCGAAACAGAACGACACACAGGGATCTGTACGACTCTATTTTCGCAGTCCGGACGCACCAGGTTGAGTCCTCGTGATGGAGACGCCAAGTGAAGAGGTTTGTCGTCATCCTCACTTCTTCGCTCCTTCCTCTGCCACTACCACGCTCGTTAGCACTCTCGTTAGCTCGCCTTCGTTTCGACTGCTGCAACTCATTCATACAACTGATCAGGAATAGTGACCCACGATGCGATTCTTATTCCTTGCCGTCGCAGGCACAGCCGCCGCTCAAGCGATTCGCGGCTGTACGTAAACTCAAGGGCAGAAGCCATCCCTTTACATGTCTAAGACATATGCTGACCTATTACCCTTTACTTTTAGTCAATTCAGGAGGCATCGGACCAAAGGGTGTAAAGTCGCAGCAAGACTTCGAAGCCGAATTCAACAAGATCAAGAAGCTGCCAGGCACGGCACCATTTACCTCCATTCGGCTGTTCACGATGATCCAGCCCAATACTGCCAGTGTAAGCAAAGTCCACTGAAGCCACACCCGAACGCTGCTCATCATGAACAGGACCCAACAGTCGCCATCCCAGCAGCGATAGCAACAAACACCCGCCTCTTGCTCGGCCTCTGGGCAAGCGCCGGCCAAGACGCCTTCAACAACGAGATCGCCGCTCTTAAGAAGGCCATCTCGCAATACGGCGAGAAGTTCACATCCCTCATTGACGCCATCTCCTGCGGTTCAGAGGATCTTTACCGCATTACACCGACCGCAGTCCAGAATAAAGAAAACGTAGGAGCTGGGCCTGAAACCATCGTACACTACATTCAGCAGACCCGCGACGCGATCAAAGGCACGCCAGCCGCTGGAGCCAAGATCACGCATGTCGATACGTGGACGGCTTGGGTCAACGAGAGCAATTTCGCCGTCACCAAGGCTGTGGATTGGCTCGGGATGGATGGGTATCCGTACTATGAGAAACAGCACGAGAACGGCATTGAGAATGCTGGGAGGCTCTTCTTCGAGTCGTATAACAAGACGGTACAGGCCTCGCATGGCAAGCCGGTGAAGGTCACGGAAACAGGCTGGCCGGTTGCCGGTCCGAAGTTTGGTCAAGCGGTGGCCTCGGTCGAGAATGCGAGGAAGTATTGGCATCAGGTGGCTTGTCCGTTGTTGGGGGATATCGATACGTGGTGGTTCACGCTGGATGATGCCAAATCTGATCCGAACGAGATCTCTTTCAGCACCATCAAGCCAAACTTTGGGGATCCGCTGTTTGATCTGTCCTGTCCGCCGAAGTAGCCGAAGAGGCGCATCCTCATGGAGTGGTATATCATTAGCACTAATCATAGTAATCGACTTACTTCAATCATCATCTGAGTTGTTCAAGAGCAACCAACTGCAGTGTCTGCCTTCTGGTGGTCCACGGCTCCGTGTTGGACCAGCGATGACCAAGACGGTTTTAAAGCGCATGCCCAGTTCCACGGCAGTTGATCTTGGGACCAGGTCGTACAGAGTACGAGGATTGTTCTCAAGCCATGAAGATGTCCACAAGACGATCATCGCTGGTTCAGACTTCGTAATCGCCAGCTCGCTCCGGCTACGCCATGCTCACAACAGCCTTTCGTGCAGGCGTTCTTCTCTTTCTGTACGAATGTCTCCATCGAAGCCCGTTCGTTGTATCCTTGGCAGAGTTGGAGTGAGGTCAAGATTGTCTTCTGACCGCTGTTGCACAATGCAAGGTCGCACATCCAACATTGGCCTCGTCATACCATGCCTAGCTGTTGCCGTTCGATGCCTCAGCGTTTGCCAACTCCAGTGATAGCGGGCGTTCGAGTATACGAGAGTCTGTCGATACGGTTGCGAACGGCATCAAGGCAAGGATAGCCTGAGCGGACGCAGCTCCTGCGCGTCATGGTTGTTGGAGAGCGAAAGCGATCGTCAGGTACCGCCGAGTCAAAATCTTCGCGTGCACCACTGCGCGTGGTCCTTCGATTCACAGCGTCTCATGCACGACATCGGGGCCGTGGTGTCTCCATCGAATCTCCAAGACACGCTCCTCCTCCTGTGAAAACGAGCTGCGAAAGTCGCACAGGGTATGCATCAGGCGTCCCGTCCAGAGGGAGGAGAGTGGAAAACGGAAACTTTGGTCTTGCAGGCGTGCTCCACGTCTTGGAGCATCCTTCCGATGTTGCCAATCTCCGCCACCGCTTGGTCGTCGCTCTGCCTCTTCCGCCCAAGCCGGCAGCGCAACGAGAGCGAGTCTGGGATACCGCCGGCATCCCTGCCGTGGAGCAGCACGAAGGATGGAGTCCGCAGGTCATGAATATTGGGGGAGTGAGGGGAAAAGCCCCAGAAGCGGCACACAACATCAACAAGACCGCCCGCCAAGTTTGATCTGCTCGCTTGGCAACATCCGCCCATCATCCAGTGTCATCCATCATGCAAGACTTCATCTTTGCTGCAGCCGGGAGGTGGAGGGGTCGGTGCTGCTCTCGTCACAGGATCGTCGTGAAATGAAGATGGACAAGGATGCTGCCTTGCTGCCCACTGACGCCCTCACCTGCCCGCTCGTGGCCCACCAGGCATTGGCAGGCCGTACCCCATGGGGCCATCGTTGCGGGCACGCGTGCTTGCTGCATGCAACGGATAGCTGCAACTGCAACACCTCCAGCAAAGTCCAGAAGGAGCCTGGTGGGTGCGGTCCTTCTTAACTAATATACAGGCGCCTGCCCTCTTTCGTCTCCTCCATCTCGCACTTCTTGCTTCTTTTCTCTCCTTATTGCTCATCTTCTTTCCCAGCGAGAAGATGCGTGCCCATTCATACGCCGCCATCCTTACGGTGGCAGCATCTGCCAATGCTTTGAACTTCCCCCGCCAAGCATCTCAACCCTCGACCCGGTGTAGGTACTAGAACCGCTCTTCTTAATACAGTGAACTAACATTTCTAGACTCGGTCCAGACGCCTCCTCTTGATACACCTTGGACGTACGAAGTTGGAACGAATCCATGGCCAGAATACCCGAGACCAAAGCTCGCCAGATCCCAATGGAAGAGCTTGAACGGTATCTGGACCTACGCCAATGCTTCTAGCTTGGATGCAGTCAACAGCCCACCTGTCAATCAGACACTGCCGAGAGAAGTCCTGGTTCCATTCTGTCTTGAGAGTGGCTTGTCTGGCATTCAAGGCGAGAATGTGCTCTACTCATGGTACCAGACATCCTTCGAAATTCCTTCTGGGTGGAATGGAAACGATCGAGTGTTGATGAACTTCGATGCCGTCGACTACGAAGCTACAGTCTTTGTCAATGGACAGAATGCCACCTTCAACCGTGGTGGATACTTTGCCTTCTCGGTTGATGTCACACCATACCTCAACCGCGGTGGTCAGAACGAACTGTATGTTTCAAGACGATTCTTCTTGATACTGTGAACTGACAATCTTAGGCTCGTCTTCGTTCACGACCCAACAGACAGCGATCCATATGTCATCCCCATCGGAAAGCAGACTCTGAACCCATCTCACATTTTCTACCGACCGTGCAGTGGTATCTGGCAGAGCGTTTGGATCGAATCCGCTCCAGCCAACCACATTACTGCTCTCAACCTCAATGGAGACGCCAGTGGACAAGTCAACATGACCGTGACCAACTCTGGCAACAGCAGCTCTCGCGTCGAGATCACTGTTCGTGAGAGGAGCCAACAAGGCGGTGGCAAATCTGAGCCTGCAAGTTACGGAGGTCCAGGGGGATGGCACGGAGGCCACGGCGGTCACGGAGGCAACGGAGGCAATGTGGTGGCCAGGCACACTGGCAACACAGGCTCTCCGATCACCTTCAAAGTTGATGGCGTGAAGACCTGGTCGCCTGATACTCCTAACCTGTACGACATTGAAATCAAGATGGGCAATGATGACGTTACCAGCTACACTGGATTCAGGACTGTTGGAAGGGAAGAGTTCAACGGTGTTCAGAGAATCACCTTGAACGGAGATGCTATCTTCACAATGGGAACCTTGGACCAAGGCAAGAGCACTTTTATCTATGTCTGAACACATGCTGACTCGCTGCAGGATACTGGCCAGATGGACTTTACACACCTCCCACATACGAGGCGATGACTTACGACATCCGCACGTTGAAGAAGATCGGATACAACATGCTCCGCAAGCACATCAAGGTCGAGCCTCCACTCTTCTATGCCGCTGCCGACGAAATCGGCATCTTGGTCATGCAAGATATGCCTGCTCTTCGACCTTCCCAGAGCCGTACCTTGGACAACTGCACAGTAGAGACTATCCTGCCAGATGATGCCCAGCAAGCGGAGTTCCAGCGCCAGCTTGAGGTCTTGGTCACTCAGTTCAGGAGCTACACTTCCATCTTCGCTTGGGTCATCTACAACGAGGGCTGGGGCCAGATCACCTCTCCTTACTACCCCGAATTCGAGCTGACCGATATCGTCCGCCAACTTGATCCCACCCGTATCATCGACTCAGTCACGGGCTGGTATGATCACGGCGCAGGTGATTTCAGCGATAATCACCACTACGCCAACCCACAATGTGGCACGCCATGGTACTCCATAAACTCTTCTCCGTTCGATCCAAGTCGTATCGGCTTCCAGGGCGAGTTCGGCGGTACAGGCCACAACGTCTCCGCCGACCACCTGTGGAAAGTCCAAGAAGCCATCAACACGATCAACCAAACCTACGAAATCGACCAAACCCTCGACACATGGAACTACCGCGGTCATTTCCTTCTTAACGAGCTGCTGTCCCAGGTTGAGCTCTACTCCTGCGCCGGTGCCGTCTGGACTCAGACGACTGATGTCGAAGGCGAGGTCAACGGCATGCTTACCTACGACCGCCGTATCTTGCGTCCTGTTCTTGAGCAGTGGAACGCAGACATCAAGGCTCTGTATGATGCCTCGGCTCGCAGGACGAATGGCTCGATGCCGATTGCTTCTTCGACGATTGCGTACACGACTGCCACCCAGCCATGGCCGCAGACCTATTGGTCCAACTACCACTGGACGCCGGCTGGTCCTGCGAAGACCACAGGTGGAGGAGGTGTTCCTGGAGGATGGGGATTCTAAAGCCCCTTCACTGTAGTGAGGCAAGCATTGGGAGGACTGCAAGAATTGGTTAATGAGAACAGCTGCTCAGATCAGTTCGCATCATTTGCATAGGAACGATTGGAAATCAACAGAACAGAAAGTAATATCTTCGCCTCAAGAACTTGTTCTCATCCCAAGCCACTTTGACCTTCGGCTGCAGTTCTAAGCGGACACGAAAGACCCCCAAGACTCTAATGAACAAGCACATCGCCTGACCCGCTATAAGACACACGATCTCGCTCCTTCTGAGGTGAGCGTTGTGTAACCCTCGCTTCATTCACATGCCAACCACGATTAGGGCTTTCCGAATCCAGCGCGGCGACACGCCGCACTGGAGACTAATAAGACATCAGGGCTAACTTCCTCCCATGTGTACAAGATGACACTACGAAAACGTCTGTTGCATACTATAGTTTAGCCGGCTTTGAACGTCGCATATGCATGAGGGTTCACGGGATAGGTTCCGCTGTGTCAGTCTCGAGTGCCGTACCGATGCCGAAGGGCAGTGTCTTCACACTGACAAGGTGTCTCAGCTTGGGCCTTGTAGTGTGGGCCGTGTAAGGTTTGGAGAGTTGTATATAAGGCGTGGTAGGTGGGAAGTCTGTCGTGCTTGAGTTCGTTGTTCGTTTGCGAAGTTTGGACATAGGGTCGAATCGAGCTCGAAGTGAGTCTTGGGAGTCAAATCTGGCTCGCTCTTCTTCAGAAGCTCATAACCGACTGGGCACGACGGTACAGCGATCGATCAAGTCGCCTTGCTCTTTCAAACCTCTCTCATACGAACGATTGATCGCCGCCTGGAGGGCGACGATGGCAGTCACCAACGCGCCTCTCGTTGGGCCAGTGATCGCACTGGCATGCTGGACGTTCTTCATGCAATTCTGTGAGCATTCATTTTGTCCACTTCAATCGCGGGTCCAGTAGTCGCTAACCGTCTCCAGGGCTGTGAGTCTTCATCATCTGCCCTGTACCCACGCGGTTGATACTGATACTCACGAGGTACTCCTACCGCCTTCCAGACATCAGCAAGTACAACATTCAGATGCCACCGACCGTGTAAGCTCCACGCATTCCCTCTTGGAAGATCCTCGTACTGAGCGTCACGACCTAGAACCAAAGCCGAGCTCGAAAAAGCAGTCCCTCGTCACCGCCAATGGCCCGCCGAAAACTTCAACCACCTTCACGAGCAACCGACCGTCTTCTACGCCATTGCCCTAGCTCTGACGTTTCTCGAGGTCTCTGACGGCCTGACCGTTACTCTGGCTTGGGCGTATGTAGGGGCCAGAGTCGTACATAGTCTGATCCAGGCAAGGACGAATGTGATCATGAATCGATTCATGGCTTTCGCGGTGTCGAGTTTCATCCTCTTGGGCTTGACGATCAAGGCGACTGTGGTTTACTTCTTGTAATCGATTTGAGCATGCGATGTTGTCTTTGGATACCCCAGCTCTGCGCCTGCTTCTTCTCTTGATGAACACGGCCTTGCAATGTAATATATCAGCTCTTCAGAAGTATCAATGAAATCCGTCTCATCTCCTCTCAGCTCTTCAAAATCTTCATTTGTGGGTATCATACCACTCTCAAAAGCAACCCATCCATATACGCCGCCCAATGCCTCATATACACACGCCCTCATCTTACACACATCCCAACCAACTCAGACCTTATAAGGCTCCTTCCCATGAAACGGACTCCAAACCCCCCTAACACTCTCATTCAAACTCCTAACCGGCTTCGTAACCCTCTTCAACTTCTCCCCACTCGCCTCCTTCAACAACCTGCACTTCTGCAAAACCTGCAGAGCCTCCAAATTCCTCACACAGATAGGTTTCGTGCGTCCATTCATGTAGTGGCCGATGATGACGGGGTGTCGGCCGGGGCGAGGCGAGACGGAGATTTCGATGCCGGGGTTTTGTTTCGCGAAGGTGGGGAGTTGGGTTTTGATGAAGTCGCTGGAATTAGGTTAGGAGGTGGGTGAAAGGGTGTGGTGGGAGGGAAGGACTGACTTTATGCCTCTGCTGCTGCCGGCCCAGTCGCAGTAGTGGAAGTCCAGGCGTTTGCACTGGAGGATGAAGGCGCCGACGCCATTCTGCGGATTGTGTGAGTACGGCACATTGAGTATCAGATAAATGACTGACCTGAGCCTTGGCTACCGTCCGCAGCGCTTGGAGAGGCATGATGGCATCGTCTCGTGAAGTTCAATGCCACACGAGATGGACTTGATCGGGGTCGGCGGACATGGCTTGGCATTCCCGCGGAGAAACATTTGATGCCTTAGGCTTCACTTGAGAATCGACAGGAACTACCAGGTACATTGGTTAACGCTACATCGCTGAGCTACCAGACCAAACCAAGTGAAGAAGTACAGGGAGCCACTGTGCTCCAACGCTACCAATTCTCCAACATATCACATCACCCTCTGGTCCCAAAACCTCCTCACGCATTCTTCGGCCGGGAGCAGACGATCGTTGGCGCTGAGACGGAGGGCAACGACAACTTTCCATCATCCGGTGAACGATCGCGAGCATTCTAGACCCCGTTCGTACCGTTTGTAATGGGCGTCGCCTGTCGCTTCTGCTGCAGCCAAGTGTCTGCATTCTGGAACATGTTCTTCGTCTCCGAGCTGACGATGGCGCTATCGGCTGCTTGCACACCAGCGTTGATCTGTTACTAGTCAGTACGTGTTCATGTACCAGATGAATTCGAATTGACTTACTGCAGCCCACATCTTCCACGCCTTGGCCAAATCAGAATCGATGTCCTCAGCATGTGAGAACCACTTGTTGATGTTCGCGCGTCGAGCCGGATCCTGTGACTGCTCGTCGAGATAGCTCTTAACCACCAACCCAAGCCCAAGATCAGGCTCTCTGCCAAACGGCATTTTGCCACCCACGTCCCTGAATTCTTCCTCCTCTTTGCCTCTGGACGCACTTGCGTTGAGCAGCATGTTACAGGCGTGCACTTCTGTGAGGTCACGAAGCGTGTTTCGTACTGCCGCTGCAACTTGGTGGAATGCGAGCAAATGTCTGGAAAGTGGCCCAGTGTAACCGATCGGCTTGTGTTTGAAGGTTCCGAGGCAGGCGACGCGGCTGATGAGATTGACGTGCGCCTTGTCGGCGTCGGTTCCACGCATGGGAGCGCCAGTGTACGGAGGTTGCTGGAAGGTGGGCTTCGAGTTGAGCATCTCGAGACGCAGCAACTCGAATGCAACGAAGATAGCTTCTTCGGCTTCTTTAGGAGGCGTGGTGGTTCCGAGAAGCTTGTCGCTGGAGGCTCGTTGGAATGCAGCCATGAGAGCTTTGCCCCATGCTGAAAGTGTGTGGTCAGAGTTGATATATCCGCGATCCTGCAAGAATCTCCAGAGTATGTTCGACAGTAGCTCGGAAGGTTCTCTGAGTAGAGAATGCTCGCCGTCCTTGCGTCGCGTGACAGTCTTCTTGGCCGTTGCTTCGTCCGACAACAGAGTGATGGCGTACTGTATCGGACATGCACCGAGATCGATGTGCTTGACATGTGAGGCCTGATCGAGGAGAGCGTCTTTGACGTGCCAGCTTTCCGCATCCTTCGCTACTTCGGAGAAAGGCATGTCTGGCAGCCCGAGAGCCTTCTTATCGCTCTCATTGAACCAGCAGACGAGGTTCACGTCGTGTTTGGTATAGTATCGGTGCAGAGATTTCGTCAGAATGGCCAGGCATCGTGTTCGCATGGGTCGCAGCTTGTCCTGCACAAGGTCCTTGTAGGCCTGTGAGTGGCCACCGTCTAAAGGCTGCGTCTCAAAGATCTCATCTCGTGTGCGCCAGTCCAGCACTCGTGAGCCGATCAAGCCGAACTGATGGTAGGTCATCAATTCATCAGGGAGGCGTTGACTGATGAAGTCGTGCGTATCGGAAGCGGCGTGTTCAAAATCCAGTTGCTTGAACTCCTCGGTTTGGGTTATGACAACCATGTGCTGCACAGCTGTCTTGGCCTTGCGAAAAAGGTCGAGGTACTCGGCGTCTTTCGCTTGTAGACAGGCAGTATGTCCATCGTTACCAGCGCGGGCGAGGACGCCCCTTGCAGCAGCCCACTTGGACGTCGTTGAATCATTGTCGATCTCGGGCACGGGCGCGAGAATGCTGGAGCCGGATAGCAGACAGAGATCGACGAACTGCGAGTTCGTGAGACCGAGCTTGGTGAGTATTGTCTGCGTGAAAACAATGTTTGCTCTCCCATTTTCCCAATCAAAACTGG
Organism: Zasmidium citrigriseum; assembly: GCA_002786025.1. NCBI lineage: Eukaryota > Fungi > Ascomycota > Dothideomycetes > Mycosphaerellales > Mycosphaerellaceae > Zasmidium > Zasmidium citrigriseum. The sequence continues at coordinate 12,019 of NHNW01000036.1, read as the reverse complement.
TGATCATTCTGTCTGCACCGAACGCCAGCACCGATGCAGAGCCAGCCACATTGTCACAATCGTTGGCCTCAATGAAGTAGGCGAGCTGGGCAGCTGCGGCATAGGGTGCGTTCAGTACGTCCACTCCGTCTTGCTGTGCAAGGTAGTAGAGCAGGTACCGGGCAATGTGCGAAGTTCGATAAGTGCCTAGTGGGCTATTGTTAATGATGATGCCACTTCGAAACGATGCGGCTAACTTACATGCTTTGCCAAATGCCACCACAGCATCGTCGCCGCGGCCTTGGTCATACACCCTCCAAGCCTCATCCAGGATCTGTGAGGCCTTCGAAGCCTCTTTGCTGATGGTCTTGCGATCCCTACAGCCGATTTCAAGGCCGTTGAACACGAAGACAGGAGTGGCACCGATTTTACGGAAGTGTTCCAGATCCTTGTCTACATGCTCTCGCAGCGCGAACGGTAGGCCGCCGAGAGCAGGCAGTAAAGGCTCACGAGTCTGGGAATTGGTCAGAAGAGTGTTGAGGTAGTCCTCCGCATCGATGCCGATTCTTGTGTCGTTCCAGTGATTGTCAAGTGGAATGCTCTGGGTCAGGCCCTCCGACTTTAGCCAGTCCTTGAACGCCAACGATTCGGAAGCCATGGTCGGTCGCTGTGCTCACGAGAGCTGCGAGGCGGCTGTGAATCGCATCCAGCGACAAGAACTGGAGCAAGACAAACGGCGCGTGCGCGATGGCAATTACTCCGGGGCCGGGTTGCTGGAAACCTTCGTCCGTGTCTCGATGGAATGTCTAAAGGCGATGTTGGGAAGTGTGAAACTGTGAGGTCAGGAAATGGCGTTCATGTGAAGGTGGAAAGCAGCAAGGTGGGATCGAGGCCACGGGAGCTACTGCAGGAACCGTGGCACAGGCCGTCTACACGTGACCTCTAACGTCTGCCCCAAGCGCTCAGAATAAGCAGAATAAGCGTGACGGCAAGGTATATTCCAATTTCATGAATATATGGTGATGGTGAAGATGGCATGCTCTCTCACGGATATTACGGGAAAGTATGGTCACAATCAAAGCTACAGTGCCTCCAGATGCTTCCACGCTCCAGAGATCAAACTTCTTCCAACACATGTCTATTCGCTCCTGAACGCCAACATATGCATCTGTTCCATCGCTCTACTGTACTTTGCTAACTTTGCACTTCCAACCCGACTCTTGGCTCAGCAAAGGCAGACTTGCACCCAAACACCATCCTAGCTCATTACCTCTGATCTTCTTCGCGATCTTGACCTCTCTGTCGATTGGCATCTCATAGCCGGTATGCAACAACGCCAACATGAAGTTCAGGTCCAAGCAAGTCTCCGGTCGGTCCTCCAGCTCTTCCATGGCACCGGGCACAGACTGGAAGACCTTCCAGGCGTCTCCACCCTGGCACACCCGTGCAGTGAGGTCCTTCAGTTCTCTGAGAGTGAAAGACTCCGGCATTCCAAGAGGAGAGGTGCGATCGTAGAAGTAGGAGAAAAGGTAGACATCCTCCCGGGCGAATGTCTTCTCCAGGCTTGGCTGATGAACGCCGTTGAAAGCACATGGAGCAAGCTTGCATTCAGCCTCCTTCTTAAGGGTCTTCTCAGCCAATGCACGGCATTGCGCTGGGCTTCCAACTTCTGGGCCAGTCATGTTGACAGTCACGCTCGACCCAAGAGCGTGGCCTTCGCTGAGAGGCACCTCCACCTTCTTGCTCATGCCAATTCCGAAGCAGGGGTTCATCACTGGTTTGTTCAACCAGGCAGTGGACTCCGGGTTGTTCTCGTACATGCCCTCAACAACAACACGGTGGAGATTGTTTCGTGCTTCCATCAAGCCATAACCAAGGTAGGAGTGTTGGTAGAGGGTGAACTCTCGTCCGCCAAAGTTTAACGAGTACTTGTGGTCGCCCTCTTGCATCTGCTCTGGCATGCCTCCTTCGGCCGCCTGCTTGAACGTCGGCTGGAACACGATCTGCGTGCTGCCACCGCCAAGATCGAAGACTGCTGCGGTAGGGGTCTTATCCGGACCGCCAATCTTGCCGAGAAGGTAGTTGGTGGTGATCCAAGCGTAAACGCCTTCATCCTTGCCGTCCATGACTTCGACACCACCCTTCTCTTCGCTGACGACTGGGAAAGGATACTGAGTCTCCAGCCTAGTCCGCACAGCCTTGAGAATCGCTTCACTCATCTCAGTACCAAGCTTCCGCAGACCAGCTGTCGCCTTGACTGCGACTGGAGTACATCCCTTCAGCTTGTCCGGTACATTCTTCACGGCCACATCCATGAGTTGATCCAAGCTCTTCGCCGCACCTTCAGCGTCACCCTTGTAGCTGCTCAATCCTGATCCGCCCTCCTTCTTGGGCGTCATCTCAAAGATCTCATCCTCAAGCTCTGGCGTGGGTCCGCAGTTGTTGAATCGGTAAACGTGTATTCTGCTACCCGTGCTGCCCGCATCGATCATCAGCGCATATTGTATTAACGGCTTGTCCTTCGAATAGCTCCGTGTGCATTTTGATGTCGCTACTGAAGGATCGCTGGCAACATCCCCGCCAGGAAACTTTCCAGCTCCAGGTACCACTGAGCCCTCATATCGACCCCCGGGAACGATATAGTACAGGACCGCAAGCACGAAGAATATCAGGCAGCCGGTCTTGATATACCGTGCTCTCGTGCCTTGATTCATCCAGGCGGCTTGCAGTTTCTCCTGCATGGATTCCGGTTTGTGTTTGCTGTACGAAGCGTGTCGGTCGGGTTTCTCGTGCGGATCGTGATCTTCTCGCTTCGGGAACGTGAGGGAGGAGGCACGCTGACGAGGCGACGACGAAAAGCTCACGTAGCTCCAAAGATTTGGCCGTTGGTGGGTGCCTGTGCTGTTGGTGGACATTAAGTAAGGTAATGATTAGACGTCTGGGATTCAGCACATCGCCGGCGTGCTCGTTGGTAAGTGCGCGCGTGGGAAAGGAGCGACGAGAAGGAAGGCGAGGGTGGGAAAGTCGTTCGTGGAGTGGGAGTGGAAAGAAGAGAGATATCTGTTCATCCCTCTTCCGCTGTCAATCGCGGCCACTGAACCCCTAAACTTGGCGCAGATCCGCCGCTAGAGCGGACCCTGGTAGAGTGTCACGTGCAAGTATCCTTTCGTCTACAAGATATCTATATCTGTATAACGAACTTCTACAAGAGGCATGCAACCTCCTTTGCAATTGCATCCTGCCCTTTGCAAGCTTCTACTTTGCCCTTGGCGTCCAGCGCCTGGCAAAGATCGAAAAGCTCTCCATCTGCAGGGGCACAATAGACAAGATATCCAAATGCCAGTAAAAGTGCCTTTATCGCGTCTTGGTTCTGCTCGTCGGACAAGGTTTCCAAGAGAGATGCTGCAAGCTCCACTTGCTCTGCCTCAGCCAGTGCATCTTGCCCCTCCTCTCGTCGAACCCTGTAGTTGGCCGTGGCAAGATTGAAGGCTAGGGATGCTGCTGCGATGCGAGCCGTTGGGTGTGAGGCATCGAGAAGTGATGATGTTATGAGCTGTATCAGCTGTGCTATCGAATCGTCCTCGGCAGTCATCAATTCTCTGACGTACAGCGGCGATGAAAAAACGTTGCATGCCAGATGGATCGTGACCAGGCGGAGGTTGTGCGGGCAGCCTTCAAGGTTGTTGACATGGTCCACCAGTGCTGGAATGGTCTTCGGTTGTTTCTCTTCCGCAAAATATCCACTGACTCGGGTATCGACCATAGCACACCTTAGCAGGTCCACGGCGGCAAAGCGAATTTCTTTGGGCAAGGCAAATACAGCCGACTTGAAGGTCTCCGATATCTTGTGCAAATTCGGCACCGGAGCATCCTTCGGGCTTTCGTTGCGCTTCTCCACGAATTTCTGAAGCTCAACAAACTCTTCGCGGGCAGAAGCATCCCCGAGCTTCGTCGTGAGCTTGTCCAGTGGAGGTACTTTCGCATATGTAACAGGTCGCATAGACCCAAATTGCAAATTCGGTACTTTCAGGGTCAAATGCCGATGAGGAGGGAAGGTCTCGTTGATCACTCGTTCCACATTTGCCTTCAGTAGTTGAGGATCGGCTCCACTCCACTCGTCTTGCTTTGCTCCTTTCGCAAAGGTCATGAAGGTTGGTGTTGCCCGGATCTGATAGCGCATTGCCACGTCCTGCGCCTCGCCAATATCGACCTTGAGAAATAAGGAGTTGGGATACTCTGCAGCGAGATTGTCAAACATTGGATACGCCAGCCTGCAGGGTGCGCAGGTTGACGAGGTGAAGAATATGGTGATACAGGTATCTGCTGCCTCTGCCATATATTCATTGACAGCATTGAGGCTGAGTGGGTTGATGACTTTGCCGTATCGCTGTGAGGGCGCGAGAACTTCGCCATTAGAAGTAGGCGCCGGAGCTTTCTGGTTGAGCTTCGATGTCGAGGCAGATGATGCAGACGGGCGATTCTCAGCAGGCACTTCGGCTTGCGTGATAGAGCGCATACTGGCATCGATCTGCGGCTTGAGCATCTGGCCGAACGGCGTATCCAGGACCCGCTTTGGCAGGCTTGTGATATGATCTGGAATCCCTCTGCCCACAAGGAACATGGCGAAGTCGTTCGTAAAGTTGTTGCAATTGTGTGCGAACAAATCGTAGCTCTCAGGCGTGTACACTTCTTTCAAGCTCTCGAGATAGTCCAGAATGGTCTCCATGGGAAGCTCAGTCGTGCCCATCGGTATGATTTCCATGGGCTGGCCATGATGAGTAGTTCCTGCGTAGCATGTCTGAACGCCCGCTCCAAAGAAGTACTCGATTTTGTTGAAGACGAGCGAAGTGTGGTATACGGCCTCGATGTGGATCCCAAGAAGTTGCTGTGACATGGCTTTTGCCATGCCACGTGTGAGGTCGTAGACGTAGAGTTGGACGTCCATGGCTTGAAGGTCTATTCTGTCGTCCAAGAAATGTCCTGTATTATCATGCTCGAGGACGATGGTGAAGATTGTTGCTGATGTGAAGAAGGCGAGCAGGCAGGACGGTTGACGTTGCCCGTCGCCCTCAAGAACGCCACTTTGTGGCTGTGCTCGTCGACCTCACCTTTCACTGTGCAGGTGCTCTTCGAACTTCATCGATTATCCAACCAAACGCATCAGAATATTGGAATAGCCACGTATCTCAGAGCATTTAGTGTCCTGCGGTCGGCAACAAGAATGTCCGATTCATGGCTCATCGAGGCCAAAATCAAGCAAATGTGGTACGGCTTCGTCGATGCCATCAACACTCGAGACTTCGACGAGATCTCTCCGGTCTGGCAGAGTCTGGCACATGACTTCGTTCACGAGAGCGATGCTCCTGGGCCCGAGCGTAGCGGCTTTCATGCCCGAGACAACGGTCCTGCCGCATACCTCGCAACACTTCGCCAGCTCACGGCCAGGTGTCCGGAATATAGGCAATACATAAAGAACACTTGTATTTCTGTAGACCAGAAAGCCGAGTTTGCCGAGGCGGCTTTCGATATCGATGTCTATGGCCTCTTCAAGGATGTTGTTCGGCCGCATGTCACTCATGCCGAATTTCGATTTAGAGAAAGCAAATGGGTTTGCACGCTGGCTGAAGTCGTCAGTGGACAGGCGATTGCAGATGGGACGACGGGAGAACTTCACTGGCCGCCAAGAATCGGAGAAAAGTGAATGACAGCGCGGAACTTCAGCTCTGCCGTCCTTCTCTTCACAAGAAATCCGGCGGGCTGCATTTTGCACACTACCAACTCGAGACCTACAATCCTGCTTTCTGAAGACGGCGGCAACATCTCATAACGACGCGACACACCATGACCTTCCTCCGCCAACTCGGACTCATCATTGCCATCCTCTTCATCCTCAAATGTCTCTGGGAAGGCGCCTCACTATGCCTTCACTTCCCCTACGGCGACTGCTACTGCCTTAGCCTCATCAAGAACACATGCAACTCGACGGCTGTTTTCGACCCACGAATGAATTAGATTGGTGAGGGGTATAAGCACGGTGCGAAGGGCAGAGGGCGGAAATGACGGTATGTCTCCCTTGTTTTGCATGTGATGACTTGAAGTCTGCTTCTGACATTGGTATAGATCGGGAAAGAATCGTCGAGACACGCCTTACGTCTACCATGCTTTCACCTAGCTTGGTACCGGTGCTTTCAGTCGCCCTCAAGCACATTGCAACGAGGACAGCATAGGTACTTTTCTACACAAGACACTCGCCTGATTCACAAGGACCAACCCGAAGAATGTGGACTGCGGTCGATGGATGAAGAAAAGGAAAGATCAACTCCTCGCAAATCAAGGTTCTCATTTCAGCTTTCAAGTAGCAGTAACTAAAGCCTTCCGACAACACAGCAAACATCTACGCTATCAAGCATGTTCCTCTTCGCCACTGGAACGGGGTATCTCAATGTCCATCATAGAATGCAAAACATTCGCAACAAGATCAAAAACCTCCAAACTCGCCTTCAACTTTTCACTGCATCTCCACTGCTCACACAGAAACAATGCCTCTGTATGCTGATTTCGTAATTTGCGCGCCTGCTGCCAACCTTGGGATCAAGGTGGTCGCAAGATCTCAAAAATAGCCGCCGCGGTAGTTCGACCGGACTCCCGAGTCGTCGATAGGCTCTGCTTCGGCATCCGCATCGTCGCCAACTTCATCGTCAACCTCGTCGCCAGTAGTGATTTCTATGTGCTTCGGACGCTTGCTGATCTTGAGGTTGCACCACGCTTCCTCAGTGATTGCGTGCGACAGTCCGACTTCGTGATGCTTGAGGATACAAAGATCTCTGCCAGCGACCAGGAACACCAACCTGCCTCGCTGCTTCGTTCCGTGGTGCAACTTTGCAAACAAGGAGGCCTTGAGCTTGTCCCAGATCGTCATGTCCTTGCCTTGTTTACGCATCCATTCCCTCACAGTGGGATGGTACATGTCTTGTGGCATGATCTTGTCGTATACGGCGCGAAGACGTAGAATCAACTCACTGAAGCTCCAGGATTTGTAATGGATCTGCCACATGTCGCGAATAGCTTTGAGCTGCTTCTCAAGTCCCTTGAGTTCCTTGCGAATAACGGAGTCTGTTTCAGCAGAGTCCCATGTCTCATCGTAGAACTTGCTGAGGTGGGGATCCATTAATTGACGAGCTGGGGCGAGAGTCTCTTTGACTTTGTTGAGTGTCTCGTCCACCATGGGTTTGACGACCTCAAAGAAAACAGCATCGATGATGTCTCTGCTGACAAGTGGAGTCTGCACTTGATTCTCGACTTTACTGTCGTCCTCCTCGTCGACCTTGGTGAAGACCCAATGGCGCGGCATCGGCAGATTCTTGGGAAATCCACTGTCTTCTTTGAACTTCCGAAGAGCGGCCTCATCGAAATCAAAGCCCTGCTTGTCCGCATCGACCAGGTAATCATGGAGGTGTACGAAGTCGAGCGCCAGTCTGGAGCCAATATCGCCCTTGAAGTAGATCAGTCGCTCGTGTAGACGAGTAACTACGCCAAGAGGATTGAAGCGGATTCTCGTGACTGCCATCTCACTGAAGTATCGGCACCATTGATCTTCGGATTTCGGGTCTTTGACGAAGTCTTTCAGTCGGCGCGTGTCCTTCCTAATGCCGAATCTCTCAATCGGAGGTGGCTCCCAGGGTGCCGGCGCATTCTTAAATGGCGACACGAGCTTGGGCTCCCAGCAAAGCCAGAAGGTGTCTCCATCATAGTCTCCTCCTTGAAGCAATTCCGCCAGCGGCCTTTTGCCCCTAGCGGACAGAATAGCCAAGTTTGGCAGATGAGCGAGTTCGGGTTTGTACACGAAGCGGATCTTCTGGATGTCCCATGGAGCCATAGCCGGGTTGCGCGCGATGAGACCTTCTCCATCCAAGGCTGGCCACGCTGTCGGCGAATTCTTGTCTTTGAAAGGTGCTGAGAAATTGACGTGTACTTCACCCGGCTCAAGCAAGCCAGAAGGATCAGCGATGCCGAGTAGCGTCGTAGAACGAGCAAGAGGGATCTTGAAGTGCTTTTGTGCGATGTTGAGTATCTCCTCGATCGCAATTTGCACTTCACTTGCCAGGAATGCATCTTCACTGGGAAGGAATCCAGCCTCTAGCATGTGAACGATCTTTTCCACACGGGCGGCCGGGAAATGAGCTAGAGTCTGAATTCCGCCTTGACGACTTCTCTCTTCGAAGAGCTCGTTGCGTGAATGCATCCAGCGACGCAAAAGCATGGGACTTGCACTCCTCAAAGCTTCGAGAAGGGCTTCGAAATCGTTCTTGATGTTCTCCTCAACGACTTCGAGAATCTGCGACTTCGACACGCCTCGATCGCGTAGGATAGGTAGAAAGCCAACATGGAGAACTGACGTTCTAGCTGGCGGATTGGCCTTCACCACATTCAAAGTAAGCGTTCCAGGATGGCAGCCAATGAGTGTCTTTCTCTTCACTTTGATCTGCGACTTCGCAATCTTGATATGTGGCCCAGACGGCTTTTGGTCCCTGTTGGCGTAGTTGAACTCGCGAGCAGGAAACCAGATGCCTTTGCTTCCCGCAATACGACATTGAAATGCTGATGGGAAGTCGACGCAGCCCAATGCTTCGGTAACCTTGCACGCTGCGTAGAACGATAATTGGCAACAACCGTCACTCATTTCCTTCCCAGTAGATTCCCTCGGTTCGTAAAACTGCTTCTTAAGACGTGGATCCAAGAACCTCGTGTCAGCTGCATCGGATGTTGCGTATTGGTCATCGACGGCGTAGTCGACATCGTCAGGGTCGAATTCAATGGTCGGTGTGCTCCCAGATACCACAAGCTCGAATCTTGAATAGAGCTTCCGCGCCATTTGGTTCGCATTCTCCGCGTACGGCACTACGTATGAGACAACCTCATGCAAAGGAATGGCCTCGTCAATGGCGACGAATATGAGACGGCTCGCGCCAGGCTTGGTTGTGCCCATATCGCGTGCCTTCCGCTTCTTGTGTGCCTGGGTGAGGAGTAGAAACCATCGCTTACCGAGGAAGGTCTGTGGTGTTTTCGCCATGTCGCGAAACTTCCCCATCAGGTTCCGTCCATTCCAGTGGACTGGCGGCTTGTTCAAACCTGGCATATCCACGTATAGGATCCGTTCGCTGCCAAATCTGCGCTGAAGATCGGATGTGTCTTCTCTGTTGGGCGCTCGAAGCTTCATGTCGAAAAGCGCTCCATTGCTAGACTTTGCAAACTCGAGATGTGCTGTGAACGTCAGACCTTGGAATTCCACAGGCTGGCCAGAATCCGAGTGAAAGGATTTGTGGAAAGGCTTTGCCTGTTGCGAGGCGATCTCGTACAATCTGGACAGCGTCTGAGGCTTCCACTCTCTCATCAGGACCTCAGGCTTAACCACTGTCTGCGAGAGGCGTTGCGCCTCCCACTGAACATGAAAAGGTAGGTTTGAGAAGTCCTCCGGGATTTCGAACTGTGCAAAGCCGGCTGATGGGTGGAAACGAGTCTGGAACATGGGCGCGGCTTGCTCGGTCCTGTCTAGTCTCTGTCGCTTGGGCGAGTCCGCGCGCAGGTCTTCCATTTGGACATCCTCATCCGCAGAGGTTTGAGTGTCATGCAGTTGTGAAGGCCAGCGGTAGCCATTAGCTATGTACTGATCAACATCTCTCTGACCCTCGTCGAAGACACTGGTCGCTATTGATGAGCCCCACGTTGTCTGAGTATCTCGCTCTCGCTCTCGCTCGCGTGAAGCAGTAGCAGAGTGCTGAAACAGTGTTCGTCCGTTGCGATCGGACCTCCGGTGGTGAGAAGTCTCCAATTCGTCTACTTGTCGAAGTAGATCGCCACATTCCGTTGTTGACAGCGACGATAAGTAGTTTGACTCCCGCTTTGGTGGTGGTGGTGGTGGCTGACTGCTGAAAGATGTGAATGCTGTCTCCTGAGTGCCCGGCGCAATACTTGACTGGAACGACCTGTCGAATGACCTAGTCGCTGACGTTGCGAAGGAGATGTCTGGGTTCAGGGGCGGCAATGCTGCTTTTGCCGAGTAATAGGTAGAGGAATCCGATTCTTGATTGCGGCTTGCTCCTGGTTTCGCTGCTGTGAAATGGCCTCGGATCCCCTTGACTGGAGTCGGTGACGGTGAGGGCGGATCATCATGCTCGGTAGGTTGGGCCATTGCATCGATAGTCCGAAGCGACTGCGGCGTAGTACAGTACTTTTTGGTGACTTCCGCGGGGCCTTTGAGCTTTTCAAGTAGCAGTTCCAGCTTCACACGCTCTGATGTGCTATTCGGTGTCGACGGAAGACTGCGAAAGAAGTCTCCAATGGCGTCCTTCAGGTCAGGTTTGTTTTTGTACCAGAGTAGTCGATAGTTTCCGAGGATCTGATACCTGAGATCTCTCTGAGCTTTGAGAGGCGACACCATGGAATCGAACGGCAGGCTGATCGCTGCATCGCGACAAAATGAGGCCAGGTCTTCTGATAATTGACTTGCTGGCTTGTGATTTGGAGCTGCCTGAGGCATCATGTCGGTGCTTTTGCGTTTTTTGGCCATCTCGACCATTGAATCGATCTCTGCCTCTATGTGTATGGTCGTGGCATTTTGAGCGTCGTAGGCACTTCAATGGCAGAGAAAAGCCATTGGGATGTCACGAGTGAAGTGCAAACATGAGTGGGACTTTGGGACGGCTGCGCACGAGGCCGAGCCGCCCGGCGCTATCGCTTAATCAAAGTGGCCAATCAAAAGACGTTAATTCGAACGGTCGTCGTTGCCCTGACAGAGTGTTTCAGACCTGCCTGAAGTCTGAGGTAACGCGTGAGAGCGTGACAGCAGCGCACGCGTTAATTGATTTTCGAATTGGGGCAAGGCGGTGGCAGAAAAGTGTCCTGTGAAGGAGAGCGTTGAATGCATTGACGGAGACCAACAAGAGGGAAGGCTCAGACACAGGCACCGCTAAGACTAAGCAGTTACGATCCAAATGCATGTGATGCGCCGTTCCCGTGAGGCAAGAGCATCCCGTGAGCTCACATGAGGCAGAGATGTGTGAGGGAGTGAAAAGATGCAAGGGACGCAATCATTTGCTCAAGATCAGGAAATCGTATTCAGCTCCAGAGGGCCCAGACGAGCCGTGTAGATGAGTAAGTCGTGGCTGGCATAACTCTAGCCCCAAACTCCAAGGGCATGTCGATGTATGTCTGACTTTTGGTGCCCTGGCAATGCAGGCTCTCCTCCTCCAATACGCTTCTTCCACCGCAGAATGCTGATGCTCCTTTAGACCTTCATCTCGGTGAGACCGTGCTTCCAGACGGTGACGAATGGGGTCATGCCGTCCTCGCGGTAGTTGAGGAGGATGATCCTGCACGGCGTGTCAGTATCGGTCCCTTTGGCTAGAGGATTCCAGATATACTCACATTCCGTCTGGGTCCATGGACTCGCCGGTGAAGAACTCATAGTCCTTGAAGTTGGCGACGATCTTCTTTGCGTATCCCTGGGCGTTCTTCTCGAACTCGGTGATGGTCTCATCACTGGCACCATTGTTCTTAAGACCCTCCTTGACCTTCTTCATGTAGCCCTTAAGGTGGGTGAGGTAGCTCTTCTTGTCGAAAGAGGTCGAGTTCAGGCGGAAAGAGTGGACAATGTCAATCACGGTCTCCTTGGTGTCGTCGACATCGTCACCGCCCTCCTCGGCCGAGGGATTTGCGCCAATGTCGATGTTCTCGCCTCCGATCGTGATCTTCTTGCAGTCGGCCTCGTAGACAGCGCCGTCGATCTCCTTGAGGTCGTAGGAGTCGGAGATGACCTCGTCACCGGTGATCAGGTCCTGTTCACATGCGGTCAGTGGGGCGGACTTGGAGCAGAGTGGTGGGGCATGATGGCAGGACTCGAGCGAGCGGCGGATGGTTGCACTCACCTTGTAGATAATCATGTTGGCGGCGTGAAGACTCGGAGTGGTAGGCTTGGTATGGACTGGAGGTGGGTGGAGCAAGGAACGACCGTGGTATTTGCAGGCGGGCGAGTTGAGGAAAA